>JABCIY010000191.1:0-337261 GCA_014298035.1 Pseudocercospora fuligena
CCTTGCTCCATCATTCTTACTGCCTGAAGCTGATTCCCTGATTGCAGTTAGCTTTCTTTTCCATTCCTGCAGGGTGTCTGCTGCATCTTCTCTTTATTTTAGTGGACTGGTCCACTTTTTCTTGAGAAGTTGTCAACAATCTCAAGCCACCATTTGAAACCAGCTTGAACAGGCAATGGTCCACAGATATCAATTGAAAAAAGGGAGAGCCTGGCAGGCTTCTCTCAGTCTCCTTGCTCTGTGTTTCTTCATCTTGGTAGAGAACACACTCTACAAGGCTGATGCTTTGCAGGGACAGGTTTTGTCTTCAGGTCAGTTACTTTGTGAAGGTCTCTTTACTAGTCCTTCTCCAAAGTGTCCCTTCTTCTATGCCACAGCTCCCACTGATCCTGGTCAGTCTGAGCTGCAATGCACAGGCATTTTCATTCACTGAATCCTGGGGAATGCATATGTATGCAAGTTCATCCAGGTCTTGGCTGATTTCTTCAATGAATGGTACTCCTCCTGAAAGCCTTGTCTGGACAACTGGCCTTCCATCAGGTGAATGAAGTGTGAATTTTGGTGGTTGAACACCGAACTGCTTGCTGAATTGGTTCCAGAAACAAGATTGACTCCAAGCCCAGGTACAAAGAGAACACCTTTCAATACAATCTGTTTGCCTTCCTTCCACCCATTACTGCATTCCAACATGTGTAGCTGTCAAGTAGCCACCCCAACCTTGATCCACTTTTCCTCTCGAGAGGCTTCAGGTCTCTGAAGAGTGATTCTTGGTCAGTCATGTGGGCAGAAGCACAAGAGTCAAGCAGCCATTCAGATAGCTTGTACTTGCTTTTGCCTCCAAGTTGAATGAGCTACCTCATCAATATCTTCTTCCTCAGGTGGAGGAGATGATTCAGAGGATGCCTCTGCATCTTGTGCTGCATAGGCTTTCTTGGAAGATGGCTTCCTAGATCTCTTTTCTAGGGATTGTATCTTCAGGCTCAGTTTCTTCACCATCTCTTTCAGTTGCTCTTTGTCAGGTGAAGATCCCTCCTGGCCCTGGATGGGGATTGTTTCTTTGCTATCCTGTAGCTCTGCTTTGGTCTGACAGCTGCTTTTGCCTTGTCTAGGCTGGGGCATTCCTTGACCCAATGCTTCCTTCACACAGGAAGCATAATAGGTCTTTACTGCTTCCTGCTTGATAACCTCTCTTGGCAAACATAGCTGTCCCACTGTCTTCTTGCAATCTTGCTTCATGTGACTCTAGGAGCATAAGCACCTGGTCAGGTGTCATAAATGCTTGGGCCAGGATAGTATCTTTTGTACTCTGGTACTCAGATGGGAGAGCATCCAGGAGGTGTTTTATCTTCCTCTCTGGTTCTTTGTAGTGACTCTCTTTGGGTCTATCTCAGCAATCCTTCTGCCAAGATTCCCAAGATGTACCCAAGCCTTCCTGATTGTCCATTCATCTGACATCTTGAAGGTAATGTACTCTCACAACTGCCATAGCGTGTGCAGTATACACCTTGCTGTATTTGGACCTCATCTTTGTCCAAACATCTGTAGCATTCTTGTCCTCAAGGATTTCCTCTTGATCATCTTCAGAAAGACAGATAAACAGCTCATACCTGGCTGTTGCATTTGCCTTCCTCCACTCTGGGCTGTGCTAGAGTGCCTGAGTCCCTGAAGAGTAGGAGTACTCTCTTCTGATGCTTGTGGTGTCCATGAGTCAGAGATGACCCAATATACATCTTTTCCTTCAAGGTTGTTCTCCTGGAGACTGAACCATATTCTCCAATTGTCTCTTGTCAAGATTGGTGCAGCCTTCTCTTGCCAATTCCACCTTCTTGATCCATGATTTCTTCTGCAAATCAAACCCAACAAACTCCAGAACCAAGCTCTTTCTTTACTCTGAAATAACAGTTTCTGGATGGCTGTCCTTGGTTGGCAGATCCCTGGCTCTGCTAGGCCTATCAGTTTTTGAGGTTACTGAAAACTTGGTACAGATTCCTGCTCTGTAGGGCAAATGACTTCCTCAAGTCCTTCCTGACTGTTACAAACAGGTCAGGGTATTGGCTGTACTGAGTGCTGAATCTGAGGCTTATCCAAGGTGCTCAAAACTCAGGCTTATCTGTTCCTTTACACTCTAGCAATCAACATGCATTAATGAGTGTGCTCACTAGGTTCTTTCACAACTTATATGCACAGGGCTTCTTTGTACAATGTGTGTGGGTCTACCTCGAGTCTCCTCTCCTGTTTTGCCTCTTCCTTCTAGGACTGGACTTATAGGTTTAGGAGTAACCTGTACTGCTTTAGTCTTCTACCTTGTAGTTGCAAACCGGCTCATAACCTGTCGAGCTGAGGAGGGCGACAGGTATAAATGGATCATAAAGTGCAACAGAAGCTACAAGGAGTAGTAGGGGCCAAAGTAGGAACAGCAAGTGTGTTGTTGTTATCTACAGGTTGGAGCTGAACCTGAAAGGTGTCAGCTTGGACTAGTCACATGACCATTATCATGTAATCCAGTCTGCCTTGGCATCCGTTGCCAGGTTACCAACTGGACTGTATATTCTAACAATAACTATAGTTATTAGATCGATATTTAGAGAGGCTATATTTAGTATATTTATATTATTTAGAGCCTATTACTAACTAGATTAGCTCTTAGTAAGATTAGTATCTTCTAGAGGTATTAGTATATAATAGTACTTAATACTAACCTATCCTTAAGTAGCTCTACTATATATCTATAAGCGATAGCTATTATTCTAATTACTATAAGTATTATTAGCGCTATTATTATCGTTATTAGAGTCTATAGTAAGTACTATACTAACGATAAAGTAGTACTACGAGTATATATATAAGAAAGTAATATTTACTATCTAAGAAGCCCTTATAGTATATATAGACGCGTCTATATATATTTAAGTTTACTTACTAGAGTCTATTATAAGCTATTCCTATCTAAGTATTATAGGACCTACTATAATTATTATAGCCGGTACTATACGCTTATCTACTTCGAGACGGTAGAGACAGGCCTCCTTCTTAACCCTAATCGTTACTAACCTATCAACTACGTACAGAAGAACTAGCTTTCCGCTATAAACCTGCTCTATTTCTACAGACACCGAGCCGTCTGTGACCTTCTTGAGCTTGTTTACGACTGCACGAACGAGCTTTGGACCTTGCTCGGCTTCGCCCCTCACGCTGCCGTTCCTTTTGAGCGTGGTCAACTTCGGCCACTTATCACGGAGCCAATGGGCGGTGCTTGTTCTGGAGAACCTCGGTGGTCACCATGATCGTCAGGCACCACATTTCTCCATTTCGCTGTTCATCTGACCTGATAACGCAAGTAGCTATTGTGACAGCCAAGCTGATGCGCAAATCATTCTGCGAACTGGCGTTCAGGCTGTCGGTCTTGTTACTGATTTCGTGCGCAGCTCTTGGGTAATTCCGTTGCCTACGATTCCAGAGCCTCGGTGGTCTGGTTTCCATTGGCGCCACATTGAACCACGCGCTTAGCATGAAGACATTCTTATAGACGCAGCTGCTTCTGGACCTTTTCTTCTCCAAGCTCTCCTACCCCAGACACACATACAGGAACTACAAGCATACAGATAGACCAAACAAGATGGCGGCCCCACCAGAGATCAATGTCCATAATATGACAGCGAACTATGACATGAACAAGAAGGTTTCCGATAGCACAGCCGACATGCTCAAGCAGCAGGGCCTTCCATGGCTGGTACGACAGGCAGCAAACTACAGTGCTGTCGAGATCAAGCTCAAGCAGTACGAGGAGGGTGATGGAATCCATCTCGACCAGGAACAGATCTCTACTGGTGGTGTGGTACAGCTCGAGCAGAGAATCTTGAATGGCGAGTGGGGCGAACGTGACATCCAGTACTGGGGCAAGGTCAAGGGATGGAACAAGTCGGTCGCTCTTTGAGCTCACTCTTTAGCCTCAGCTGACCATGAAATTCAGGTACGTTAAGGTCGCAGACATCACCGAGGATGACTTTCTCAAGGAGGGCTGGGCTCAGGAGTGCCTGGACGGCGATGTCATTCTGAGTCACACCGAGAGCCAGCAAAATGGTTGGGTTGCAGACCAAGTTTGGGGCTTTGCTGAGGTGGATGGTCAGCGGAGACATGTTCGACGTGTGGTATCAAAGAAGGGCAAAGATGTCATCCGAGTCAAGCTTGTTTACGATCACAAGGCATAGATATCTATAGACTGCCACGAAGCTTATGAGAATGAAATGAAATATACATTTGGCCATGCCTCATGCACGCCTTTTTGAACAAGACCTATGACAGTCGGACCTACCTCCGTTGTCTTTCTCCCTCCTCGTCATCTTGCCGGTGCCCAGCTATCGAGCAAGCTGCTTCCTTGGCGGCATGTTCTCAGACCACTACCTGCCGTCCGCATCTCGCTGCGCAACTTACATTCACCTAGCGCTTACCTTCCAACTCTACCACAGACAATCCATGTTGCCGCAGCCGCGTTCTGCCGTGTCTTGACCATCAAACCCATGACTTATTGGTGCTTGCAGTCTGGGAACTAAGAAATGTTCGTCCGAGCCGTGTCTCACGGCAGATGTAGCGTCACGGAAGAAAATGGCAGGGCGGAAGGCGGGAAAGTCGTAGGGAATACTCTCTGGTTTCATTGGCTGTACAAGCGCGGAAGCTAAGGGAATGTCGCAGATCTTTGGAGGTGCCGTGTGCCAACCGGCAGAACAACCAGGTTGGATGCGTTGGTTTACGGATGGGGTATGAACGGATTATGTACTAATTGAGGCTTGCAAGGGTAGCTGTCCGACGAGAAAATGGAACGAGAGCAAATGTTCCGAGCCGATGACGGCGATGTCCTCGCTCGACTGAACTACAGGTCACCTTTGACACAGTCATCTATCAATCACTTTGCAACTGGTCTCCCCCGCTCAAATCATGTCTCGATCCGTGGACGGACAAAGCGTAGGGCGGAGGGCCAATACAGATGTGCACTTCTCGCAAACTGGAAGCACCGGGCATAGCGGCATATCCGGCAATCTGGAAGGGCAGCAGCGTCTTTCAGCCGCTCCCTTGACGCTTTTGCTTGGGCAAGACTGACGTTCTTTCCGTGTTATGGACCACGATAGCCTGACGCGAAAGGCATTGGACTCCCCAATTCTCAGCCGCCAGGATCTCGTCTCTATGCGGTCTTTCCACGGCTGTGATGTTCTCTAGCTCTTTTCGTCGAGCACCTCAGGCCCAGAAAGTCAGGTCCGATCTGGCGGCGTTGCTGTGCTGGCAGGACTGAGCCGTTGGCATTTTCCACTCATTAAATACTCGATTGGGAACGTGTTTGGTGGGAGCGCGTCGAAGACGCGTGTGCATCGACGCAGAACAGAGGCCCAGTCAAATTCAGCATGGACGCTGCATTCCACGTATGACCGCAAAAGCCTCCTGATATGACCGTTGTCATTGTCATTCCTTGCTTATGTCGGTTTGATGGAGAAAATCAAACGTCCTTAACGATACACTGGACTACACCCACGCCTGCCGGGCCGGGGAATAGCTTGGCACCCTCGCATTCGCACCAGGTTATCTCGACTCTACCCGCTCCACTATGGTGAGCTCAGTCGAAGGCTCGCGGTCGCCATGAAGCATCAACATTCCATCGTCACAAGTGGTCTTAGCATGCTTACTCATTCAATCCTACGGCGAGCTTCTCGACTCGATATCTGGAGATTCCAATCTCAGCAGGGCCAGGCAAGGCGGTAACGGCATGGCCTGAACATGGATAATGGCTCAACATCAGGCTACCAAGCCCTTCCAAGCAGTCTTTCAACTCAAACTAAAGCGATCTCCAGATGATCCGCTTTCGCCTCTGCCAAAGCCACTCGTTCCACGCAAAGCTCACACAAAGTCCCGGCGAGGCTGCCAATCGTGCAAGCGGCGAAGGGTCAAGGTAGGCAGTAGCCCATTACAGCAGAATCGTGTGCTGATAGATGGTAGTGCGATGAGTTGACACCGACATGCTCGAGATGCGCTGGACTAAACCAAGAATGTGTCTATGGAGGGCTCCCCTCCCTGACATCAAAGACCTCATCATTGGCGAATTCTCCGCAGAGCACGACGCCGCCACTTTGTCCGAGCACGCATGGTATGACTGTGAAAATGTTGCAAACAGACCTCGACCATGTGCTACGTGCTGAAGCCTTTTCACCTTCTCAGAATGAGCTAGAACCAGTATGTGTTCGGGTGCTTCAGCATTTCCAGGCCGCAACCTCCTACACTTTGGGCTGTGCAACCAGCAGCGAGGTCATGCAATCTCATGTGGCGAGAGAAGCATGGAATCATCCTTACTTGATGCACATGATTCTCGCAGTAAGCAAACGCAAGATCTGAATACAGGCTTTTACTGACGGCTTAGATCTCGTGTGCGCATCAAAGACATCTAGGAACGGTCAAGTCTACATCCATCGAGGCAAGATATTGGCAGAACGGACTACAACTTCATCGCCAGAATTTGAGCACTCTCCAACCTGGCAGATGCCAAGAAAGCTTTGATGCGATTGTTGCAGCAATTTTCCTCGCCGTCATGTACACGTTCTCGTTGGACGAACTCATGACCTCCGGATCTGAGTACGACTTTGCCCCGATGGCCGCGATCGGTGGGTTCGAAAGTCTCTATTGGCTCTTCCCGGGTGCTTTTGACCCATCATCGAGATGGCTCCCGGTATTACTTAGTACTGATGATAAGGATGGCACTTTCACAAACATGAGGGACGGCGTCAGTGGGCTGCCGGTAGCCTTTGTCGATCTTTGCAGTCTCGATGACGACTCGACTGCGTATAATAATCCTTATCACAAGATCGTTAGGACTCTGACGCCGATATTGCGACTGCAGCCAGACCCAGGAAACTTTGCAACACTCTTTGCCTGCTTGGGACGATGCTATGGAAACTTGAGGCCTCTGCTTTTGCGGCAAGATCCGATTGCTCTGCTTCTTCTGGCTTACTGGCTCGGCACTTTACGGCAGGTCGATCAATGGTGGCTTACGCCCAGAGTGAAATCGAAATGCGCCGTAATTGTTGCGTATCTATCTGGAATAGGAGATCCAGCTATTACTGCGCTGCTTCCATTCTCAGCAGCTGCAGCTAGTCCCAACGCCAATGACCTTTGGAAGACTCTACGTATGGTAGCTGAGGATGTTATCTAGTAGGCTATTGCTGCGGAATTTGACCCTGTGTTCTGGGCTTCTCTGCGCGTTCACTAGACGTGCCTCCACTAAGCCATCGACCGGGATGCCAGTAGGTGAAGATGAATACTGCAATCACGATGAGCGCGAATTCTAGACAACCGAAAAACACCTCATGCGTCGACAAATGCTGCATCAACCCTTCGGCTGTTTCTGCTAGACGGAAACAGGTTCTAAGGTAAACTGCAATCGTTGCTACGATCACGCCCGTGATGAAACCTTTATCGATCGACCTAGGACTGTTTCTTGCTTTCGACAAGGTCCAAGCCAGGATGATTAGAAACACGGCAAAAGAGAACACCTGGAATGCCAGTCCAGCAAGCAGAATGTGGTTGTATGTTGTCGGATTCTTCTGGTTCGAATATGCGACGCCAACAAGTGCAGCGCCTGCGATCTGAACGATGGTCGCGACCACATCGCAGGTGATGAATGTGGCCAAGATCGCTTTGGGCGGCAATGGCGCGTGATCGTGGCCATATATGTTGATCATGATCGAGACGATGGTGTAAATTGCCGCACTGAAGAACACCGGAGCGATGACGATGAAGAAGTACTGGACCACGAACCAAGGCACGGAGTATGGATCCTGTTGACTGGAAAGAAGGCGAAAGACATAGCCTACAACCTCCATGACTGTTCCGACCAACATTGGTGTGAAGTACCAGGTTCGATGTCGTATGAGCAGGTAGAGGTGTGCAGCAGTGGCTATGACGAAGAGGACGACGCCAAGTACTCCCACTGCCAAGGATGGTGTGTAGCCATATATGATGATTGTGGCATCGTTGGGTCCCATGGGGTTGGGAAAGTTCGGGTCGATGTAGCCACCTTTGTACGACATGGTCGAAGAATTGGACTGCTGTGGTTGTTATGCGATTGCTGTGGTTCGAAGAAATGCTCGCTTTGACGCTGGAAATCGGGCTCGAAGGAGAAAAATTGACTTGCAGGCATTTAAATATGACCATGGTCGATGGCTTGACGCTGAAGCTAGCGTTCACTCAAGCAAGCTTTGCTGAAGCGAATACGTCGAGTCCAAATTTGGCAATTGATCGACATCCAGGAGGATTTGGACAGATGCAGGTGTCACCGTTTCCTTGGCACTTGGTACAAGCAGGAATCACCTCGTCACACTTCACGGTGTTGGCTATTGTTTTCCTGGACGAAAGGCCAGCTCGCGGCTTCAGCAATCATTGCTAATCTTATTAAAGACCCTTCGTCGCTTGCATGATTTGAAGCCTCCACGAGACTGCCTGTGGCCACTGCCAGAGACAAATGGCTTGGAATACTTGGAAACAGCTGGCTCATCCTTCAACGGACCCTTCAGAACAATTCTGAGCTGGCCTTCCACTGGTCCCCATTGCCTCGAGTTTGCAAGATCTATCAATCGTTGGCGGCGTAATCTGCTGGAGCCGCGAAGCCCAACACAACCTTTGTCAGAGACTTCAGTATCGGGCTGAGGGTCTCATGCAAAGGAGCTGCTTTGCTTAATGGCTTGTCAGAGTGCGACGCTCCGCAAGTCTTCCGTCAGCCGCTAGGGACAGGACTCATTGATGCGGGACGGTGGGCGAGTGGATGAGGAAGACACAAGTGGTGTCTCTGAGAGGGAGGCAGGACCTCTGTAATCCTTACGCTGAGAGCATACTACATCGCTTGCAGTAGTAAGATAGCGTTCATCGAATGACAAGGCAAGCCATGTATGACATGAGAAGTGCTTTGTGTCATATGACTATGTCAGCTATTCTTCCATCTTCGTCGTCAGCAATGCTTGTGAGGCGATCTATGCGGCATCATAACTGGAATGACTGGATTCATGCTTTGAGATTAGGACCATGAAATCAAGCATCAGCAAAAGCTGCAGTCCTCTGGCAGAATCAATGGTAGCAACATAATAAAGATCCTTCCGAAGATGAGCCGACGAATTTCTTGGCATGGCGTTCAAGCATTCTTTTGTCGCTACCAACTTCCTCCTTCCTACTCTTCTTGCCCGTCATCGCGCGTCTACCGCAACTCGGACCATCGGAGCCTTACCATCGCATTCGAGTCAAGATCATGCTCAGCCGCGCCTAACATCGACCCGCAGATCTGGCCCGTCGCGCAACAAGAAATCCTACAAGCTTTTGTGGCTTTCTGCATGGCGCTCATCACGACTTGGCTTCGATGAAGTGAAAGACATCTGATACTGTCCTACGATCCGTTGCGGAGACATCTGTGAGCATGGGGTCCAGTCAGTGGACTCTGAAAGCAGGTCATGATCTTTCGACGCGACACACTGTGCTTTCCCAATGTTGAGCACCGGAGACCAAGCCGATCTCTCAGCCTGCCACTGTTCCAACTGTGCCGCAGCCAGCCTTTGCGGCGTCGGCTCTTCTTCCTGCTCATCACGCAATCTCGACCCAGAATCTCACATGTGAGTTGGGCGGTTGCTGGCACTGCCGCGCGGGGCAGCAAGCCGTCGAGCCTTGCTCGCATTACTCGACCGCGATGCTTGATCACAGATCACAGATCACAGCACATGCTGTGCCGCGCAAGATCAAATCGTACTTTTTAAGCTTCAAACAGGACTTTTCAACCAACCATATGCTCTCGTTTGGAATTCCCATCAAGATCTATCCAAGGCGCAACTCCTGTGGATGCAGGCCCTACCGTTGGCCCAAGAATGCATGCGGACACTGTGCTGTTGGCATGCTCGAGATCATTCCCGTCCCTGTTAGCTCATGAACTAGGGCTCATGGCAAGCCCAGATCTACTGATATAGGCTGCGGTACCTCTGATCAACTCTGATCGTTCTGCTCGGCCTGATTTCTGCATCTCTACTTCGCGCATACCGCCTTTGCGCCTGAGATCACACCATGGCAGGCAACTCACGTCTTTTCATAACATTGGCTCTACTGCTGTGCCTGCAGTATTGTGCAGCATCGCTGGGATCTAGCTTCCAACGCAGCAGCAAGATACCCAACATCAAACGACAATACTTTCCGAAACCTGCTACGAACGTCACCACCATTAAAACTCCAACCGGAGTCCCGATTCGGTACAAGAAGCCCGGCGAACATGGCGTGTGCGAGACCACACCAGGTGTCGGTAGCTATTCTGGCTACATCGATATAGCGCCAAATGTGTATGTACCTTGACCATCGTGGTTTGTCCAATGCATCGAAGTCTTAGGACGGCGAGAAGAGCGAGAGATTCTCCAGAATAGCGATTTTACTGGAGCCCACTCGCTGGGCTTGCCCTTAGCAAGCGGAAGCCGGCGTTCATCTGCGTTGATGAGGGCTGTTGAGCAGAAGCTGACATCTGTACAACAGGCATGTCTTTTTCTGGTTCTTCGAAAGTCGGCGAGATCCCGCGAACGATGACTTCACTCTATGGCTGAACGGTGGGCCTGGCTCAGACTCTTTGATTGGGCTGTTTACGGTATGCAACATTAGTCCGCACTTTTGTCGCTGCGAAGAGTCTATGTGCTGATGTTGTGCTTCGTATTTACAGGAGCTCGGACCTTGCAGAATCAATGAAGATCTCGAGACGTTCGTCAATCCTCACAGCTGGAGCAATGTTTCGAATATGTTATTCCTCAGCCAACCTGTTGGTGTCGGCTTCTCAAATCAAGGCGTTGGCGAAGGTGCACAACCTGGTTACGCCGGGTCTTATATCAACTTGACACAGGCAGAGCAGCTGAACCTTACTGAGGGCATAGGTACATGGCCTTTGCTAGATCCTCTCAATGTAGGTGAGATCGACACCACGGACCTAGCAGCGACTACTGCATGGCACGTTCTGCAAGGGTTTTTATCAGGTCTACCACAGCTGGCGGGAAATCGGGCGACCAAACCGAAGACTTTCAATCTCTGGACAGAATCTTATGGAGGGCACTATGGACCAGCGTTTTTCAATTTCTTCTACAGCCAGAACATGAAGATCAAGAACGGAAGCTTACCTGGGTAAGAGATGAACTTCAAGTCTCTTGGAATCATCAATGGCATCATCGACGAGCGCTATCAAGTTCTGAGCTATCCGGAGTTCGCACTGAACAACACCTAGTACGTATGCACGAATAGCACTCATGGGCCAGAAAGCTTCGTGCTGATCGCACCCGCAGTGGCATCAAGCTTTACAATGAGTCTGTGTACATGGCAGCCAAGCTAATGGCTACGTATCCCTTATACGGGTGCTTGGACCAGATTGACACCTGTATACAAGCTGCACAAGCCCTTCCCGGCGGCTATGTCGGCGGAAAGATCACAAACCTCGCCGCTCAGTTCCCGGGTATTGCTGGTCAGTGCCATCTCTTCGTCAACTGTGCTCACCCAGCTAATAGGATTTATGCAGCAATCTGCACGGAAGCAGGCGATATCTGTCGAGACGGAGTAGAATCGTTGTACTACGGGATAGGTGACCGGGGCGCATACGATATCAGGCACCCTGCCAATGATCCAACACCTGATTTCGTTTCCATGGATGCTTATCTGAACCAAGCTCATGTTCAGAATGCCATCGGCGTTAGCCTGAATTACACCGAGGCCAGCGGCGACATCTACTGGCAGTTTCAGGAAACTGGAGACTTCATCTATCCTAATTTCAAAAAGGATCTGGAAAGTATTCTGGATAGTGGCGTGCGTGTCGTCCTTCCCTACGGCGATGCTGATTACATCTGCAACTGGTTCGGTGGAGAGAAAGTCAGCCTTGCAATGAACTACGCATACTCCAAAGAATTCAACGCGGCTGGATACGAGCCGTTTGTCTGGTCCGAAGCCAAGATCGAGGCGGGAGAAGTTCGAGAGTACGGAAACTTCAGCTTTATTCGCATATACGAGTCTGGCCACACAATCCCGTTCTATGTGAGTACCTTTGACACCTTTGATGTTATCAGTCTAACCATATCGCCAGCAACCTGGACCATCGCTCACATTTTTTGAACGAGCGATTAGCGGCGTCGACATTGCACAAGGCATCAAGCCAGTGACTGCCAACTTGACGAGCAATGGGCCACCTAACGCCACACATACGGAGTCATTCGTATCGATACCCACTGATACGGACTCAGCTGTGCTATCAGCGTACGCTGCCAGTCTCTACGCTACGTACTCGTCTCTAGTGGTGGCGCCCGAACCGACCGGATGAGCTGTGCGATATCGAGAAGGGATGCAAGCACCTGAAAACGGATCGATGTCGAAATACGCTCTGGTGAATTGATCGCACCTAGTCATCCTAGAAGTGGCGTCTGCTCTCGCTTGGCCTCGACCTACTGTTCTCATGCAGCTCAATAGCTAAGAACCAATGCCAATCCTTGAAATGATATTTTACATAAATCTCTTGTTCCTTTCGCTTCTTTGGATGGAAGTCTGCCTAATGAAAGATCGAAAGTGTATGGGAGTATCTTCAGCACTCAGTATACTCACTGTAATGCCATCGAAGGAGTAGTTGAGAAAGAGGGAAGCCACCATGGCTGGGAGGGGGGCTAGGGCCAAGTCTTGGCGCTCGTCGGCGGGTCCGCTTTTGGCACGAACAGCAACATCAACTCGGCCAAACCACAAAAGATATGATGCACTGCTGATATATCCTCAAATGCTCCTTCAGCGCGACTGTCGAAGCCTTATACGCCGATTGTCTTCACACGGTACAACACGCCAACTCTATGCCTCATAAAACTGCCCATAATAGCACGTAGCTATTCCCTGTCAAGCCTCGCGATGGCTATAGTTCTACAAAAGCATGAAAGCGGCGCATTCTGGGCGAAAAGAGCTTGGGAGTAGTGGTGTAGTACTGCAGCGGACGTCCGAGCTGCTGCGAGATTTGGGGGCCAATGAATGAGCTATAAGAGACATAATAGACGCTTGTGCCTACCACAACCATTCCCGCTCTTTCCGCCCTCAAGGATGAGAGGTATTATTTCGCTTGTGCCAGGTCTGCTGCCCTCAGTATTCCTAGCATGGAATGTGGATGCTCTGCACTTTAGACCTGAAAAGATGCCGACCAAAGTTCTCGTTTTCCTCAAGAAGGCAGACAACTTGACTACTAATGAGTTTTCTGCATAGTAAGCTGCCACCTTGAGAGAGAATTTGGGAAGCTGGATGCTGATAGCGTGCTCAGCTGGAAAGATATCCATGGACCCCTTTTCGTTTCGACTGGGCTTGCGGAGGACTACTGCCTCGAATACGTACAGGCAAGGCAACTCCAATCAAGAGTTCTGACTCGGATCCAGCAAATCTGATATGTTCGCAGCATCACAGTGTCGGACTCAGTGGGTCAGCTCTTCCACAGCTGGACTACGATGGCGTTGCCGAATTTCTCTTCAAGTCTCCCGAGGCCAACGCTGCTATGGCGGTAGATGAGAGATACCTGGCCACAATTGTACCTGATGAGCTTGAGTTTCTGAAGCGAGCGGACGCCAAAGTCATGGTTACGAATGTCGTTCAGCAATATGTGGCACGTGGTAAAGACCTGCCACGAGATTGAGCAATGCTCGACAGCAAGGTTACTCTTGGCCTGATTGAAAGCTAGATTCAGCAAGTGGTGATGGCTTCCACAAAGATGGCAACGAGAATAGGTAATATGTGACATCACAACTCAAATCAAGTTAGCAACACATCATAGCGGATGAACGCAGTCAAACATACGAGCACGTTAGGAAGGAATCGCTTTCTCGGCAGCGCTGATCTCCGGTCCATCACTACAGCTTGACACCTCCTGCTAATTTCAGGTCAATAGGTCAAGATTCCTCTCTGACTGATACGAAGGGCTGGCAGGCCACCTGAGACGCGTACACTACTGTTGCTGATTTACTCGAGAGCAGCGGACGGTCGGCGAGTTGCGGAACAGGGCTTTTCTCACAAGTGACATGTGTCGACAAGGATAGCGACCGGGGCCTTATACAGAGCTACATGGTCAACTCACGAAGAAGATTGGGCATGGTCCAATTCTATCAGACAATGGTGCAGATTTGAATTCTGATCACTGCTCCCAGACGATGCATCACATATCGGGATACGTCCGGCCAAATAGCAGCAGTGAGGTCGTATCGCCTTTCTCGCAGATGAGGCGGAGACATACTTACTCACTATTAGAACTTGGGTAGTTCATCAGTACGAGACTCGTCCCTGCGGCAGGAAGCAAGTATGTAAGACCTATCTACACCAAGCCGTATCAACTCCCAGCGAGGCTCAAGGATTGTACCACCCTCTTCTCAGCATAGCCTCAATGAGCACTGAACAGGGCAACATCGCAAAGCAGGTCTCCTGCCCTGAAAGCAACAAGTCGTCTGATGAACTGCTTCGGTCTACGTCATCTGATTATAAGGGACTGTGAAGGACATAAAAGGCGTCGTCTACCACACGATTCCCGAATCCCTCGACATCAACTTACTCCCTCTCAATAACAGCCTGGGTAGACCTGAGCAATCATGAAGTCCACCACAGCATCAGTCATTCTTCTCGCCATCATCACTACATGCACAATCGCAGCACCGACTGCTGAGCCAGAAGCCGATCCTCAAAGACCAGGTGATGGTGGTTGGTGGGTACGTTCGCGTCCTCTCCGCTACTCCTGTCATACAGCGCTGACCTTCATAGAACTGCCGATTCTCTCAAGCCTGGGAGACCTCACGAGCAGGTTTCTGCGTTCGAAATGGTGACCCGAGTCAGGGTTACATACCTTGTGATACAGTGAGTGATGGAAGGCGAGGATGAGTTGATAATGAGGAGAGAAGACTGACTGGGAGCATCATAGGCGTTTGCATGTGTGAATGGGGGAAATGGATGTGCGCCTCAAGGTGGAGCTATTGCGCATTGTTCTTAGGTTGGGAATCGGCGGTCTTGGAAGAGGCGTGGGATCGGAGTTGTGTAGAAGTGAGCGATAATAAGCCTTTACTTGATGTACGACCTTCTGTATCCTCTGCTATCGTAGCTTCTCATGGTTTTACAGCAGATGCCGTAGCTTCCAGCTCAGTATGAGAGAAAGACGGACACGAAGACCATCTCCAGAGTCCTCATATCCATCCATCAAAACTCTATTCCTCCCACTATGACCACTCATCAATGCCAATGCAAGGCCGTCGAAAGCAAGACCGTCGAAGGACGGATGTCTCTTCCGGATTCCCACTCTTTGCGAGCGATCATACTCTCAATGAAATCTTCCCGTGCTAGCTCTTGCGCGAAGGATAGTAGAAGGTTGCACACGTAATTGCGATAACCCGCTCTGGCCATTTCCTCACTGAGGCCCTGGTTCTGACCCTTGGCACGCCAGTCACCGAATTTAAGCATAGATTTGCTCAATTTCGACAACTCCCAAGCTTTGATCTGGGTGAAGGCGCATTGTGAGGCCGTATGAGTAACGTCAACGATCCGCTTGACCTTTGGGATTTCGGCTCTTGGTGACCCGGCGTATCTGGTATTTGGCTTGCGATATTGTGCGAGCGTGCCACTTGAGAGGCTCAAAGCCGCGCTCGAAAGACTGCCGCGCAGGCAGTCCTTCGACTTCAGCATGTGACTAAGCTCCATGCCTGCGCGATACAAGACTGTTGGCTTTCTTGGTTCATCTTTCTCTTCAGTCTTCGCCGCATCCCAGAGTATGTTATGCACCGTCCCCCAAATGCCGATGAATTTGGCTTCCTTGGTCTCACTGTCGTATAGAGTCGCGACATTAGATAGCCATGTTGCACAGCGGTTCGCGAAGGACCAGTAGTCGAAGTTCAAATACTTCTCTTCCTTGGCGACGATATCAAGTAAGACTTCGAGTATCTGCGTCGTACTTAACTTCTTCGTAAACTCAAATTGGGCAGCAATGATGGGGTCGTGTATTCCTGAATCTGCTGCATGTCTTCGGACAGCTTCATAGAGAACATCAATAGCGATCGGATGTCCTCTAGATTCCTTGACAGCATTGCATGATTCCCGGATGGTGTCGCGTCTCTGTGCCATGGCGGCTCGCTGGAGACATTGTTGCATCGATGGAAGTCGCGGCCTAGTGTTTTTCGATGAGGTCAACGTGAGAAGAGGGACGCCCAGCGCTAGGCTGAACTGTCTTGCGGTCGAGCTCATGCTCTCATCTCCTTGGCGCAGGAGATTTGCCGACTGGTGGCTGAGAAAAAGTTCCATGTCAGGCCATGGCTCTTGAGGACAGCCGAAGAGTGATGTTGCTTTCTGAAGGTGTGCAGCGGACAGTGTTAGAAGATTGCAATTGCAGTACTGCACTCCATCAAACACAAGTTGTTGGAGCGCAATGTGCGCAACGTGCATTGGAAGAAATGGGATCGCGCGGATGATGTCCAGAGGGATGAACATGCCAGTGACCGTATCAGGGCAGTCGGACGCCCGCATGGTCCACCCTTCTTTTCCATCCTGGTACTGCTTGAGCTTTACCATGTCTCGTATTCCTCGTAGCTTGTCAACGACGAAGTTTGGAGCCATGTTCCAGAAGTAGTCGTTGTTGGCCGCAGTCTTCTGCTCATAGACAAGGATCGCTTCCTCACAGGTCGACCGCACTCGTTCGATCGCCTCGATACTCTCTTGCACTGCGCGATCAAGATGGCCGTCGAGGATGTCAGAGATGTCGAAGCAAATCTGCGTCATGTGGACTGATGCAGCGTCCAGGAAGTTGTCAGCCTTTGTGACATCGCAGAGCATCTCTGTGTATGGATCAACCACATCGTTGATATCTTGCCACTTGTTGACCATGTCTTTGATTCGGCGACAGGAACCGTTTGGAGCCTTCGTCGCCATTAGACTGAAGATTGCGGTACTGATCTCGTATAGATGCAGACCGAAAAGAGGAGGAGGCTTGATCATGTGCGGCCGCTTGTCTTTGAAGTCGTCATGCTCGGACATCAACACAGACCACTGCAACTGTTGAAAGTCATGTAAGGTCTGCCATGCCTCGATACACAGTAGACCTGTAGCCTTCGTGTCGTCTTTCGACGGCTCAGCCAAGGACTCAGCGCGACTCAGTGCTTCTTCTCCAGTCTCGCCATTCGCCTGCCCGTCCCGAAGCGCTTCCATGTGCGTGTCAATGCCGATCAGGTCGATAATGGCTACGTAAGAGTCGTACTCCTCATGAGCCGTGTTGAACTTATTGCAAAGGCTCTTCATCAAGGAAAATGCATGATTCGTGACCTTGGTGGCGGTCATGAGACTGATCTCACCATCTGCATATTTCCGCCACAGCTTCTGCAAGTGGGTGCGAGTCTGATCGAAGTCTTCCAGGAGACACCAGACAGCGAACCGCACCTCTTCATCCTCGTCGCCGAACTCGTATTTGACATCGCTTGGCCGCGAATCTGCCTTAGGCTCTTTGACTTCGTTCTTCTTCGTCTGGCCGCGAACGGATGAGGCTTGTGATTGAGAATTTGCTGGGACTCCATCGCTACTGCTAGTGTCTTTGAGCTCGAGGTGACTGAAAATATTGGCGAAGTCATTGTCGTTATCAGAGGCGGCGGGAATATGTTTCTTTCGCTTAGGCAGACGACTCTTGTACTCGCGCCTCAGATCGTCGTGCATCTTCTCCAGTGTATTGATGAAATGTTTGTGTCGCTTGTTACCTGCATCGTCCTGACTCGCGAAAGTCATATCGAATCGATAGCAAAGCTTGCGACCTGCGATAACGTCCTGCGCTACATGAACAATGGCCAAAGGGATATCGATCTTTGGTTGGATGTTCTGTACGATTCGCGTAGTATAAGTGAGTAGTGTTGCCGTGGGAACTTTTGTCTTCCCGTTGGTTGAGGGCTGAATCTTGATACCGCACTCCTTCGCCGACTCGCAGAGCCATTCGATAAGCCTCGAAGTGCCTTTCTTGTATCTGGCGTATGTGTCAACAAGAGGGTCGGCAGACATGGTGACGCGGACTCGACTGTCGTGAGTGGATAGCGACGTTAGAAGGAGATTGAGCTGCTGTGGATGTCTGTAAAGTCGCAGAATGAAGCGCAAAAAATAATGGCTTGTCTAGGCACCTTCGGTAGTGTTCACTTGACTTGGAACGCTCAGCCAATCATAGCTGCCGGCGAGCATGTGAACGGACCAAGTCCCGGCAATCAAGCTCTCGTGATTAGAGATGCAGCTGTCATTGCAAGACCCTGCTAGCGATTCTCACTGCGAAACCCATCTCCAGCGCTGAGGGAACAGTGCTATTCGGCGTCGGCGGCCATGAGCACTTTGTGCCATCCGGACTGTGTCAAGTCTGTTGACGTTCAGCAACGGACTCTTCAGGGGCGGATATACATCATCGTTGATATGTCTAATACGAGTCGCGTGGGTTGCCAGACAATCCTCAGCAGTGCAGGATGGGCAAAGGATGCGGAGAGGCTCACGAGGCTCGACCTTAGAACAATCTCTTTGTCCTGCAGTCCTTTGATCCCAGTGCTGCATCAGACCAGCAAACAGGATGTGAGTGGGATGACCATCCGGGTACGCATCTCTTGTTGATCTGAGTGGTGACGGATGTTCTCAATGGCAATCGCTGTATCGCGAAGTCGAGAGCACACGCGCCTAGATGTTCTCGCCTATCCAGACCCACCAGCCATCGACATGTCCAGCCTGGTCTCCCTCGCCTTTGACGTTGCCACCCATGACTTTGATATCAATGCCATGCTCCTCCATCTGCGAGAACCTGAAATCGCCAGATCCGTATTCTCCAAGCCAATTTTGCTCATCGTCTCCACCAGGGTTGTCGTCCACATCAATACCACTGTCTATCACGCCCTTACTCTTGCTCTGTCTGACTTTGGCAATCTCCTCCTCCAGCTTCGTCTTGACCATCGCTGTAGGTAGCGAAGTGAATACATCTTGCTTATTCGCTGCGACCAGCACCGGGACAGATGTGGGGCCTTTTGAGCTCCGACTCTGTGTATGCCGTTTTTGTAAGACAAGTAGTATGTCATGCAAGAACTCTGCTGCTTCAGCTAGACCCGCAGCTGAGCTTATTGCAGCACTGTCCACCACGAACAAAAGCCCTCTCAGTGCACTTCTCGCTGTCACAGTCGACAGCGCATGATGTCTCAGCTTTCCATGTCCTGGAGTGTCTACAAGCTGAAACTTGGGTTGCGATCGAGGAGCGTTATCGTTTTCTGAGCGGTACTTGTCCTCTGACGATCGGATCTTTGAAGGCAGTTGACAGGTAGCATCTTGAGGTTCTTGGGAGGTGTGAGTTGTGGATGTACTGCCGTTTGCAAGCTATGTCCTGGTCAGCTGAGCTCAAACATCCTCTTCTCATGAGACAATACCAATGTGAACAAGCTGGTCTTGCCAGATCCGCTAGGTCCAACAAGTAAAAAGCTGGGAAGCTCTTTCGCAGCGGTTTTCCTGTACAGGGCCCAGTGGAATATGAGTGGGAATGTGATGGCTACCGCGACTGCAACCAGAATCGCGGACCATGTTGGCGAGAACAGCCAGGTCGCCCACTCTTCCAGCGCGCCATGCTGAGCCATATTGATGTTGTCCTGAAAAGACACAATGAATTCAGAAATGGCTCGATAGCATGGTATGGTATGACGCTTGGAGGGCCCGTGCTGTGAAAGCAGGGCTCGGCAGCGACGGGCCGGCTGGCGAAAGTGTGATGAAACTCTACTCCGTATCCTTCTTCTGCTTGACTTCACTCCTGCTTCATCGATTGAACCACAAGAGACAAATTGTCCATCCTGTAGACGCAAGGGCAACACATGTAAGTTTGACACGCACGGAAACACAGCTCTCAATTCCCGCGAAAGAGACTTCCGGCTGGGCAAAAGCATCTACACTTCCTCATTCACGGCATCACAAGACTCTTGACGTAATATGAATGTCAGTGGCAGCTACTTTCGTTTCATAGTCGAATGTCACTCTTAGGATTGCTTCTCCTTGCTTCCTTTCCTAAACCATACCATTGATGATCAAAATGCCTGGAAGCAAGAACACATTCGACCCAAACACAGACATCCCGGACCTATCTGGGAAAGTCTACGTAGTGACCGGAGGCAGCGCGGGCATTGGCTATGGTATCTGCGCTCATCTCCTTCAACACAAATGCGCAGCTCTCTACATCCTCAGCAAGAAAGGAGAGCACCTCGAAGAAGCTCAAGATGGTCTGAAAAAGTATGGCGACACCAGCAAAGTCCACACAATTCAGCTGGACCTCGAAGACCTTCACCAGACAGACGAAGTAGCAGCAAGACTCAGCAAAGAACTCATCCGACTCGACGCTCTGATATTGAACGCTGGTCTAGGCGTCGGCCCCTACGCAGAATCCAAAGACGGGATCGACACGCACATGCAAGTCAATGTCATCGCTCAACATCATCTCATGATGTGTCTCTTGCCACTTCTCGTTCAGACACACGATAGTCGACTAGTTCTTCAATCCTCCGACTTCCATCGCTTCAGTCCCGAGAACAAATTCAAAGACATCGCGGAACTGAACAAAGACATCGGACCAATGAAGTTATACGGAAGAACGAAACTGGCTCAAATCCTCCAAGCTCGAGCTCTGGTCCGAAGGAAGCAACGAGGCGAGCTCGGTCTCAAACCCAATTCTGCGCCTTGGATCAATACCACACATCCCGGTGCTGTGGTGACAGATCAGCAACAACAAGCGATCGATGCTTATGGCACGTTAGGAAAAATCGGAGTCAAAGCTGTAAGACCTTTCATGAAAGATCCGATAGACGAAGGTTGTAGATCTGCGCTTTTCGCGGCTACAAGTCCTGAAATTGCAGCGGAGAAGATGGATGGAGAATACATTGTCCCGGATCGTAAAGTTACTGATACGACAAAACAAGCCAAAGACGAAGAGCTTGGAGAAAATCTTTGGAAACTCATAGAACAGATTTTGACTGAGAAGTTGGGGAAATTGCCGTATGGGACGAGCTATACTTTCAGCTGAGGAAAAGGATTATGAACCAGTTCATCATAAAAAGAGATTCGGGGGCCTCCTAAGGCAAGGACCTAGACTACCTAAA
Organism: Pseudocercospora fuligena; assembly: GCA_014298035.1. NCBI lineage: Eukaryota > Fungi > Ascomycota > Dothideomycetes > Mycosphaerellales > Mycosphaerellaceae > Pseudocercospora > Pseudocercospora fuligena. Next base: position 21,144 of record JABCIY010000191.1, read on the forward strand.
ATCGGGACCTGAATATAAAGTACAGCAAACCGACCTCCCAGATGGTATCTCGGCGGGCATTGTTCCTCAGTCATCAAGCATTGCGGGTCGCTTCGTTTCCAAAATTCAAGTTTCCGCACACATCTCCACATTGATCCCATTCCTCGCTTTCCTCCCCACAACACAAGCCTATCTCTTTCTTTTCTGCATCTCCCTCTTTCGGTTGTCATTTCTCATCTATTCTTTCGTCCTGTTCGACCCGAATCGTTCTGTCTGTCTCTACTTCGCACACTGACTATCTGCTGTCGAATTGCTATTTCTGTTCACGTCATACATCGAGACTCAAGGAAAAAAGATTTTGGTCGTGGCCGTACAGTCCATCCGTCAGTCCATCATCGTAACGCCATGCGCACCGGCTGATTGTGGCCGGGCATCATCATTCCACCTCTTTGCGCCCTGCAAATGCTGTCCGCCGCCAGAACGCTCGAAGAACTCCCAAACCATCGCCGGAAAGGCAACGATGTAGTTGTATTAAAAGATGCTTTGACATGAGCGTTGTTCAAGAGGGGTATTGTGAAGAGAAGCGGAAAAGCGCAAACAAGATGCGGAAAAGTCGTCGTCGCGTAAGGCGTTCCACGTTGCGTGTCGAGCGCCAGCGCTGCTGAGACGCACGAAAGAGCCGTCCAAGCTTGGTGTATCTTTTTGAGAGTGACCAACGCAGCACATGCGAGACAAAAGAGAGCTTCTTTCTCAGTCCAGTAATGGTGGACGGTATCATTCAGTCGTCCTGTACTCGTCATCATGGATATGTCGTCGTGAGGTCCTGCGGAAAGTAGCCGCGACTTGAGTCGACGCCTTGAAATCTGCTCATGGGCCATTGCTGGGCGCCAGGTACAGTGTCGGAGTTCTCGTATTTGACGGCCCAGGAAGATGGCTCGGTGGAATACCGGGCGGTGCTCTCGATCTTGGGTAGCGGAAGTCCTTGGCCTTCGTAGAGCGGGGCAGGATAGTAGCGATAACCTTCATGAGCCTGGATGTCGCTCCGTTCTGCGTCGGACATGACAGAGTCGGCTGGATAGTCGTTCTCAGCTCCGCCATCCACACTCGAGGCGCTGCTACCAGAATGTTGAGGTGAAGGATGATATCCATAGGCATTGGTACGATAAGTGCCGCCACCCAGAGCAGTCCCGGATGCGCCTGAGCCGTATCGGAATCCGCCCGAGGAGATGTTACCAAAGGTTGTGGTTGCCGCATAGCTGTGACCACTGCCACCGCTTGAGCTTCCAGTTCTGCCATTCTGATTCTGACCTTCGTTCTGATAGTGGCTCGGCGATCTTCCGCGAACGACAATCTTCTCGCTCACTCTATGCGCGACCTTCACCCACTGAGGGGCATCATTCTGCTCCTTCCGAACATCGGCGTAGAGTTCTACGATGAGATGGAAGTACTGTTGTGATGCACGTCGCTTGCCGTTGTTCGCAGTAGCCTGCTTGAACTGTACTCGTTCGAAGGTATGTGCAGGATTCTGACCCGGCGTGGGCATATGCCCACCAGCGGCTGCCGAGTACCCGTAGTGGGAAGTCATGCTTGATGCTTGTGTCGTTGCGGTGGTTGACGAGCCATCGGAGCTGTGCTGGAAGGGTAAGAACGGCCCGGGTACCTGACCAGTCGCGTGGAATGCTTGAATCGGCACTGAGTAGATGCCGTGTGGTGATACAGTGTGATCATTTCGTCCCGTAGATGGGGTTGGCGGGACCTTTACAATTTCTATCTTCGTCTTTGGGCCATTGTCGCGTTTTGGAGTATGCTGAATCAGCTCAATGAGCTTCCCGGTCGAGCCATCTACTGCAGCAGATAGCCGCATGCCCATGGCTTGGATCTGTTCCGTGTGTTGATTGTTGTTGCGCTTCAGGTGCATCCGGCCATTGTTGATGTTCGGGTGCAACTCGAAGTGACATTGCACAGAGAAATAGTTGCGGCGATAGCAAGTCCATTTTTGGTCCACAGTAGACAAGAAGAAACCCTTTTCCACTTTGGCATGGACCTCGGGTGTCACTGACTGACCTTCGCAGGTCATCTCTGCCTGGACTTCCAGATTGGGCCATGGGAAGTTCGTGCAGTCATTCTGCTGGTTGCCGTAAGTAGGCGACGCCATGTGACTGTGAGGGTACTGGTTAGACAGTGACAAGTTGGAAAGTCCGTAACTGGTTCTTGGTGTATCTTGGAAGGATGCGTATCCAGGCTGCGAGCCTGGCGACAATTGCGTCCGAGCTAAGAAAGGAGTTGAACTGGCTAATGGATCGCGGTCTGTCGCATGCGTCGAGCTAGATATCGGTGATCGTATCCCAGGGTTTGGAGGCGGAAGCATGCCAGAGGCCGTGCTGTCCAAACTGTCAACCATGTGTGAGCTTTGACCAATGACCAGTGATGTGACGAAACTGCTGTGCGCCCATGGGAACTTACATCGAAGGTACTCGAGTGTTGTAGATTGCTGGCACGAACGACTGGGGTTGTTGCACAGCTCCCGAGTAGCTTGCAAGAGTTGTGCACTGGTTGTGAAGGGGATAGTTTGTGTAAGCCGCCGCGAGGGAGCCGGCGGCTGAAGACGGACTGGTCGAGATCGAGCCGGAACTCGAATCCGTGAAGTTGTTAGATGCCCGGTAACTGAAGACAAGGTTTAGATCAGCCCATCACATCGCAGAAGAGGGTACACAGTGGAGGTGATGAGAAGGGCAAGGTGGGCGATCGTGACAGTGTGTAACGTCTTGCGGGTGACAGTATAGGTGATGGGCAAGCGAAAGGCTTCTGCAGCGATGCAGCGCCTGGATGACATAATTCGTCGTGTGATCTCACACCGGTCAGTGTGATAGGAGACCGCTCTGTTGGGACTCTGTGCGACTACTGTCGATGGGGTGACGATGCAGGAGCTTCGCACATGTAAATGCAGTACAGCCAATTGCCGTGATTCGCAAAGAAACCCGGAGAGGATTCAGAGTGAGCCGTATCGACGCATAGGCCGGACCGAGAGGAAGAGGGGCGAGAAGCGAGCTGAAGAGCCAATAAAAGCAAGACACTCACCTGCTGGCCTCTGAGGCTACAGCTCGATCCGTGACGAAGCGAGTTCCAGTCGCGCTATTAGTGGAGGGGAATGTGAAAGGCTGAGGTTGCTGAAGCGGAGCAGTGCCGTCACGTCGAATGTGGTCGACTGCACCGCCCGCAGTGTAGGCGGAGTGATGCGCATGCCCCGAGTATTGCTCGTAGTTGTCGTGGTCGGAGGGGAGCGAATAGTGGTCGAGGGGCAGTTGATGCTGGAGAATCGGTCCTGCGCGGACACGTTAGCAAAGCATACTACTTGCGCTGAGCTTGGGCAGCATATGCGATGCAAGGCGAGAACGACTTGCAGGCCACGAATGCGAATGTCTGGTCGGCAGTGTTGAGGCCAGGCCAGCAGCTTGCACGTGAGTACCGCCCACTTGACTTGCCCAACGTCGCACAACGTGGCTGAATGAACCATTTGGTTGTGTCTGAAACGCTCATTCAGGCGAAACGCCATGATAGATTGGAAGCATCGCCTTGAAACGTCACACAGGCAACGGTTATGCAAGGTGAGTTTGTGAGATGGCTGGTTGGATTCTGCGAGCATTCTTGCGCTGCGATGGGGCCGAATACAACGAGCAACGGCTGAAATGGCGGGTGTGGAAATGCGCGATGCATGAGCCGGGATTAGGAAACGAGCTTACCTTGCTCCATCGTCAACACACTCGAGCCCATATATCTGACGTTTTCGCCTGTTGATGCTCGTTGCTGCGTAGTCGCTCACCCGCGACTTGGACGATCGTAGAAAGCGCAGCGCCTTTCACTGCTTTCCGGCGACACAATGCGCACACAGCTGCGTAGAGCTATCCAGCGAGCTCGAGTCTGCCGATTAATCGATCAACTCGTCGTTGCTTGGCGGATTCGATAGATTGGTCCAAGCGCTTCGAGCAGCGTGCCGCTCCTACTCGGCCCGGCTGAAATCGTCGGCGCGATGACGAAACGCTTTGCTGGCCGACGAATGAGGAAGGCACTCGATTCTGGGCGAAGGGGCGACCGTTCGCAAGCTGCAGCGGAACGCAGTGTAGACTTCCGGATAGCAGTAGTCAAAATTGGTTTGAGTTCAGAGGTGCGATGGATGCCGTCTTTCTTTCAACGTCGGATGCCCTGTCCATCGTCAGCCTCCCTGTCAACTCAAGCGCCAGGCTGCTGGAAATGATGAACGTGATAGCGCGATGCTGAGGCAGGCCCACAGCACTTTGCAAAGATCCATCTCGCCTGTCGCCGCAAATGGCAATCGGTCGATCCTTGACCGACTCTTTGATCCTGCAAAAGCGTAGAAGACCGCCGAGCTAGAGGGCTTTCTTCCAAAAGCTCTGCTCGACTCGCCGGTCATCTGAACTGATGAGAAGCCAAAGCAGTAGCCAAAGCCGGATAACAGATGCCGGGCATGTCTTGGATACTACTCACCATGAGCTATGCTCGAAAACCAGCCTGCCTGTCCAGCTTCCAGAGGGGATTCTCGCTCCAGAGTTGCACCGTTGCGCAGGATCTGTCTTGGTGCAGCTGATTGCCTAGGTGAGATCGAGTTGTGCGTGTTGAGGTGTAGTGTCGTTGAACAGTTGATGTCGAACGGGCGTGAAGTGCCTGGAGTCGATATATGTCGATAGCGGGAGTAGTCGCCTAGATCTGCAGAACACTGCGGTGGATGTTGGAAGTACGTTAGTTTGGGGTCGTTCGTGACACCCGCTTAGTATCACCCTGTGGCAGCCAGTGGATGAGGCTGTGAACAAAGAAGTACTATTAAAGTGGCAGCAGGTCGAAGGCGAAGTTAAAGAGGTACAAGAGCCAGCCCTGGTCCGTTGATATTGCCGGAACAGAAGGATGTTGTTTGGAAGAGAGCAGCAAGGCCTGTGTCTACCTGGTAGGGATAGCTGGCCATCATGTCCTACTTCTAACAGGCGTCATGACCGACCTTGGCCGACAGCAGAAAATGACTACCAGGTCTGGCTAATCGTTACCAGTTTGCTGGGTCACATCAGCCTCAGAGTATTGATCGTATTGAAAGAACGCTCAGACCACACTGCCACCTCGCAGGTCGCAGTGGGAAGCTGCATCTGTAGCCCACTTCCGCCCAATGCGGCCTATTCATAAACCCCGACGCCAGGAGGTATCGAGTCGCCCCGTACACGTTCTCTTGATGCAGTTGATTGAATGCTCCTTGCAGGAGCTTCATTTGACTTGCTTAGAGAGCATCGAATCCACTGATGGCAATCTTCGAGATACACTGGACCATACCTAGATCCAGCAAGCCGACGCTTGCACTGATTGCGAGATGTCCTGCTCCACATGGCCCCGACATCTTGCAGAAATGACCGTGCGCGATGAATCGCAGGAGGGTTCTCTCCACCTCTCCAGAGCCCGGTGTGTATGATCATCCCATGGACCACTGAAGCATTGGTGCAGCTCGATCAATAGCCTCAACAAGCTACTGAGCGAGCCCACCAGAATACTGCCCTGGAGCCTTCCCGATCGGCCCGGGACCCGATGTGCTGTATGCAAGTCGTTGCGACCAGGCTAGCCGGCAGGTCCCAAGAAATGGCCGGCCCAAGCATTCAAGAAACACCCTGTCACAAAGGCCTCTTCCCACGGCTTCCGGCGCGGCTGCAGATAGTCACGCGAAACGCTGACAGTTCAATGTACTCTCAGCTCCGTATATTCTGGCGCGACAACCAGCCACATTGCGCAATAAGTGCATCAGTAACCGCGCCAGAGCCATTTAGTCGCAATTAAGCGCTGGAGAAGAGCTCTTTGTTTCAGGGCGTTAGAGGCGCCGCTTGTCGAATTAGCCCTGCACAATGCTGTGTTGGCCGCTGTTCGTACCGAAAAGGAGGCCACGGTCAAATGTATTCCTCAGTTTCAGGCAGATCCATCCCGCTGCGGGCCAGTGCCGTTTGTGGCGGCCTGCTGCAAGTATTGTGCAGGTCAACCAAAAGTCCCTTGCTTCGATCTTTGATCCATGTCAGCCATCATGCACGCTGATGGAGAAAACAGAGGAGCAGCGACGAAGAGGAGAAGTCTTCTCACGGATCTAGCGAACCAATGAGAAAAATGCTTGGCGCGCTATACAAAGTTTGCTGCTTCCACCTCAAAGAAACACTTCCAGTGCCTGTTCGGTTCACTCACACACATTCCACGGCTGTCGCGAGGCCGGATATTCTTAGCCTTCAGACGTCTATCAGCTCCACGAGCTGACGTCTGCTCCCACATGTCATGAGTATTCATGATCAGGAAGCGTGCTCAACTCTGAACTCGCTGCTGACGCGCGCTGACAATCCATTGGCTACCACTGACGCTTCACAATCTGCCAGGACAAAATTTGTCAATTTACATGTAGGCTCGCTGTACGCGGCCGGACGACAAAGGGACCAGTTCGGCCTCGAGTCGTGAGAAGTCGCTTTCCTGCGCGGCAGGCTCAACGCCATGTGTTGATGTCGCCACAAGGTACTAGACATGTCTCATTCGCTGTCTTCTAGAAAACTATTGGAGTCTCACGGATGGCTGCAGAACTCCGTTGGCATTTCCAGGCACATCTTTCACCGCCACTTTGGCCCCGCCCAGGCCCTCGACTATCTGCCTCCACTATCCTTTACCACGTGACGGAGGCTTCGCAAGCAAGCAAGACGAGCCGGACGCTCAGGCCGACAAGAATCCTCTTTCGAGTCCGAATCCTGAAACGATGGTCTAGTCTTCTAGCCGTCATACGGATCGGTGCTTGACCGGGAAAGTATGATCTCGGCGAAAATTAGGTCGAATAACCCGAATTGGCCACTTGGTACAATGTGCCTGCATGTAGCGAGCGCCCTTGTCGCTGGGACACTGCGTAGAGTCAAGCTGTCTCTCCTGAAACGCTCCCAGTTCTACATCACAGATTGTGCTTCGTCCATCGTAGCCGTCGCCATTCTCTCAAAACCTACCACGCCGTCAAGCTACCACAGAGCCCATTGTCTCCTGTCGTACCTTGATACGGTCCGAGAAGCCCGGGAGCATGCAGGGCCCTATCTCGAGACCTCCCAACAAACGCTGGTTCCCGCTCTCACTTGCACAACAAAAGACACGCAACAGGTCGATCCTGTGACATCAATCATAGCGACTTGACAGGAAGCAGCCGCGAATTTGTCAGAGAATTCCGATCACTGCGCGCTGCGGAGCCGTCTGTCCGTGTTCTCATGATCAACAGACAGGCGTTTCGAAACCTTTCTTGCGAGCATGCACAATCTGCACCATCAACCGGGCGCTTGACGCATTCAGACACTGGCAGACGTCCTGCACTGATACACCGCGTCTATAGGAGATCTGCACCTGGTGCGACTTTTCGACGGAGCACAGCGCCACTACAGACTCGAACTCACTTTCGAGAGATTCACGCACCGCACGTGCCGTTCCTGTGCTCCACGTTAACCAGATCACTATCACAAAGACCGACGAACACCTGGTCCGTGCAAATGTCTCAAACAGCTAATAACACACTATAGGGAAAGAAAGTGCAACATGGCTTTGTCCTGATCGGGGCATTGAAAGGTCCGCAATGTCGTGGTTTTGAGCTTATGAAGGGCCTCTGCTGTACCTGGCAAGTTGTGCCTCCTGTAGGTACTTTGGCGCCTGCTACCCAATCTCAAATTTGACATCCGAGAACCTGGTTTCCCGCATCCACTGCATCGCAGTGGTAAGGGATCGTGAGCATGCGGAATGTAGACATTTCTCTACGATGTCTGCAGGCAGGGGCTAGATCCCACAACGCCTTTGACTGGGGATGGCGCATTTGGCTTGACGAAGTCCACCCAAATCCCCTGAAGGACCTAGCGAGGAGTTGTCAGGAAGTCAGCAGGCTTCCTGATCGGCGTCAGCGCATCATGGCATATCGGTGGATGTCAGCGTAATTTCTCCGAGGGGTGACGAGGCATAGGTGTGGTCAGCAGCCCGCTCCCGCACCCTCCACATGCCTCGATCACCCCATAGCCACGTCGTTGTCCCTGATGGAAAAGGTAATCGGGTGGTGATCTAGACGCGATGCATGCATCAAACACGTGACTAGCATAGTCGCACGACAACCGAACCTTTCCTGAAGCACTTTGCACTGTCTTCCTGGTCAACCACTTGTTTCGAGTGCAGATTTGCCATGAGGTCCGTTTCTCATGCTGAAGACTGTCGACACTGTGCACACGGCAGAATTCCGCGGTTTGAAGCACAAATTTTGATGTTTGCTACACGATCGATGCTGATCATCAGTGGTAGAACAGCAGGAAGATACTGAACAAATGTGTTCCAGTTGCAGACAGCCTTACAACGACACGGACATTTCGTCTAGGTTGTGCTTGGAGGCCTCTCGGACAATTTCCACGCCTCAGCTACGACACGACTTTCCCAACGATTTGCAGCAGGCAGCCAGCATCCAGGCTCGGGAAGCTGCTCTCCCAACTTCATCGCCTCCTCCGTGATGGCAAACAAAACGTCTCATCCAGCTGACGGGACACGAGGTTGGGCTACGAACGGTTCATCTTGGAGCCGGACTTGCTAGACAGGTAGGTCACGCAGACTTCGTTGGCGTGGAATTTTTCCGAACATGAAGGAACTAAAACTCAAAACTTGGTCAAAAACAAAGAGAGAACATTCCTTGATCCTTGGCAAAATCAGCTCCTACAATTTCATCCTCAGCTCATATCCCAACGCGAGTGCGACGCCCGATCAGCAAGCTCATGGTTCAAGCATCTAATATCCAATATTGCCTAATGCACGTCTGCTCTAGCCTACTGAAATCTCCGTAGCCTACAATCACTCAGGGACTGACTGGTAATGGATTAAATTCCGCCCTCATCGACCACCGTTTCATCGTTGTGACAAGTGCCTCGTGCACGGCATGAATGACAGTACAGCGACACGGGTCCATCACCAACCAGTCTCTCGGGGTGTCCACAGAACAGGAGTTCGTGCACGATCCCGCCGACCGATAGCATGATCAGTAGGACGAGGGCAGGGCGAAAGGGAAGGCCGATGCGTGGCGATGAGTACACACCAGAAGGTACGTTCTTCACGGGTAGCGGCTGATGATGGGGAAACACAAGGACGAAGGAGCTCGCCGACTGGTAGCCAAAGATGCACGATTCTAAGCAAAGCATCATCTAGAAGAATTCCGAAACAAGGCAAGATGTTGGCCATGAGCTAAAGCAGTCAATAAGCTGGACGACGCCTATCAATATTCCTCCAAACGTCAGCAATCTGCTGATCTCCGTTCTTCACAGCCACACTGCAGTAATTTTCAAGCACACAACACCTTCGGCACGTTCCAGAACGCTTGAACAGGAATCCATAGGAGCACAGCATAAATCGCAAATAGAGCAGGAGGGCGGACCATTCCGCAGTGCTGAATTATTCCGATGCTCGTAGCAATCGTGCTCGAGTCCAATGTCCAGTCTCGGCTGCATCGGACCTCGTTCAGCTTCAACAGCCTTGCTCTATAGACCGCCTCGCGGGAGTGCCATTCATCGAAACATCTCTGAACGACTGCGTTGCTACCGATCAATCATGAGAAAGTGAACAGTACACCCTACCAAATGTCAAGAGTCAACTCATATCCAGCTCAAAATTTCCCTTCGCGCCATGCCAATCACTTTCGAAGAACCAGAACAATATCCAAATGCCCATCTATGGTGTTCCAAAATCATCCTCCAGTAAACACAGTAGCAATGTAAGACGCACAAGGCCCATCCTCTCTTGACGCTCGAAATCAATAGCCATTTCTCGTTAAGTCACAAAGAGCAAACGCTCTCTACTACTCTCATACCCCATTCTCGCTTCTCCTCGTCACCAATGCCTTCAGAAGTCCCTTCCTGTAAGACGAATCAAGCACTAAAACACTGAGAAAGTGTGCAAAAATACATGTCAACGGGCAGCAGGACCAGGAACAACATCGAAGCATCGATCTACTTGTCTATCAATGCCCGCGACAGATGAAACACGAATCTGAGAATCATCATCACCGGACTCTGGCTTAGAAGCCTCGCGCCAGGAAGACGAGCTTATGAATCTGCACGAGCTGGGAAAGCAGGCCAGTTGAATCCAGTGGCATTGAATAAGAAATATCCGCTTGAAATCTACGACCCTCCAATGTACTGCCTGATCTCGGAGAATCATCAGCAGACATCAGCCTTGCGCAAGGACGACGAGCTTCTGAATCTGTGACGAGCTGAGAGACTAGGCCGGTTGAGGTAGACGGCCTTGATGAGAAAGTGCGGCATGAAGACGCGACCCTGCGACATCTGCTTGATGTCTTGAACAGTCTGAAATTTCACAAGTTGCACAGGCAAGAGTGCCGATGTCAAGAGTGCCAACGTCGAGATATGGGTAAATCAGCGACATGTTCACGTTCCATACAACGACACCCCAGAGCATCTTAAAAGAGGTAAAGTTAGTTGCGTTTACGCTACATGCATATTTATCAATTCCGTATAAACACTATTCCACCCCATCTCAACTACTAGTCTCCCATTCCACCCAGTCCCGGCCCACGACTCTCCAGACTTTGACCTCGCCAGATCGAAGATCACCAAGTCTGAATTTTTCACTTCTGACCTTAGACTTCGAGCGGCCTTGCTCCCAAGCACGAATCGCTCGTCTTGTGCCATCCCATTCCTCGACAATAGCGACATGAAGAGGCCCGTATTCTTCCCTGTATTTATGCTTCATGGCGCCGTGGGTACCTTCGAAGCGCGTATTCCTTAGCGTCACGATATCACCAGGTCGGATCTCGTCAAACTGCTGTGTGGAGGCATTGGCGAGGTTGGCATAGACGACAGCGCCATACGCCTTGTTGCCGATGGGTAGGAGGGCAGCAGGATTAGCCTTGATTAGGTCGGCCGGCAGAGATGCGGGTGCACCATCGCCGACTGTGGTGTCCTTCTTGCTGTGGCCGAGAGAGTTGACGGCTTCTGAGATATTGCGACCAAACTGGTTCCAGTAAGCCTCGAGCTGATCCTGTCTGAGCTTTGGTGGCGGCGGTCTGTGCTGTTGCTCAAGTTGGACGTCTGCAGGATTGCTTGCGTCATACCGCGCAGTGATTATCGTCTGGCTGTAGTCCAGATACAAAACGTAAATGTCCTTTGATACTGTTGAGCGCCCGCCACGTTTTGATGTTGTTGACTCCTCGGACTCGGAAAGAATGTCTACACCATTTCTGCTTTGTAGGCTAGGAGGTAACGCATTGGGTGCTGCCCACCAAGTTGTGCCCTCAGCCAAGTCAACGTCCTGAGCCATTTGGCCATTATCGCCTGCTGGCCGCGGTTGGTCCATAGATCGTCGAGTGGTGTTCGATCTGTGCACGTCCAGAGATTGCCTTGGTGGCGCTCGTGACGCAGTGTCAGTAGACGGAGGGGCAGGGACTGCTCGTGCAGGCTGATCCATCGACTTGCGAGGAGGCGTTGTGGCGTACAGATCGTCAGCAGAGCTTTCACGACGCTCGGGCTCTCGAGGCGGCACTGGAGGCACAGCGGTCGGAGCAGCGCTTGGTACAGGTGGCGGCGCACCCCGCTGCTGTCCAGGCTCATATCGGTATGGATCGTAATCATCATCGTCGCCCGCACCAGCAGTGTCAGGGACAGGACGGCTAGGAGGCACAGGAGGAGCAGCTCTTGGCGCGTCCATTGAAGGTCGCGATTTTGGTGGTGCTTGAGAGGGTGGCGGCGGAGGAACAGCTCTTGGAGCAATTGTATGAGGAGGTGGAGCAGGAGGAGAGCTCAGATCGTCCGCAGTAATGCTGCCATCATGGCTGTCATCCCGAATGTGAGCTTTCAAGGCGTCCTTGTGTTTCGCACTTGAAGCAATATCAGTATCGTAGTCACCTTCATAGTCACTCTCTCCGCGTTCATCGCCTTCTTGCTGCAGACCTGTAACAGCTCTGCTTGGCACATTAGATGGTGGCGGAGGAGGTGGCGGCCGTGGGGAAGTCAAAGGACTGCCAGGCACTGGCGGAGGCGGTCGGCTGACCCTCTTGTCCGATGTGGCAGACTGCGGCTCACCAATGCCGAAGTAAGATGCGCGTCTATTCTCCGGCGACTGAGGTGCCGCAGATCCAGGCACGGGTGGAGCGCCACCAGTATTTGTGCGGATAGGCAGAGGTGTTGTGTTTTCGGCGCCACTCGTTTCAGCCGCCTTTGGAGCAAGAATTGACATCTCGTCGTCAGACTCTGAGCCTGGCCCGGGCGATTGAGGGGCAGCAAGAGGCGGCGGCTGTGGCACAGGTCGCGAATCTGGCGCAGCTGGGCGAGGTGTGGGCAAAGCGCTTGCGTTGGGCACTGGAGGTGGCGCTCCTCGTTCTTGCGACGGGCGTGAATCTGGAGAGTCGGTCAGCATGTGTTTCAGATGCAGTGGAGTAACACATTGTGCAGATAAGATGCTCGTTGGACAAATGTGACCTACGACTCTTGCTGAAAGCCCAACTCATAGACATGACCGCAGAGCCATCTTCGGAAGATAGCGATAGTTCACGGATATGATGTCCTGATTGCGGGCACTGCAGCTGACTGTCGAGACACGTTGTACGCTTCGTAGCAACAGACCTGCGATTGATCTTACCTTTCGGCACCGGAGGGGGTACACCGCGATCTTCCTGAGTCGACTTGCGTGAAGGCTGCGCTATTGCATCTTCATCATCTTCCTCAGCAGCGTGATTTCGATCTCCAAGGCTCGATTCTGGGCTTGTGACTCGTTGAAGACCGGGCACCGGAATCATGGGAATCCTTTGGGCCGGCTGAGGTGGCGATGATGGTGCTTCTTCCTCGCTAGGCTTCTTCTCTTTGCGCTTTTTGGGCATACCGGCGCCGGGCAAAGGCATGCCGGCGAACATGCCAGGCATGCCCATGCCGCCGCTCATCTTAGCCATACGCTCTCGTAGCTCCATACGACGACGGGTTTCTTCGTCCATAGAGTCCTCTTCATCGTCGTCGTCGCCGACCTCAGTAGTATCCTCTTCGTCTCCGACATCTGCCTCTTTCCTTGGAGGGTGCACGGGTGCTGCAGCTCGTGGCGGAGGAAGTGTCGCATGCTTCTCGTCGCTGTCTTCTGGTCCGATCGTGCCAGTGTCATCTTCTGTGGTTTCGCCTGCTGCAGACTGATCGGCCTCATTTCCATCGCTGACCAATTCCGAATCAGGCATTGCAGGTATCGGAGACATCGGGATCGATGGCTTGCGCTGTGATGACGAAACGCGTGCACGATCTCTAGGCATATCCAGAGACCGGCGCTCAGTGTCAGCACTACGCTCTCTTGTCATCTCCTCTCCCTCAACTTCCTCTCCCGCAGCATGTTCAGATGTTTCTGAGGGCTTTCTCGGTGGAGGAGCCTTCTTCTCCTTCTTCGCACCTTGCCGTGCTGCTTGCTCCATCTGTTGCTGCTGTAATCTTGCGATGCGCTCCTTCAAAGTTTGTGGCTTCGGCGCATCCTCGTCCTCCTCTTGTTGCTCCGACGAACCTGCAGTCAAGCCAGCTGCCTCTGCCGCAGCACGATCATCCTCTTGTCGCTGCCTAATCTCTGGGTCCTCTTCCCTGATATATGGCTTGTGTATGGGCTCGGCGGGCTTCGGAGGCGGTACATACGAGTTGGACATAGGAGGAGGGGCAACAAAAGGCTTCTTGATAAACCCACCACCAGTGACCGGCTTGGGTCCTCCAGGCACTATGGGGGCGGCAGCTGGCTGATTAAACGCAGCAATGCGGTCCCGGAAGGCATTGGACTTGGCCGCAATGGGCGGGGGTGCTTTCTTAGCAGGAGTCTCCTTCACCGGCTCAGCTGGAGTGGGCTTAGGAGCAGCAGGAGGCTCTACAGGCTTCGCGCTGCTCGCTGAAGGTGGAGATCTCACCTCTTCCTGCTTGGTGCTGGCGGGCGGGATGCTCACTGGCGGAGGCTGCGGTTTTGAGGCTGCTGGAACTGCTGGCACTTCATCTTCATCCTCTGACTCTTGCGCAGCAGCTACAGGAGGCTCTGGCAGAGGCGCAGCTGCTGCCGGTATTGGAGCTGCCTCGTGCTTGGGTCGCGATGGTCTCGTCGGCCGAGTTGGCACCGGTGGCTCATATTTCTCGACAAACTCGCGCGGGAAAATACCAGACTTAGTTGCTCCGGAGGCATCCGTGTATGTTCCCTCTAACCAATTGTCGTCAACTTCCTCCGTGACATCTATGACTTGGCCTCCGGGAAAGCCAAGATCGTCCTCTTCCTTTGCCTCAAAGTCATACAGCGCTTTCACCTTGAACAGCGCCGCCATATTGTCGCCTCCCTCTCTAATTACTGCCTGGAGGAGGGAGAAGCTGCAGCAATAGTAGGTAGGCTCTGTAGCAGCTCAGATGCGCTGGCTCCGAAGCGTCCGCAGGCAGAAATCAAATAACAACAAGGACAGCTGAATGGTAGTCGGTGTTGTTGCTCCACCGGCTAACGACGTAGACCTACGCTTCCCAAACACCAGACTTGCTCGACCCAAACTAAACGAGCGCCGCGCTTTCTGATTGATTGATGACGGAGCTCCAACGTGGCACAGACCGAGAGTGGCTGTGAAAAATGCTTGGCCCGTGCTCAGATGCACGTGCGTCAAAACGTTCATCTCAATTTCCAAAGAGAACTTAATCAGCAACAACATATCATGGCCTCGAGTTCAACACTGCCAGTGAAGTCCATCCTCAAGCAGCCCAAGAGAAAGACACCTGTTGTGACCGACGAGCAGAAGGCGCAGGCAGAGAAAGATCGAAAGAATTTGAACATCGCCCTTGCTCATGCCTATCGAATACAGCATCAAAAAGATGCAGAAGCACAGATCTTGAATTCGATTACATTTCTCATCGACCTCCCGGCGACATCCGCTTTCACAAGCAAGGAAGCCATCACATTCGTTCAGCATGTTCGCATCTTCCAGCCTTCCGACTTTGACAGCCTGGTCGAAGAGCGCCGCATCGATGGCAGATGTGGGTACACATTATGTCTAAGCAAGCCGCGCATCCAGACCATGGGCACGAGCGCAGAGTGGAAGTTGAAGAAGGGCATGAGTGACTATTGCAGTAACGAGTGTGCCAAGAAGAATCTCTTCATCAAGACTCAGCTAAGTGAGGTTCCTGCCTGGGAGCGTGCGCCCGAGCAGCAACCAGAAATTCAACTACATGCAGATGATCGCCCTCCAGACGATGACACTGCTGTGAGGAGGGCGAATCGAGCCGCTCGCGTTGATGCGTGGCGGCAGAAGGTTGCAGATGAGAAGGATTTGGCTGCGGAGAGAGGCGAAACTACTACATCTTTCAGGCCAAAGCAAGTCATGGCTGATGGTATCGTCGAGAAGCAGCCATCGAAGAAGCCTCCACGCGCTCCAGATGCCGATGAGATCGAACGCGATGCTGGCGCGATTGAAGGATTCAGGCCAAGACGACTTGGAAAAAATCCATGGAGCACAACCAACGCAGGCACGGATGAAGAAGACGAAGACGAGGAGGAATACGTCGATGATTGAAAGACTGGTATTTTGCATTTTTTTTTCAAGCATCACTTGCGACTTTCCAACAACGCGCATCGAGAACTGCGACGTGGCAAAGCAATTCGAGGTGCAACGGCACCAGAGAGTATGAGAAACCACGACCCTTTGAATTGGCCAAGCTTTACTACGAAACCTCATGCGGCCATTTCACTGAAGAAAGAGGATCACTCACAACGTTCTCGATCGCTCCACGTGCCATGTGGTTCAAAAGTGGCGCTGCGGGTGGGCTACATAGAGCCCGCTCGAGCCTGTATGACGATTCAAAGTGCAGCGATCCAAGTCCATGCATTGTTTGAAACATTACACAGCCTGGTCACTGATATTGGCAAAAGCTCTTGTACGTATGCAAGGAGCTGAAGCTCGCGAAATGGTTGAGGTAAGTCAAATCAATCATAGAAGAGAACAATAGAGTGGCACCATGATATCAATTACCTTTAAGCCCGCCGAAAGAAACACAGAGACGTATGACAGCAGTAATGCGGATCTTCTAAGCCACGTGGAAGAGATTGGACTGGAATGAGCATAGACATGTAGAAGTGCTTAACGCTTGACTGACTTTAGGAGAAAAGCAGGAAATTTCACTTCATCATCCACCGCCGAGTCCTTAGTCAGCGAACCCGAGCATATCACCTCGTATCAGCCTCACCGAAACGCCTCTACTCAGCCTGCTCCCACCCCTCCGCATGGTCTCCAGAGGGCTCACCGTCCTCTCCACTTGGATACAACTGCGCTATCCTCGCAATATCTCCGTCGCTGATCCGAACAGTGCTGTAATCGTACGCCCGCGTCGCAGCATCAATCGTGATACCACCGGAAAGGATCTCAATAGACCGTGGGCTCCTCCCTTCATAGTACCTCCGATACATCCATGATCCTTCAGGAAATTTGACGCCTGCTGGTTTTTCAGACAGACGTTTTTCATTCCTGTATGAGGAATAGATCACTACAGAACAAATTAGTGAGTTGGAGGAGAGAAAAGGTTCGGCTGAATTCGACTTACTGATCGAACCCCAGTCCAAGTCCTTCGACCAAACGCCTTCGCCGAGGAAGTTTGTGGGTTTGGCCATGACACCCGTTGCACTGAACCCGTAGCGTTCGGCCGTGTCGAAGTCATTACATCTGTGGTCTCATCAGCTCAGCTTGGACTAGAACTATGCACCCTCTCCTTACGCTTTCTGGAACGTATCGCCTTCTCGCCACGTCCCTTCCTCTCGATTCGCGATCCTCCGATGGACTGAATCAGCATCATTAAGCATAGTACAGCTCCAATAAAACCCCTTTTCAGCAGCATCAGGTCTCTGATGTTCGTGATCGAGACCTGGAATATTTCTGTCAGCCAGCCACTCCACAATCTTTCTGGGAAATATGCCTTCCTTACCAGCGACATGTCCCAACTCATGCGCAACCCTAGGTTCATATCAAGTGTCAGCCAACCCCTACACCTCCCCCAAAAGAAAATGTTCTCTCAAACTCACGCATGAAGATCCCACCACCTCGAAAACCCCCTCGGCTCATCCCTCTTCACAGCCAAGAAATTATACCAATATCTCCCATCATCCTGTCTCTCCCTATCCTCACGTTTTATGTACTGATGCCCTTGCGTAGCCTTCGTAAATCCGTCTTCCTCATCCGTAACATCTCCAATGATAAGTGTATCATAATGAGTATCCTCATCACAGATACAATCCCAGTTACCAACTCCACAGCTAGGTTCGATTGTGAGGGTTGAGACGTCCATGGCTGGTTGCCAGAGGTTGATGGCGTCTTGGATTAGGGCCAATAGATTGTTGTAGGAGTTTTCGTCGTCGAAGCAGAAGCGGATGGGGGTTGTGCCGTCGCCGAAGACGTCGGGCTAAGGGTACGAGGTCAGCAAGTGTCTCAAGCGTTTGCTGACTTTCACTTACCCAGGGGCCTCGGAGGTATTGTGTTTCTTCGGTTAGGTGGTCGACGCCGTACCAGCGTTTGCCGAGGGTGGAGTTGAGGTTACGCTTTGCGTGTTGATGGTGTGGGAGTTCGCAGGCATATGCCAATGATACGATGGCAAGGAGGAAGGTTGCCAGCAACATGATTGCTTGTATGCTTGTATGCTGTATTTGTGTCGCTATTCGGGTTGCCAAGTATGTGGTCGAGGTGTGTCTATTGTTCAATTGTAATTCGTAATGTATGCATAAGGCGAGGGAAGATGAGTGCCCGTGCGCATGCATGTGAGACTGTCACATGCAGACCCTGCATGTGAACGGAATGTGAGCGCAACCATTCTGTGACGAAAGTGATGGTGAAACCATTTGGAGCGGTCCCTTTTGATCTCTGCCTTCATGTTCATTGCTCACGTCGTTTCATGTAGCGTTATTTGCTCGCGAGAATTGTCAGAGGACGGCCATGAGCTCCTCTGGCAGCGAGCACCTCTCCGCCAATCGTGTTACTCAGCACTTCTCCAGTAGATAATTCCTTGTCGCGCGACAAAAAGACTCTGACATGTTGAAGGTTGAGCAGCTCGTGATCAGTTCAGCACAAGCAAAGTCGACCCCGAGTCTCGAGGGCAACATCTCTTTCGGTTTTCCTGGTGATTTAGTAATACTCCTGATTTTGGTAGCACTCATCTGCAGACAAGAGATTTTTCGAAAAGACTGGAGTAAAGGTTTTAAACTTGTCCAAGTCATATACTGCGAATAGTGACCACTCAGTACTCAGGGAACTCAGAGTCATTACTCTCTCACCATTACCTGGATCAGCTCTGAGCTGCATGACCACGAAGCCGTCCCAGAGCGTGTTGAGCTCTTTTGCGAGTGAGATCTCAAGGCCCTCACTTAGTTTCGCAGAGCATCTCGGACCTGTGACTGTCGCATCTCAGTTCAGTGCTCTCCGATTTGCGTAGCCAGAACTTCAGTCAAGAGCGTCGACTTCTCGCCTAGGTGAGTGCGGTCTGCCTTTCAACGCTCCTCCGCGAAACTTGCATTTCGTATTTCCGAGTATCTCATCTGCGAATTGAGTAGAGAGCGAGCTCAAAGTCGTGTGAAGTAGAGTCTCCGGATACCTTGATCTCCCCTAGAAGAGCTCTCTAATCGAGAATCTTGTAGCAGGCCATAGATCTGCTCCAAGCGGCCTGGCCGATGATCGAGTCAGGAGCGAGCTCAGTCGTGGATATCAGAATGCGATTGGATGGTTGCCTCCAATTTCGCAAGCTCTTCAGATAGGCCACTTCTGTATTGAGACATGGAATTGCATTGATCGGCTTGGCTGACAACGGAATCGGGAGTGAGCTCACTGACTATTTTCGAGCGACTCCTAATCGCTGCCCTTGCATGTAGCATCGACGTAAGGGTCGATATCATCAGGTCTGACTGATTGGAACACAGCAGCGTGAAGCGCGCCGCTTGTCAGGTCCTCTGCAATTTGATGAGCCTTGGTGCCCTTCGCGTTCCTGCTATGCCTCGCTTCGTAGATAATTATATCGTAATCATCGATGCCATTTGATAGAGGTCCATGTGGTAGACGACTCGCTCCACCTGTGCAACTCTCCGTGTCCGCGATTTTCGTAGCAGATCGCAAGTCATCCACGATAGGCTTGGCTCGAGATCGAAACCCGAGCGAGTTCAGCTTCAAGTAAGTGTACCTTCCGATGTCTCATTCCCCTCCGCGGCCTCTCCGTGTTTAGCAAATCGCGACTATTGCGCGCAGCTTGGCTGACGGTCGAATCCAGAGTCATATCAGCCCCAAGCGTAGATATTCCGTGCGCGACGGTTCACTCCACAATCTCTCCGATTCGGCGACTTTGGAAGCGGAGACCATCGGATCGCGCAGCCCACCAAGCCCTTGGTCCATCATCACGGTCTTCCAAGTCTCATAGACGGGATACCAGCAATTGTCGAAATAAATCACGCGTAAGCGAAGCGTAGGGATCGCGATTCGCACGACGCTGTGGGTCGTGATAGGTTCCAAGTAAGCGGTGTCATCCTCTCTATGCTTGTCAAGCTCGTAGACCTCAAGGGTGAGACTTTTCATTGAGCGCTTTAGCTCCGCCATCCATTTGGAGGCGCTTGAAGAGTTGCTTTACCATCGGGTTTGGGGTAGCTGCTTGAGATTTGAGTGGATGTCGACCTCCAATTCTGCGAGCTTTGCGTGAGTGTGACTCTCGTGGCAAAGACCCGGGCAGCTTGGCTGACATTTAAGCAGAGAGCGACTCCAGCTCAGGCGGAAAAGTTTCATGGCTCACATCCCCAGGCTCTCCATGTCATCGATGTTGACGGATACGCCTAGACTTGATGCGAGCAGCTCAGTCGAGAGTCAAGTCCGGAGCGAGTTCGATGTTACTGGTGTAAGTGCTCTACACTTCTCACTGTGTCTCTGCGAACCTGGTAGTGCCCGTGCCTCTCGCGGAAATGTGTGAGTCTTGACTAGAAGTTTGTCAATCAGAGCGGGTTGTGCTTTTCCAGAGGTGAGGAAGTCAGTGAGCTCACCTGGCAGCACCAACTCTCCAAGTTACTGCATTGCTCATCTTATATTGCTCGCGCTCCTAGCCGCTAAGACCCACTACTTGACTCGGAGCTACACCACAAGAAAACACCTCCCCTCCTCCCTATCTAAGGTTCCATTTGCCACTTCTCCATACTCTGCAACCCCGAAGCCTGACCCGGCCTGGGATACAATTGCTCAATCCTCGCAATATCGCCTTGACTAATTTTCGCCAACCGATAGTCCATGAATTGAGTAACGGGATCTCGAGTGACCCCAGCCGGAACAAGCTCCCAAACATTGTCAAGATCGTCAAGGGTACGTCCCACCATGGGAGCCGAATCCAAATCTGGTGAGCCATCGGGCAGGGTAACGGGGTCTTCTGCGGCGGCGAAAGAGTCGTACAGCATGATTGAGTCATCTGTGAAGACGTCAGCGTATTTCAAATGCGTGAGAATGCAAGACTTACAGTCGAATGCTTTGGAACGACCCCGTGAGTCGAGCGTGGTAGAAGGCCAATATGGATCGGGGATCAGTTCTACGGTGATGGCTCCGTAGCGTCTTGCTGTGACCATGTCGGTGCATCTGGGGTTTGTGTCAGCGCACGGGACGAAAGTAGTGCGCGGAGTACCACATACACTTTGATGATCGTGTCTCCGTCCTGGTACATTGGCTGCCGCTTCTCCACGATCATCTGCACGAGCTGGCAACTGTTAGTTCGACTCAGACTGGGAGAGTTGTCAAAGGAACATACATCATTATACCCTTGTACTTGATCGCATCTGAATTCGATGTAATCATGGGCATCAGGTCTTTGGTGCTCGTGGTGCAGTCCTAGAACATGGCCTGAAAGCATGTCAGCGTGTTGATACATCTATCGAAGCGAAAGCGCCTACCGATCTCGTGAGCAAGCGACATCTGAAACTTGTTAGCACAGTATCAGGAAATCTTGAGCCTCGTTGGAGCGACGCACCCGCTTGTGTGGCAGACCATTTCTACCCAATGCTCTGAGGTCGCACGAGATAACGTTACGATTGGGCTTAGCAAAGTAGCCAAGGCTAGCCCGGCACTGTCTATCGGTAGCCGCAGAGATGCGCACCACGTCGATGGGGATGTTGCTGGTACATATCGCCAACGATGGGACTTGTCCGTATGGGAAGATGTCCAGAGTGGAGACAGCCATAGCAGGTTCCCAAAACTTGACCGCTCGTGCGATGAGGTCGTTGAGAACATCGAAGGACTCTTGCGTCTCGTCTGGCCATTACACATTAGCATAATCTCCAAGAATGGAACTAGCTAGGAAACTTACAGCAGTAGCGTACTTGAGTTCTTCCCTTGCTATCGGTGGGCCATGGCTGACCATATTCTGTGTCCGGCCAAGACTGAATGCCGTACCACCGCTTCTGATTGTATCGTCCCATTCTGGTCTCGTTGTGGCGAGGACAAGCTGCAACCGCTGCTGTCAGAGCCAGCATGATAAGCGCCATCCAGTAACTGGATGAGGCCATGTCCAGCGCCTCAAGGATATGGGATCGCTCTTATCGGTAGGGCAGGTCGTCTTGGCTCTCGATGTGCTTGAAGAAGGGTTTTGTGCAGCTGTCCACGATCGATGTCGATGTTTGTGTAGAAGTCAGAAAACTGTGGGCTTTAAGTTAGCATGGCCCTGTGCGCATCTAAGATTCCGCAGCTGAAGTGAAGACGCTCAAGCTGTTCAGAAGCAACTGGAGTGATCGGAAATACAAGTACGCTGGTCGTAAATCTGATCGGTTGCTCACCACGACTCTGCTCTCGTCAATGAGAGTACAAGTGAACATCATCGGTCCTTTGCGATCGTATCGTATGATTACAGTGGTATCTATACACAGTAGAAGTAGCATGCTTCAGGTCGTCCTCGACCAAAGCCGAGTGTCATCTTCACCTACCATCCTGAACGCCCGCCAAATGCATCTTTTGGCTTGCCTACCTGTTCGGCCGCCACAAACACCAATCAATGCGGAATAATGGTATCATTTCCTCACTTGGATCCAGACGTATTCGCAGCACTTTCTCGCTTCCGCCGCCGCCGTTCTCGAGCAGAGGCTTTAAGAGCATCCTCCGTTATGTACTCGGAAGGCAACTCGAATTCCTTCTCCTCCATCTCCGGTAATGGAAGTCCAAAAGCCGTCACATTGCGGCCATGTCTCGTCTTGCTAAGAGCGGCATCACGAAGATGAGGCTTGGCGTAGAAGCTGGTGATTGGGACTTCAGGGCTAGGAGGCGCGGGTGGCAGCATGAGCTTGATTGGAGCAGGTGTTGCAGGAGTCGCGGGATGGGAAGTCGACGCGTAGCCTGAGGCATGGGCGCGTTCCTTCCCTTTACTGCTGACCTTCGCTCGCAGAGCATTGACTGTCTCCTGCTGGAGCTGTCTTGCTGCGGAGGCATTGAGGTCGCTGCTAGGTGGCTCAACGCTCCCTTCTGTGGTGTCACCCTCCTCGTCTTCAGCATGCTTGGCAGCTTGAGCGGCTTCCTTCTCGAGACGCAACTTCTTTTCCTGGTCCTTCCACTGCTTGAACTTGTCAACCAAAGCTTGCACTTCAGCGATGAAGTAGTTTCGCTTTGGCTCGTACTTCTTCGCCTCCGTCTCGGTGACTCCAGTAATGCCAAGCACGCGTAGCCAGTCATGACCGAGCAGTCCATCAAGCAGTCGGTCCAATTGCACCTTCTCATGCATAGCACGCTCGCGCTCGATGTTTCTGAGCTGCTTTTCCTTCCGCTCGGCTCGCTTGTGTGATTTGAGAAAGTGGTCGTCCGTGAGAGGATCTTCTGGGTTATCAGGCAGGTTCTTAGACACGAAGTCTAGGTTGAGACTGGGGCTGCCATTGAACTGGTTGGACAAGCTCCGCTGCGGTGTGGCAGGTGGCCCAGCAGCGCCATTGACAGACGCCTTCCGTGCATGTGCGGAAGCTTTGCTCGACTTCGCAGGAGACGTGTCTTCCTTCTTGGCATCGTCTGTGATGTACAGCACCGTATCTGTGGTCACAAACTCCTGCTCCTTGGGCACATCGAATATGATGTCTTCATAGTTGGGAAAGTACACGGCCAACTCGCTCTTCAGCCTCGGCCCCTCATCGCGACTTCTCAATGATCTCTTCTCCTCCTGCTTCTGCTGCGGCTGCACCGTCGCGGACGTGGATGGTTGCGGGGCGGGACTCTTGCTGGGTCGGGCTGCTGCGTGTATTCGCTCGGGCTTTGGAGATGGACGCAGCAACTCGTCTTCGTCAGCGACCAGGGTGCTGCGAACGCCATTCACTGTTTGCTGCAGTCGCCCGTGTGGTTCTTGCCGTACAATCTTGGTCGGTGGTTTCAGCTGCGTGCTGGCGAGAAACGCGTCGAGAGTGCTCTGTTTGCGTTGTGGGTGGGCGAGTTGGGCGTGGGAGTGCTGGCTCTGTTGGTGGTGGTGCGAGGAGGTGCGGATGCTCAGCTTTCTCTTCTTTGCCGGTGGTTGACCTTCGATCTCATCTTCCACCAGCATCCCATCGCTGCTATCGCTGTTCGCTATTTCGCGTTCTCGAGATGCTACATTGATGGTATCGCCGTAATTCGTGCCGTCGTCGCGTGATGCTGAGCTGTGGGCGGTGCGGTGCGTTGTTGATGCCGCTGGTGCTTTGCCTCGGCCGACGCGCTTGTCTTCGTCACAAACTGCCCTCCTGGCGCTCGCACAACGCCATTTTTCGACGTCGCTGGCATTGCCGTCGAGAAATATCATTGCGAATCGGTTTTCGCGGTTTGTTGATCGCTGCCAGTCGGGCCCGAGCACATGTTGTGGAAGTTCATGCTTTCCCTCTGCGACCGTTCAGGCTTGGTTTGGTCCTCCCTGCGCGAGCAAAGGAACGATATTTGCCAGAATGCACAATTCGTGTCCCTTCACACATCACACACATTTCCAGCACACAAATGCATACTCGTGATCTTCAAAGATTGGTGATGAGACTGAGTGAGCTATATTGTTGCCATTGGGATTTCAAGATGGGGCTGTTCTTCCCATACATTCATGTACTTTTGTTCTATCTCCAAGATGCTTTTATTTGTTCATCCATTGACTCATGGCTTCATATCATCATTGAGGCTCGACGACATCTACTTCATGAATTTCGAAGCCAAGTTCATCAGACCACCCAGTCCGCCGCCAGAGCCTCCACCGCTCGA
The DNA here is from genome assembly GCA_014298035.1 of Pseudocercospora fuligena. Taxonomy (NCBI): domain Eukaryota; kingdom Fungi; phylum Ascomycota; class Dothideomycetes; order Mycosphaerellales; family Mycosphaerellaceae; genus Pseudocercospora; species Pseudocercospora fuligena. Next base: position 45,355 of record JABCIY010000191.1, read on the forward strand.
ACCACCGCCCATCTCAGATTTCATGTACATTTTGAGGGCCATCTGGGCAGCATTTGCAATCGCGTTCTGCTTGCTGGCACCGTCCTGGAGGTTACCTTGAGATGACTGCTGGTCGAACAGCTTGGCAGCCTGAAATGGTCAATCAGCTCCGCTCGATCATCAACAATCAGAAATCTGCCACTTACCTGACCCATTGCCATTCCGATGAAGGCATTTTGACCTGAACCACCTTGGCTTCCACCAGATCCTCCCTGGTTAAACATTTTGAGAGCCTGCATTGCTGCAGCACCTCCAATATTGTTTGAGTTGGCTGGAGCTCCTCCACTACCTCCATCTCCATAGAACTGCTGGTGGTGTCTCACAGCTTCATCTTCGTCGAAGCCCTCGTTCTGCATCTGCTGATGCTTTCCAGAAAGCATGCCCAAAGCAGAGCTGAACAAGTCCGAATCACCGCTGCTGCCAGCATGTTGCTGAGCGTGCGATGCAGCACCAGAGAAGTCATCCGAAGCTCCTCCGTATGCACCACCGCCGCCGTATGAGGTTCCACTAGAGTCGCCATGGCCTTCTCCATAGCGTCTGCCTTCTGAGTACGAGCCTTCTTGACGACCATGATCGGATTGGTGTCCATATCCACCTTCTTGCCGGCCACCATACGAATCGCCGCCTCCGCCATAGCTGTCGTTTCCGTAGCCCCCTCCTCCCTGTCTTCCACCATAGTCGTCGCGGCCTCCGCCACCGTACGAGTCGTTGCCACGTCGGTCTTGACGTCCTCCTCCATAGTTATCGTCATCACGTCGGCCTTGGTTTCCGCCTCCGTAATCGTCTCGGTAGACCCCTGGGTTGCCTGACTGCCTTGGACCGTCGAGTGGCTGATCTCCTCCGTAGCCCTGGCGGCCGTAGTTGTCTTGGTCGTAGCTCATGATTGCTTCGTTGGTATCGATTGAATTTCTGGTTCGAAGTAAGCTTCAATGCCATCCCCAGATGCTCACCAAGAGGGCAATCTCACCTGGCTTAAAATATTCCTGACTTGAGGTCTTCACAAGAAGAAAATATCTCAGGAACAAGCACACGAACACGCAACAGCTCAATAGCATTCGCAAGCTCCTGGCCAGACCTCCCACAAACCTGGCTCACAGTCGCCCCGCTGACATCACCATCCACCCCTCCATCAAACACCACGCGCCTCGCGTAACATTCACTTGATCTCGTGAACTCTATCCGGGGCTTCGTCAGTCACACTTCGCCCCTCGACAAGCTCGGGGATCTGGTCCATACGTAAAATCTAATTTTCGGAGTAGACCACACGTAAAACCAGCCTTTCTAACACATCGTTATAGAAAAGGATATAATTTTTTTTACAGAATAATCTCGGCCTATACCTAAGCTTTCTTATAATATGTATATTATATAGGTTATATAAAGTATAGGTATTATTCTATTCGAGATTGTTGTTCTATTATAGTCGTGAATCTTTACGTGTACTAAGTATTATGTATATAAAAGGCTCGCCGTCGAGGTTGTCGACGGGTTTGAAAGCTTTTACGTTTCGCCTACTCTGAGATTCTGATTTTACGTATGGACCAAATCCCCGCGGTACGCGGGCGTGAAGTGTCTGACGAAACCCCGGATAAAACAGGGAACTTGTGACACTGGATTGATGCGAGAAGACATCACTGGTTAATGGTAGTAGTGTACAACAAAATAAGGGGAAGTAGCAACAAATATCTCTCACTTCGCTTTCCAACTCGAGCAATTACCCTTCACCTTCCTCCACATCAGGTCAACCAAGCAAATTGATCAAGCAGAAACCAGAACAGAAACATCAAGCCAGAAAGCGAAAAGAAGTCAAAATGGTCAACTACACCATCTTCCTCAGCACAATCGTCGCCCTCGTAGCAATCTTCGCAGCATACATCTACATCTTCGGTCTCCCACCAGAATTAAAACGAGAACTTGAAAAGAAAGCTTTACGTACAATGGGAGAAGTAAGTCACCCAACGCTTCATCCTTCCCCGATCCCCATACTCTCCCTAACGTTTTTCGACTCGCTTCGCTCGTCGCTGACGCTCGGTAGAACAAAGCCTCCTACATGATGCAAGAACAAATCAAAAAAGTTCCGGATTCTGATCAACAAGACGTAAAGGACCTCAAGAAGGGATTGGGGAATTTGGGAGGTGGTGCACTTAAGAATCCGCTTGGAGAGGCGGTTGGTGAGGCGGGGGATGAAGGGACGAGGCCGATGACTGGGCGCTAAGTCGCAACATGGTAGGAGATGTATGGATGAGACACGGGTTCAAGTACAGCGAGGAGTCGGGCGAACGCGATGAGGTTGGGATGGCGTATCGTTTAAGCGTAATATTCATGACCAGCTGGGTATCTATGCGTTAAGGAACTAATTCGTGATCGTTATGCGCCGTCGCCACCACCTCTTCCTCGTACTTTCATCCATCCGCTGGCAGCCTTCTCTTTCTTCTTTGCTTCAGAGGCGCTGGAGAGTCTTTCATCTTCAGCACCATCGTGTGGAGCTACTGTCATGATGCTCATCGTTGCGGCGTGTTTGCTTTCATAAGGTCGTCGTGAGCCTCCCACAAGTACTGGTCTTTCGTCCTCTCGATCCTCGTCCCACTCGTCCTCTTTCACAATCTCCCATTCTGCTGCGGACATTTCGCTAGCGAGGAACTGAAGCAGCTTGTCTGCTAGCCTCGTAGATGAACCGATCTTCCAATCTCTCATGTACAGCAGACCTTCTGCGCTAGCCAGGTTGTGCTCCGCTGAGTTATGGGAGAATACGCCCAGCCGCGTGCCTTGATCTTCTTTGCCGGATGTCGTGGTCACTTTACTTGATGTTCCAGTCTGCTTGCGACTCATTGGAGGCTTCCGTGATGATGCCATAAGAAGCTGATAGAGATTCTTGCCAATAGCACAGACATCATCGAAGTTGTTGATGCTATCCATACCTTGTGTCTTACAAAGCCATGCCACATTGTAGGCGAGCATCGTGACACCTTCTATGAAGAGCTTGTAAGCTTTCTTACTCTCCTCTTCTTTAGCAAGCTGTCCCAGGGGTCGGTCTAGCCACAGCGGCCTAGGCCGTGGCTGATCTTGCTCGAGGGTACGGGATGCCATTGGGCTAGAATGCTGACTCGAAGATGAGGTCGGGAACTTGATGTCGTTTGTTTTGTAGCTGGACTTCTCGGGCATAATGGCAGCTCGAGGGAAGTTCTCGTGGGGGACCAGAAGCTCGCCAGGCAAGCGAAGGGAAAGGTAGTGTGAGCAGAGATTGACTAGCCGAGCGACATTCTCAAAGGCTTCAGACACGAGATCGTGTGGTTCAGCTAGGGTTCTGCCGCCGACCAATGGAGCCTTGGCCGATGCATGTGTTCTCGTGTTGAGCTCTCTGAGATCTGGTATCACGATCCCTCCTAGCTTGTACTCTGTTCGGCTATTCGAGGACCTCTGCCGACTGAGATTCATCGCAACTGCAGCCTCATGACAAAGTAACAGCCTCGCATCTACGATCCGGCTGCGAACTTTCTCCAACCTCGCATACGTCTTCTTCGTGGTATTGTGCACAGGCTCAATAGCTCTTGGCTTCGACTTCTCGAGCTCCGTCTTCTGTGACACAAGCTCTTTCCGCGCATTCTCAGTCGCTTCTTTCCGAGTGACGATAGTCTGGCGATAGTCCTCGATCTGTTTCCGCAGCTCCGCAGCCTTTTCGACAACATTGTTGATACGAAACTCAGTAGCTTCTCGTTGCGCTTGGGCGCGCTCGGCACTGTTCTTTCGAATACTGGTGGTAACGTTATCAAAGTCCACATCTTGCGGTAGTGACGCAAGTACGCCATCGTTCCCTGGCCTCAAGATGGCTTCGGCGTGGGAGTGATGCTTCTCTCGCTCGAGTAGTCCGGTCGCTTGCTGGATGCGGGAGCCATACAGAATGGCTTGCGCGCATGAAGGACAGAGTGGCTTTCGCCTTCCACCAAATGCGCGCGCGCATACGTCGCAGCCGAAATCGTCATCAGCCATCACCGTCTCGTCAGCACTTCAGCCTGATGTATTCTGTCCTGGAACAGCGGGTAGTGCTGCCTTAGCATTTTGGTGATCTGTCAGCCGGACTCTGCTTTATTTTGTCGAGGTCGAAATCGACATGATAGGTTGCTAGGCCAACATATTCGAGGTGCTTCCGTCCTTTGTCAGTGAATGAAGGTTGAAAGTGTCCAAGTTGAGGTCATCGCCGTTGCTGGATTTGGCATGTGATTTCGCGCTGCGGGCCGACGCGACACGCGACTTCCTCTGGTCTTTCACGCGACCTGCTCACCCTCGACTTTGCCTCACATTGCAGAATGAACAATGGCGACATGTCTGCAGAGCTTTTAACGAGCGACATATCCGGCGCTCAAGAGCAATCTGACGTGGTGAAGCAAGAACCTGCTCCATTTGAGAGCACCTCTCCGCTGACCACGCCGCCGTCGTCGCCAATTCCTTTCCATCCGAAGTCAGAAGTCATGGCGGAGAACCAGGCTTCGCAGTCGATGCCGCCTCCATCAAAACCAGATGTTGCTTCGAAGCGCAAGCGGTCCCGCGATGCTGACAAAGTAGAGCCTGAGAATTCACCAAATGCTTCGGCCGACAACTCTCAGCTTGCTCCTGAAAGCAACAACGGAGAAAGCAGTATTGACTCTACCTCAACCGCAATGCCTGACTCACAATCCAGAGGCCGTGTGCCGCGTTCCAAAGGAAATGCAGCGATTTCTAGTGCTCCTTCCCAGAAAGCACCTCCTTCCAATCAAGGCGCCCAAAAGTCCAAGTCCAAGACCGCAAAGAAGAAGAAAGCCGAGCCCAAGAAGCAAGTCGAGGAAGATGCCAGCGACGAGCCTGAAGAGGCCGAGAATGACGACGATGACGAGTCTCAGGACGAATCAGAGTTATCCGACTCAGCTGGTGAAGCTCTACCAGAAGTGTCGCTTCCTGGGTTCGACTGGCACGACCTACAGCAGCGCTATCGTGTGAAAATGGATGAATTGAATCGCGAAGAGAACGAAATCCTCAAGGACTTCAATCAGCTCATTGGTGTACGCTCCTGCGCATCTCTGCCACTGACCCTTGCTGACCTCTTACAGTATTTCAGCATCTGGGCCGATGTTGGAAGTGGCCAAGAACTCCATCGCAGCTCCAAGCGGTATGCACATCCCGTACTGCATAATTATCGAACACTTTCTAAATGTCGCTAGGCTCAGAACTCAGCTCGTCTACGTTCAGCACGAGGAAGAACAACTCGAGGAGAAGCGACAGCACTGTAAGCAAAAGCTCTCAGAGTAACTCACGGCCCTTGCTAATTGTTCCGATAGATATCAAGGTCGTCGACGCCTTCAAGAGTGCGCTGGCTCTACTCCAAAACTAGCGGACATCGGGTAACCTTTTCTTTAGCTGTCGGCGTGTTGTTGAGTAAACCTGACTGGGCAAAGGACATCGTGCCGAATCGAAAACGCATGTCGAATTTGCAAGCCTCGATCGATCCCGACGGTGAGGCTCAGCCGCCACCGGCACAGCGCTCGCGAACAACACCATTGCTACAATTGGAAGACTGGTCGAAGCGAGTGGCAGGTGACATCGACATGCAAGTCTACGAGCGCGCAGACTTCCATGCGACGCGATGCACTATACTATGATATGTTTGAGCGTTACGTCCGCCTTCACTGAGGTGGATTTGTGAGCATGTTTGTTATGCATGATACCCATTTGCTGATCACCTTTGATGTGAATTCAAGTAAGACGAACGGGCTACATTGCCCAGTACAACCTGCTTGCTTCACGATTGCGCGATGTTTCACTTTTCAAGCTATCTCCTCAAGAGTTCATCGATCATCCTTGACTACACGCACGAATGAGTTCATCAGCGGCAATGGACGATTACTTGATGACCAGACTTCTATGAGGCGGATCCGAAGGAAAGCTATCGCTGTGACTAAGGGATGCAAGGGGAGCACGAAATGCCTCGGTTCGACTCGCATGCTAATGCTTCAAATCGTAGCGGGCTTTTTTGCCTGTCTATAACAACCTAGTCCATCTTCGACGCTGTGCAGTCTGATCCTGCCCATCTGGCGGACGCCGGCGATTCATGCTTAGTCATCGGCCTGAACCAGAATTTGATGCAACCCTTCCCTTCGCTCATTCTCTCTCAGAGCAAGACAATATCAGGAAGGACATGAACACGACAATCATAGCGAATCTCTATGAAATGACACAGCAATATGATGAGTGCGGACTGCCAAGCTTACGATAGGGTCGCCGAACTCTTGTCTTTTCTGTTCAGGTGTCAAGGTCGCCCGAAGGCAATCCCGCCAGCCACAAAAAGTCAACGGAGTCCAGACAACTCGTGCAGCTAGACATGATCTGTCGTCACGTGTCTGATAGTGTACCCTAAGCTCTAAGCAGAGGTCTCGCTAAAACGTTCCTACAGTAGCTCTCTCGTCTTTGAGTGAACCTGCAGGTTTGCCTCCACTGTCCTGGCTTAGCACTTCACATCAGCTACCGAAGCACCTTTCGCTTCTCTGCTTTACGCATTGCCTCTCACTTTTCTTACTGTGACAACACTCAAAGTAAAGTCAGGCTCATACAAATGCAGGGCGCGTACGCACAGTCCTACAATACGATGGACCAGGAGAAGCAGCCAGAGATCGAGGTGCATGCTATAAGGTCGCTGACACGTCGGCAATCTCGAAGACATCTTTTGAGTATCGCACTTCTAGCATCAACGATCATTGTTGCGATACTGCTTCTCTTCGGTCAATCAAATGATCAGAATGGTGAGAGCACTCGATTCGAGGAATATGCGGACCACGTTCAGCTTACAATATTATCAGCCGTGCCAGGAATTCCGCTGGGCACTTCTTTGGATCCAATTGGCGGCGGTGTAAAACTTCGCATAATGGCTCTCGGTGATTCCATCACAGCAGGCACTGTAAGCGCTGATGGAGTTGAAAGCGAAAGTTCTCGCTTCAAGTGCCCAGACGAGCTCTAGAGCGCGGAAACTTTGTCCAGTATGAGTCTATGACTTTGCCAACCCACAATCCACAGATGTCTGCGAATGTCCAGTAGTCGAAATTGAAGTGTGGTTCCTCGCTGACAGTGCCGGCTTTCCGTGCATGACATGAGTAAGTGAGCGCCCAAGGGCCAAGCTGTACTGCTTTGCTGCACCCAGTATGGTACCATTTGCCTGCCTGAGAAAGGGTTGATACGAGCTCTGTCCCGCAACCAGGTGATCCATATCCTCCCAAGGTTCGGTCAGAGCGCCACACAAGGATGTCGCATTCCGCAGGTGAGCGGCTGATAGGACAAGTGTGTTGTGGCAGCATTGCGCGGCACCATCGCGCTGCAATTTTGATAGCATGAGATTGGCGTAGCGCATCGGCAGTAAAGGCAGTGTCTTCACGAGGTTAAGAGGAATGAACACGTTCTCGCGCTCACAACCGCAAGTCCGCATGATCCATCCTTCTTTGCCGTCCTCGACCTGGTTCTGTTTGATCATATCCTCAATGGCTGTCAAGATCCAAGGCTCTGCGCAGTGATAGTGAACGGCCGTGTTGGAGCCTTTGTAGTCCTGAAAGAAGCGCCGGGCTTGCGTGCATGTCGCTTGGACACAACGATGAGCTTCGATGCCCTCCAACATACCACGACTCAGATGACCATCGAGCTTGTCGTGCATGTCGCAGTAGATCTGCATGAAATAGACGGATGCGATGTCAATCTTATCTAAGCACAGCAGCCAGTTGTCAGTAAATCTTGAAAGTGCTTCAGAAGGGAACTCTCCACAGTGCGCTTCACTTACCGCCTGTAATTTGGTCAATCAATTTTCGTGTGAAGGCATCGACACCATGTCGAATGGTTTCGAGCTTCGAGACGGCTTTGCGGAGCAGGGCCTTGTTATTTTCCAACTTTTTGTCCCTCGTAAACATCAACATTTCTGCGAAGTCTTTGCTGATGGACAGCAGATGTTGAGCAAAGGGATGTGGTTCGAAATGGAGCATGGGGATCGATTGCTCATGATCGCTCGGATAGGAGTGATAGGCCATGAGGCACTGAAAGTCGTTGAGGGCATACCAGGATTCCAAGCAGAGCATATCCCACCGCTCGGACGCACAACCATTCTGTTCTAACTCTTGCAGGTATAGTTCGATGCGCAAGAAGTCAAGCACATTGGCAAAACTTGACAAATCAGCATTGCGCTGCTTGAAGTTATCGCCGAGATTTTGAATTATAGCCAGACTGTATTCTGTAACTTTGGTTGCAGTCAAGAAGCTTATCTCACCTTGCGAATACTGCGCCCACACTGTCTGAACTCTGCTGCGAAGTTGGTGACAGTCCTTCAGGAGGCACCAGATCGCAAATGATTTCTCCTCCTCTTCATCATGCTCAAGCTCAAAGAGTGGGGTCCGATTCGCTACTGGGGTCTTTCTCGCTCTTCTTACTTGGTGATCGGGCTTGCATTCGGTTCGAGGAGCATCATCTGGAGTGTCGGTTTCTGTATCCTCGAGGCCAAGATGGCAGAAGAGGTTGTTGAGGTCGTTAGAATCTGCGGCATGAATCGGAATCTTCTTCTTGCGCTTTGGAAGTCGATTTTTGTACTCCTTCCTTAAAGTGTCGTAGACCTGCTCCAGAATCGCAATGAAATGTGCGTGGCGTTGGTTAGAGCTAGTGTCGCTGCCGGCAAATTTCATATAGAAGTTGTGGCAATGCTTTCTTCCCGCAATGGCATCTTTTGTGACTTCCAAAACTTCCAGCGTGATCTCGATTCGCGGACTGGAAGAAGCGACCACAGTGCTCGCATATCTGGGAAGATCAGTTGTGAATACTTTGACACTGCGCAAAGATGTGCCATGTCTTTCGGCGTCGAGGGCGATTTGGACACCACACACTCGAGCTCCGTTACAGAGCCACTCAATCAGCTTTGATGTCCCCCGTTTGTATCTCGCATAGGAATCGACGAGCGGGTCGGGTCCCATCTTGACGGATACCCGTGCACTCCAGGTGTGCATGTAGGAGAGGAAAATGTGGAAGTTTCAGTCCGCAGAGCTCAGCGTAGTGCAAACGAGCAATATCAAGGGCCGTGCCGATTTGCACACAAAGCTTTAAGGATGGCCAGTGCACCTTCAAACGCGTAGCGCGCATGTGATTGGCGTTGCCGCATCTCTGTCATATGCAGACAGCCGCATCACATGCATGCTTTTCAGTCAAGAGACTGGCCCCATCTTCTACCAGACCTCCCCATAAGCTTCATATGTGTGCTTTATTCTCAGATATGATGGCACCAGAACGACTCTTCACTTGCAGACGGCGAGTGGCAAGGTTTTGTATTCTTCAGAGCCTGCTCTAGAGCAGCTTCTACTGCAGGCATCCGAAAATGGAGCAAGGACCATCGTATGTAAGCGACCCGTCGTCGGCATTATAGGAAGAGCTACGCGTAGACTTTGCTTCTCGTCTCGATGTGGACATCGCGGTCAACGGTCGTGTTGTTTGGCCTGCTAATAGCCCGAGCGCAACAGGAGCGGTAAGACCGACCGACTGCTCAGTTTCAGGATCTTCGCGTATAGGTCTTGTCGATCGAGTCGTCGCCGGCCTGGTGGTGAGCGTCCGGCATTGTGCATTGGAAGTGATGTTGTGAAACCGGGATGGGCTTTCGGGCTTGGCATTTCTGGCCAGCCGATGAATGGATGGATCTACTTCATCATCCATTGCATCTTTGATAATGTTTCATGGTATACAATATGATTTCTCATGCGATCTATGAGATCACGGATCACCGGGAGCAGCATTCAGACATGCCCAACAAACGGTCTGAAAGAGACGCCAGCGACGTAGATGAATAAGACCGATTGTTGTTAATCAGTTTGCTGCTGTCAAAGTGCGATCGAGGCTATTCTTGTATGTTTACAGGTTCGCCGATGCACTACCAGGCAAAGTGCTCATTGACCAACTTCTCAGACAATGCCCATAACTTCTCAGCCTCCTCATTCGACTCAGACAGTGGCGCCGCCTGGTCAGTGATCTGACAGTCCTGAAGCCAAGCTCCATAATTCTGCTTCCCATTCTTCACCTGCGGCTTGCCTAGACTGGAGTCACCAGCAGCGACAAGACTTGTGGCCGCGCCTGCACCAAGAGATTTGAAGGTGAACACTTTGTCTTGCACCATTTGCTCAAGGCTCTCCGTGGCCTTGTCATCATAACTTCTGCCTAGCTCAGTCTTGATCACACCAGGGTGGACTGCGAAACTCAAGATGCCGTGGGCATCGTACAGGCGGTTGGTGAGGCCGATGCTGAAGAGGAGATTGGCGGTTTTGCTCTGATTGTATGCTGCCACTGGGATATATCTGCAACGATTTCGTCAGTCATTGGGCATACCATGCGTATTGGAAGGCCTTGAGCTGAAGGGTTACAGGTATGAAGCTGAAGTTGCTTGGTCACGCAGAGGCCACCAGAAGTACTCACGCTTTGTTCTCGGGATCTTCAGCGCCAAACATCCTCATGACATTGTAGTCTGGCTGCTCTGCCTCTGGTAGGGTGTTGTTGATCTTCTCAAAGCTGAGATCACTCCAGCGCATGCAGCCCCAAGCTGGGGATAGAGAGCTGACATTGACGATCCTAGTCACTCCCTTCGGATTCTTCTTGGCGGCTTCCAGTATCTTGGGCATGATCAGGAAGGTGAAAAGGAAATGGCCGATATGATTGGAAGCTAAGGTCATCTCGATTCCGTCTTCATTCATAGTGCGTTCTGGCAAATTCATAATGCCAGCACTGTTCACCACGATATCGATCGATGGAACGTCTTGCCAGGAGAGAACATCGGCCGCTGCTTTTCTGACAGCTTTCTGGCCGGAAAGGTCCAAAATGACTGGTCGATAGTCGGTATTTGGATACTTGGCCTTCAGAGCATTAATGCTTTCTTCAAGCTTGCTCAGAGTTCGACCTGCGACAATGATCCGAGCAGCAGACTGAGAGGCCTGTGTGATGTGTCAGCGTTGTTCTTCCGAGATGCGCTTATAAAACGTACAAACGCTTCCGCGGTCGCGAACCCAATGCCTTTGATGTTGACGCCAGTGATCAAGACAGTTTTGCCATGGATCCCAGATGCGAATGCTTTGGCCACATCCTTGGCCTCTGTGCTGTCGTTGAATTGAGGATTGGTAGTTGCGGTCATGATGTGCGAGATACGATCAATGTTAAGTTTGGGTTTGGCTCGAGAGGGGTGCAATTGCTTGAGAGCAGCCGCTCGTCTTGACCTTCGCGAGACATTATATACATACCACTGTCATGTCCACGCCTACCGAATTGGGCCATGACCTCAGTTTGCCAAGGAGCAGCAATCCTTCGAGGTTTTCGCTCAGGGCAGCACACGAGAAGAATGTTCAGCGAAGCCTACTGCATCATCAGGGCATAGAAAGTCAACCAGAATGGCTCGAGCAAAGGCCATTGCTGAGTTGATCGTGGCTTCTGTATATGCAGCCCATGGAGATAAACGGGAGTAGCTCCTGCGCAGCTGTAATGATCCTCCGCTTGTTTCTTTCTTGCTCACGCACGACATGAGCCACACGGGCTAAAGTACGCCCTCTTACGTCCGCTGGTCACTTGTCCTGCCCGACTCTAGGCTGTACCAGAGGTTCATTCACTTCTTCACAGTTGTCATCTCGTGAGGGCTGAGTCTGGTCGGGCATGGTCTCCGCGCCGTCGCCGTGTCGTTCGCTACGCGCGGGTTGCTCAGAGGATTGTCGGTGGGTTCATCTCAGCACCATGAGAGTGCGCGTAGCACATAAAAACATTGATCCGTCATATTTGAGTGCATGCCTGGGAAGAACAGACTGGTTCAAGTTCGGTTGTGAAGGACAGGCGATTCTCACGGACCTGTCTGGTTACTGGGTTTCTCGGGTTAGGTGAGAATGCCAAGAAATCGCGAATCTCTACGTCTCTCGATATATTCCTCGATAATATATCTATTTTAGGGCGGGACTCTGTTAAACTTGATATAGCGACTAAATAGAGTATAGCGACAACTTCTATTACTTTAAATACTATCTTAGTATAGTAGAGATCTTTTACTAGGAGTTTCTAGTTACTACTATAGTTATAACTAGTAGTAACTACTATTTTAATTAGTCTCTTAGTACGAGTAGATCCTTTCTAATAGAGGGTACGGTCTAGTAGTTACTACTAAATTATTTATATAAGGATAGTCCTAGAATATAATTATAATAGTTATAATCTAGTTACTATATATAGTAACTTATCTATAAGAGTCGTAACTAGAGAATCTAGCTCGATTAGGAAAGATATCTTTAACTAGCTACTCGCTTTACTTTCTAAATACTTTAGTAATTTAGTAGTAACTAGTAGTCTATATATAGTAACTAGAGATCTTAAAATACTAGTAAAAGATCTCTAGTAATTCTCGTTAATTCTTTAGATTATAGAGGAGGCTCTATCGCTAAGACTTTTATTATAATATTTTATCTACTACGATATAGATCGATAATAGTAGACTATCTAGAGATCTCGATAACTAATAGTCTAAATTAGATAAAATAAGTTATAATAAGTCGTCCTTAATAGATATAGTCGTCTACGCTATATTAGAAAGATAGTATAGCTACATTCGGCACGTAAACAGTAAGACGTATAGAGAACAGCGAGTGCTTGGCATTCTCACCTAACCCGAGAAACCCAGTACCGTTGATTGGTCAGATGCCACATGCCAAGACGAACATGAACCTTACCAGCACCTCCAATGATCAAGACACCTGAACATTTAGGATTGTTGCCATGCCTCCTCGACCATTTCCCTCGCAGCTTCGCATCGGAACAGATATATGTCAAGTGTCACGAATCGCCAAGCTTATTACGAAAGAACGTCGTCCAGATGCAAAACCTGGCAGTTCACTGAACCTTTTCCTGAAGCATCTCTTCACGCGTCGTGAACGCGATTTCTTTGAGTTGAGATATAATAAAGGTGACAAGGGCTATGGCATAGGACACCCATCTGCCAGCGTGATACAGCACTTAGCCGGAAGGTAATGCAAACCCCTGACACTGGGATTTCCAATGTTCCTCTAACCTTTTCTGCAGATGGGCAGCTAAGGAAGCCATCATCAAGGCCCTAAAGCCCAGGAATGTTACATTTGGAGACATTGAAGTATTGAGTAAACCTGGAACGCGTTCCGTCGTTGCTGTGATTATGGATAAGCGAGCCCCATTGGGCTCAGCAGATGCGGACTCGGAAGACAAGCATTATCGGACAAATTTTGCACCTGAGAATGTGTACGCGGAGAAAGCGGAGCTCGCACAAGAAGCTTTTGCACTGTGGCAATCTGCAGAAGGCCAAGAAGTGCAGATCAGCATCAGTCATGAAGCAGACTATGCTACTGCGGTGTGTCTTGCGCCAGAAATGCCAATGCAGGGCGATGTAGGAGGTGAAGCAGCAGCCCGTGGCCTCGATGCTACCGTGGACGAGGAATACAACAGATGAACACGACTGGCCACCACATGGTTTTGCAAGAAGGCATGGCATTCTGAGCTAACTTCGGACAATCCAAATGTCCTCGAAGCAACCTGGCTGCAGGAGTTCGACTGTCACATACCACCTTCCCACTCAAATGTTCTTGAGGAAGCCTGACCACAGGACCACGACTGACAGAAAGCCCTTTCCCGCTCAAACCTCCTCCCCAGCCGCGCTCCTCAACATCATAGCCATCTCCTCCGCCTTCGAATAAAACGGCGAATGATCCGTATCCAACCACTCCGTCCTCACCTCATACCCATTCGCCCACTCCTCAACCATCCTCCTCTGCAAAAAAACCGGAAGAGCCTGATCCCTCTCACAAAACAAATACGTACTCGGCACAACCTTCCAAGCCGCGAACGTAACCTCACTCGACAAAACCTTATAACTCATCGGACTCAAATCCTGGGCCGCAGGAACCTGTTCCTCTTCCGACATCTCATTATAAAACGTAGCATTCGGCGTCCTCGGAAATACAGTCAATCCATCTTCGGAAATATCATACCAAGGCAGAACTCCATCTCCAGGGAACGCTGTGCTCAAGGATTTTCCCTCTGGAAGGAGAAAGGAACAGGTATAGAAGATGTGTTCTACCCCTCCCTTCAATCCCTTCTCTTGTCTGCTTTTGAGATCGAGACCTCGAACTGCTTCACTACCTGGGACTCCGCTGTAGGAATGTACGACTAGGAGGACTGTTTTCTGGTCTTTTGAGATTTCGGATAGGAGATGAGAACGTATGGCTCCGATGTCTGGGAGGAAGTTCGGGTATTTGGGGTTCGGGTCGCCGATTGAGGGGAGGTGGACGTAGGAGGTCGTGTAGCCTGAGGTTTGGAGGAGGGTGGCGACTTTGTTGTAGCAGGTTGGGGAGTGCCAGCCGCCGGGCTTTGCGAAGCATTAGTGTGGACGGGATGCATGCTAAGGAGCGAGCCTTACGACGAAAACGATACTGGGCTTTGAAGATGACATGTTATTCTAATTCCAGACGAGGTGGAGGCTAATAAAAGCAAGAATGAGGAGGCAGAAGAAGAGGTCAAGACGAGAACGAATGCAAACAGAGACAGAAAGTAAGAGGTCTTCTTCGTGCGTTCTTATACCGCTGTCCATGGTGATGACGGTGCTTATCGTAACACTTGGGGACCTGCCCGCGATCTGGCGCAATAACCCACTGAAGTGCAGGGGGTCAGGTGCCTTTGCCTTGAATGGGCTTTCGACAGCGATGGGAATGGATCTCTGCATGTCTGGCAGGATTGAGTCTGCATAAAAGAGCTTGTGCCCGTCTTGGCGTGGTTGTTTTGATGGCTTGGCTCAGCTCCGTCGGCGCTGACTTCTAGGGCTTCCGGCTGACCATTGTCCTACAAGACTTATGGGTCGTGCAAATCTCGATGTACAGAGCTGGAAGTCCCCTGGCGAATATTTCCGCAATGGTTGAGAGTTGGCTGCTCGGCTGCAGCACAAACTTACTGGCCATGTTGTGCCTCGACAGTCCCGACTTGTCAGAAAATCCTGGAACATTCTACTTGAAAGTCAAGCTTTCAACGCTAGTGCCACAGCTCAGTCTTCATCCATTGACTCCCATCCGCCCTCGCCACCATTCTCCTCGGCCTCAGCCTCCTCTTCTTCGACCTCGTCATCCTGCTCAATACCAACAAGTCTCTCTTTCACATCGCCTTCGGGCATCTTAACACGCCCAGCGAATGCTTCTCGTACAGCCTTGTTCGTACTAGTGTCCCAAACCTGGACTGCACCTTTGCTGCCCGCCACCGCCAGCCTGAAGGCAATCTCGTTATCTGGTGCGAAGTTGGCAGAGAACACTTTGCCGACCTCCAAGTCACGAGAAACGACCATACTTGGACCCTTCTCGGTAACATTCCAGAGCTTTACAGTACGATCTGTAGATGCTGTGGCGATGAATCCAGGCACAGCAGGGTTGATCGAAAATGACGAGAGCTCTTTTTCGTGCGCCTGCAGTCGCCACACGGCCTTGCTCTTCTCTGGAGTTGAAGGAAGTTGTCTCGCATCGAAGCAGTGCAGAACACCACTTTCGGTGCTGACATAGAAATGGTTGTCGTTGTGCGGATCCCATCGCAGCTGTTCGACATCGCTTTCAACACCCCATCTTGGCACATTTGTATCGGGTGCGCGCATATCGGCTGCAACGATCGTGCGATCGTAGCTTCCCGAGAGCAGCACCGATGTCTGCGAAGGATGCCAAGCAAGAGCACACACCTTGTCGGTGTGGTGTGCGTAAGAATGAGCAGCTGTGCAAGTATTCAGATCCCACAGCTTCACTGTCTTGTCTGCGGACGCAGAAGCGAGTAGATTCCGGTGTTGCCTGTTGGCAGCAAGTGATAGAACAGAGTCAACATGGTATGCATCATTGGCCTTCTTACTCTTCTTTTTCTTCTTTGTAGTGATCGGTTCAGGTGCTTGCGGTTGCGAGTTCTGGCCCAGTACAGCATTTGGATACATGCAGTCGACGATATCCAGATCCCACAGCTCAATCTCGGGATCCATAGTGCCGACTGCTGCAAAGTTTCCTCCCTCTGCAGCATCTGCTTGGCCCACTCGGGTACCGACCCACTCAACGCAGAGTGGCACCGCAGGCAGCATGACATCGTGGTGCACGTAGAGATTGTCCGCTTCGTCCTCATAGACGTATACTTCCAGGTGTGCGACTTCATCCTCTATTCTTGCTGCCAACACTACGTTGTCTGTAGGCAGAATCTGAAGCTCTTCCCGTTCTTCATCGTCCGACACTTCGCCTTCTGGTAATGTGAGGTATGGGTCCTCACTGTTGTCTGCGTGGTATGCGAGGGACTTGATGTTGCTGAAGATTCCTCCCGTAGGTTCGTCATCGTCCTCGGCGGGCACATCTGGCTCATCATCGTAGTGATCCATATCATATTCGGCAAGGTCATCGTCCTTGGCAATATCGTTGTCCTCGTCGCCGCTCTCTTCAGACTCTGACTCTTTCTCTGCGCCATTCTCTGCATCTTCCGTATCGCCCATGCTGACTTTGTTCAGCGCATCTCTGGCCTTCTCCAAATCCTCCTTCGCGTCGTCAAGCTCCAATTTGGCCAATTTTGCGATTCGTGCATACTCTTCGTCGTCCATGTTGTATTTGGTTGGAAATGCCGCAGCATGGCCACGAGGGACCCATGCCGTCGCTGTGATCATGGAAGTCATCTTGACTATAGAATTTATGCTTTAGCAGACCTGATAGTCGAAAAGCGATAGAGATCTAGGACGAAACCAATTCTCAAAATTTTGGAGACGGGTAAATACTCAAATGGTACACATTGGCATGGTAATTACTCGGAAGGGACTGGATTGGCAACATTGGCTAGTATTTCTAAAATAGTAAAATTTCAGGATATTAGCAAGCTTATTAGTATGGGAATTACTTAGATAGTAAACATTGGTACGCTTCCTTATATATATAGTATCTAGCGTTTCCGAATATTTAGTATTACTAAGTATTTAGTATTTCTAAGTATTTAGTATTTCTAAGTATTAGTATTTAGCTATAGTATATAATTTACTATACTATACGTAATTACGCGTATTCCGTTACCTCCGCGCCGCCGATATCGTAATACTTAGTAGTAGTAAATATTAATACTAGCTATTAATATTTAATTTAAATAGGAATATAAGCTTTCTAGATTCCTTCCGATTTCTATATAGTATATAGTAGGCGTACTATAGCTAAAGCTCTCGAAATAGATAAGATATAGCCGGTCTAGACGTCTAGAATATATATAAGATATCGATTAAAATAGATACTTCGACCCTTTAAGCCTAATACTAGACTTACTAGTATTCTATTAGATAATCGCTATAGTTCTTTATACTAGAATAAGTATTAATAGCCTTTAATTTATTTATAGTACGTTTATTATATACTATAGCGAAATACTAGAGATCTCTAAGTCCTTAGAACTCGGAAATAGATCTATATCCTACTATACTATAGTTAATAAGAGGGCGGATATTACGGCGGTAGCGTATCTTACTATAGTATATATTAGGCGTACTATAGTAAAATATAAGAACGATATATATTTAAGGCTAATCTAAATCTCGATATAGATATAATCTAAATTATAGTAAGAATCTAATTTCGTAAAAGATCTCTATAATCTTAATCTATTTAGCTATAGTATATAGTATATATACTATATAGAAAAGGTAAAGTAATTAGACTATTAGTAAAAGAATATAGTAGACTAGAGTAGGATTCGAATCTATATATATAATAAGAAGACTTCTAGAAGTCCGAGCGCCTTCTTATCGGTATATATAACTACTATACTATTCGGCCGAAAAGATATAGAGATAGGCGTAGTATTTAATAGAATAGGAGTCTTTAAAGATAATATATAATACTTACTAAGAATTATATAAAGATCTAAAAAGATTAAAATAGATAAAGAATAAGATCTTTATAAACGGATAATATATTAGTAATATAATAATAACGGCTTAGTACCTAAGATAAGCCTTACTAATATATCGTATTACTTTTAAAGTTATATAAGCTCGATATTAAGCTTATAATAGAGAAGTTAATAATATCTAAGAAGCTTTTACTATAGTATATATTTTATTTATATTATATCGCGTTTAAACTATAAGCTACTTAAACTATTATACTAAGAGCTATATAAACTATTAAGATTAGAAGTATTTAAACTATTTAATCTATCGAGATTAAAGCTAAATCTATTTAAACTATTAAGATTAAAGCTAAGTCCGTTTAAATTATTAAGATTAAAGCTAGAAATATTCTATACTTAGCTCTTCTTACTATTCTTCTTACCTTCTATAGATCTAGACGATATTAGTAGAGATATCTATTCTAGATAATATTCCTATACTATCTTAAACTTCTCTCTTACTATACTAGTAGTCTCTCGCTCGATCGCTATCTAGACTATTCCTTAAGACCTAGTACTAGTTAGCTATACCTATTACTAGTAGACCTACCGCTATATTTCCTTATCGAGGCGCTATACTCGCTCGATAAATAATAGCTATTATAGATTAAGCGGTACTAGCTTCTTAGAAGCCTTCTTACTATCGTTCTAAGAGCTTATTATAGCGATTAAAGCGATTATACTTAGAGTATAATACGTAGTATAGAGTATATAGTATAAAGACTTACTTAATAGTATATTACTAATATCTTATAGTATAACTTACTAAAGATAAAGATAGAGCCTTAATAAGTACTACTTTTCGAGTAGAAGTTTACTTCTATTACCTATAAGTATATACTAGTCTATATAGTAAGTATAACTAAGTAACTACTATAGTAAGTAGTATATACTATATAGTATACTATCCGAATAACCGAATAATCGCGATAGTAAGTAGTATATACTATATAATAGACTATCTATATAATTAAATTAGTACTATATATAATATATATACTATAGCGCGGCTTCTAATCGAGTATTCGAATATACTACCGAATCCGGCTTTAGTATACTAGTATAGATTATATACTACGATACTATAACTACGAAGGGTACTAATCTATATAGTAAGTAGCGAAGATTCTATATATCGAGTACTCTCTCCCTATTTAACTTTTATATTAATTAGTCTATTTTTAAGCTTATAAGATCTCTATAGTAGTAGTACTTAGTCTAATAATAAATTACTATTCGATATCTTTAGTAAATATATATTAGTAAAACGATATAAGGCTATAATAGTTATTCTAGTTCGAGATATATCGATAGTATTTCGCTATAGTATATACTTTATATACTATAGCTAAAGCTCTACTACTATCTTAGAATAAGCTTCCTCTCTTCTAGTTTTAGAGAATAGCCCTATAATATAGATATCGAATTAGGCTTAATAATACTCGAATTAGCTATAGTATACTACTAGCTAGCGACTAGAAGTCTATCTAACTAGAGCGTTTAGTCTTATCCTTATACTTACTATCGTTATCTAATTAGAAAGTCTCTTATATATTTCGCTTTACTCCCTAGTAGAAGTAAACTTTATACTAGTAGCTAACTTAGAATTACTTATAGTATCTAAGTTTAGGTACTATAGATAATTATCTATTACTTTTATAGTATAGGTTTATCTTAGAATAGAACTTTACTATTCTAACTTTATTATAGCTCTACTTTATTACTATTATCGAGTAGCTCTTCTACTTAATAATCCTAAACCTTATCCTTATAGCTCTTATAACTATATATCTTCTATTATACTCTCTCGTTTCTTCTTCCTTCTTTCTCTATATTATATATACTCTCTTATCCTCGTCTATAATAGTACTTTAAATATAAGAACTATATTAACGGTATAGAAAGTAATAAAGATAGTACTATAGTTTAGTCCTTCTAGTAAGCCTATAAGTAATATAGTATATTCTAGCTATTAGCGAGTCTTTAGTAAGATTAATACTAATATACTTATAGAATAGTAGCCTATATATACTAGTCGCGCCTCGCCTTAGTACTCGCTATAGTTAGTAAGAAGTCTACTTTCTAGCTACTTAGATATATATATTATATTAGCTATTCGTCGATCGGTTAAGTAGGATATACTAATATAGTCCTAGTTTCTAGTATATCGATCTATAGCGCGCCTATCGGCGCTCTATAATTACTACTATCTATAAGTAGTAGTAGCGAAAGTATAACTAGTCTTATTTAGTCTTCGATATATAATATTTATATTATATAGCTAATAGTAGTAATAGTAGCTATAGTGATAATAGTAGTAAGTATATATTCTTAGTCTTATTCTATCTATAGTATATATAGTAGACTAATATTATATAGCCTCCTCTAGTAGTAGTAGTAGTACTAGTAATTATATATTCTTATCCTATTTAGCCGATAGTCTAGTATAAAATACTAATATTATATAGTCTCCTATAGTAATAAATACTATAATAATAGTAGTAGTAAGTATAAGTATTAGTCCTTTAGTATATTCGATCTATATTACTAAAGATATACTAACTACTTTAATAGCTCTACTACTACTAATAACGACGATAATAATAAGGACGAGGACGAGAATATAGGCGTCTTACCTATTATATAAGTCCGACTTATTACTAAGCTTAAATCTAGATACTAATATATATATAGCGATAATAATAATACTAAGTAGTACTACGAGTCTATCTAAGAGTAGTATATCTATCTAGTAGTTCTATCGAGTAGTTAAGTAGTATACTAATAATTATATAGAGATAGTAATAATAATAATAATAACGAAGAAGACGACGATAACGATAACGACGATAAGGCTACTACTACTATACTAACTTCTAGCTATTATAGCCGCTCTACTAGATATAGCCTTTAATATATTATACCGATACTAGGTAGTTTAGTAGAGGTTAATCCTATAGTATATTTTAATCCTTATACTTACTAATCGATTAATAAACGAATAGCTAATTATCGTATATAGATCTAGTAAGTAGAGCTTATATATATATCTAGATCTATAGGCAAGTTAGGAAACTAGTACTATATCGGCTAGATCTAAGATCCGGCTTATAGGCTTAGTAAGCTCCGTATATCTATCTACTACCGCTATATCCGTAAGTCGTAGCTTACGAACGACCGTTATTAGGTCGATAATTATTACTACTACTCTATAGTAGATACTACTACTATTAGTACTCTAGTATCTACTTATTATAGTTAGTATCGCTATATAAATATAACTTACGACTAATTACTTTTTCGCGTAGTAAGACCTAAAATATAGTAGTAAGATATATAATACTTACTAATAGTATTCGGTATTCGGTATTTAGTATTTAGATATAGTAGCTAGTCTACTTCTTTATTTACTTCCTTACTTTACTTTATTTTATTTTACTTTACTTTATTATTTACTAGCCTTTAGATATAATAGGCTATATTCTTTACTTTATTTTTATACTTTTAGTAGATCTTCTATTTAGTATTTAGGTATAGTAGCGCTACTACTATATATAAACTCTCTTTTCGCTCTATTAATCTTATTATTATATTAATCTTCTACTTCTAGTATTCTTATTCCTCGGCTTACTAGTATACTAATAAATAGATAGAGGTCCTTGTTAATTTACTATAGTATACTAATAATAGTATTAAGCTAAGGACGGCTAATAGGTATAAATAGATTATAAACTATAATAGAAGCTATAAGGAATAGTAGGGGCTAAAGTAGGAATAGTAAGTATATTATTATTATCTATAGGTTAGAGCTAAACCTAAAAGGTATTAGCTTAGATTAGTTATATAATTATTATTATATAATCTAGCCTACCTTAGTATCTCCTACTAGGTAACTAACTAGACTATATATTCTAATACTCCTACTTAGGATAGTTAGTCCTTAAATCTAATTAAAGATATAAGATTAATTAAGAATTTCAACTAGCTAATTAGATATAATAGATTCTAGGTTAGTATAGTATATCTAACCTACTAGATTTAATTCCTAGATCTAGTATAGAATATAAAGAAATACTCTTAGAGAGTATTCCTTTAGTTTCTTTTACCTTTTATTCTTTAATTACTATATCCCTTTTAATTATTTATCCTAAAGAGATTAAACTAATATAAACTAATAAGAATCTTAGATAGCTAATTAGATATAGTAGTCTCCTAGTTAGTATAGTATATCTAACTAGCTAGATTTAATTCCTAGATCTAGTATAGGATATATAGAAATATTCTTAGAGAGAGTTTCTCTAGTCCCTTTTATACTACCTTTTACTCTAGTTAATTACTATATAAGTTATAGTTATCTAATAAATTCCTAGAACTATAGCCCTATTTTTAGCTTAGTTAGGCTATTAGCTACTATCTCTTTTATTAGAGTATATTCTACTATAATTTTACTTTACTACTAAAGGTTTCTAATCTTATTAAAGCTAATATTAATATATTTTAATCTCTTATAGGTATAAGTATCTTTAACTAAGGTTAAAGCTACCTAATTATCTCCTATAATCTAAATAGGCCTAATTTTATTTACTATATTAGAATTTCCTTTAATTAGTAGCTAAAATAAATATTCTCCTACTAACTAAGTATAGTCTATCTCCCTTAGGAGTACTACTAGGAACTAAGATTACTTTATATATATATTTATTACTATATACTTAGCTTCTATAGTTAACGTAGTAACTAACTTTTACTTTTTACTTATCTAAGAAACTAGTAACCTATAGAGAAAGAAGATACTTCTAAGGATTAAAACTCTATCGGCTTTATCTATTATATAATTAGAGTCTAAATATCCTATTAGCTTTCCTCCTCCTCTTCTAAATATTAGATCTAGGCTTAGGAATAATCTTAGGTATCTAGCTAGTTTCCTAAGTACTTTTAGATATTTCTTAGATAGATCTAATATATATAATCTAAGTCTCCTAAGAGTAAAAGTAATATTAGATCTTATTATAGTTATTAGCTATATCTAGGTACTATTCTAACTTTAGTACTTAGTTTTATTATACCTTTCTTTATCTAAGTTAGATTTTCTTAGACTCTTATAGCTATTAAGTAGTAATAAGGTTAGGTAAGCTATTTCTTTAGTTATTCTAAACTTTGTAAGGCTTTCCTAGATATAATGTTCTTAGTCGAGCTTTAAAGTACTATTCTTTCTATCTTTAGTAAGCTTTATCCTAAGAATTTTAGTTGGTTTACCTAGATCTTTGATTTTGAATACCTTGCCTAGTTCTTTCTTAAACTAAAGAATATCTTCTAGTTTTAGTACTATAATAGGAATATTATCTATATAAGTTAGAACTATTAGATTCCTTCCTTTATAGATAAGTAAATATAGATCTACCTCTAACTAGTAGAATCCTATTTTCTCTAGCTTTAAGATATATAGCTTATTCTAGTCTCTTACTACTTATTTTAGTCTATATAAGCTCCTTAGAATTTTTAGGGCTATACCTTTTAGAATTTCTACCTCTAGTAGAGGAATTATAAAGATATCTTCTTATAGAGTACTCTTAGTAAATATATTATTTATATCTACTTAGTATAGTTCTAGATCTTTCTTATATATAGTAGCTATAAATACCCTAAGTATATTATACCTAACTATTAGTATAAATATCTCCTAGAAATCTATCCTAAACTTCTAAGAAAACCCTCTTATAACTAGTCTTACCTTAAACTTATTAATTGCTCTACTAATTAGTCTCTTTATATTAAATATCTATTTTAAGGTAACTAGATTTACTTTCTTTAGTAGAACTACCTAATCCTAGATATAGTTACTCTTAAGTATAATTAGTTCTTTCTAGATTGCCTCTTTCTATATATAATCCTATTTTAATTCTTATAATATCTTTTAGTAGATTCTTAGAATTAGAATCTCCTATCTTTATATAATCTCTAGTATTAAAGTAGGGAATATAATCTTATAAATATACTCTAGAAGTTTATCTATCTAATCTATACTTAGATCTAGATCTTTTATTAGATAGATAAAGGCTCTATAATATTTAGCCTTAGGGAAATTATTATCCTCTAATTCTCTTAGTCTCTTCTATATAGTTAATCTTATAATCTTATAATTATACTATAAACTCTTTCTTCTCTTAACCCTTTATTAGAGATTAATCTTCTTCTCGCTAAATTCCCTTTCTAAGTATAGATATTCTAGTTATCTTACTAAGGTTCCTCTTAGCTCTAATTTAGAGCCTACTATTTATAATTTTCTTTTTCTTCTTCTAGATTATCTATTATCTAATATTAGTCCTTATCCTTTAGTAGTAGAGATAGCTAAACTTATACTAGTATTAGATTTAGTTTCTCCTTTCTTACTAGCCTACTAACTAGGTTTCTAACTAGAGTATAGCTTAGCTAGTTAAGTCTAGGAATATTTAAAGTTATATCCTCTTCTTTCTTATTCTTAAACTAGATAGTATTATTATAAGCTCTTATAGTCTTTATATTAGGCTCCTAGAATAGCTATATTTTAGATATATTAGGTATATAGCTAATAAATATAGTATCTTTTTCCCTATTTATTAGCTTATCTAATCTTATCCTAACTAGCTAAGATTTAGTATCTATATATATAACTACTCTATATCCCTAAACCTTAAAGTATAATATAAAAGGTCTCTTTTTAGTAAAAGCTTTATTAGATAAAACTTTTAACTTATTAATATCTAGCCTATTTAGAAGGGTATTTCTTATAATAGTATAGATATTTAATACTTCTAGCTAGAATTTAACTAGTATATTTAATTCTTTAAGTATTATCTTAATATATTCCTTAGATATCTAGATAGACCTTTCTATAACTCTATTTTAGATTAAGTTATATACTTTAGTTATATAGTAGGAGATTCTAGATTCCTTCTTCTACTACTTAAGTAATATAAGTAATTCTCTTACCCTATTACTTTTTACTATCTAAAGCTAATTCCCTAATTATAGTTTAGCTTTTCTTTTCTATTCCTATAGTATATCTACTATATCTTCTCTTAATTTTAATAGGAATACCTACTTCTTTCTAGAAAAGTTATTAATAATCTTAAACTACTATTTAAAACCTAGCCTTAATATAGGTAGTAGTCTATAGATATTAATTAAGATAAGGGAAAGTCTAGTAGGCTTTCTCTCTATTTCCTTTCCTCTATATTTCTTTATCTTAGCTAGAGAATATACTCTATAAGGCTAATACTTTATAGGGATAGGAATTCTTTCCTTTAAGTTAGTAACTTTATAAAGATCCTTTAGTAGTACTTCTCTAAAGTATCTAACTCTTCTATATTATAGCTCCTACTAATCCTAGTTAGTCTAGGCTATAAAGGTATAGGTATTATTATTTATTAGATCCTAGGGAATATATATAAATATAAGTTTATCTAGGTCTTAGCTAATTTCCTTAATAAATAGTACTCTTCCTAAAAGCCTTATCTAGATAACTAGCTTTCTATTAGGTAAATAAAGTATAAATTTTAGTAGTTAAATACTAAACTACTTACTAAATTAGTTCTAAGAAATAAGATTAACTCTAAGTCTAGGTATAAAGAGAATATCTTTTAGTATAATCTACTTACCTCTCCTTCTATTTATAACTATACTTCTAATATATATAGCTATTAGATAGCTATCTCTAACCTTAATCTACTTCTTCTTTTTAAGAGGTTTTATATCTCTAAAGAGTAATTTTTAGTTAGTTATATAAATAGAAGTATAAGAGTTAAGTAGCTATTTAGATAGCTTATACTTATCTTTTACTTTAATAGTTAAATAAGCTATCTTATTTATATCTTCCTTTTTAGAGGAAGAAGATAGTTTAAAGGGTACCTCTATATCTTATACTATATAAGCTTTCTTAGAAGATAGTTTCCTAGTCCTCTTTTCTAGAGATTATATTCTTAGGCTTAGTTTCTTTACTATTTCTTTAAGTTATTCCTTATTTAGTAAAGATCCTCTTCTAGCTCTAGATAGAGATTATTTCTTTACTACTTTATAGCTTTACTTTAGCTTAATAGCTACTTTTACCTTATCTAGGTTAGGGTATTCTCTAATCTAGTATTTTCCTTTATATAGGAAATATAATAAGTCCCTACTTATCTAATTTCTTTTCTTAGTAAATATAGCTATCTTCTAGCTTATTATCTATTCTTTTTTTTTCTCTTAGGATACTAAGAATATCTTATAGGCTTAGGTTCTACCTTAGATCTATCCTATCCCTAATAGTACTAAATAATTCTAGAAGGACTACTAGAAGCTATTAAATACTTCTCTCTTTAGTCTTAATTTCTTTAAACTATAAAGAGATTAATACTACCTTTCTAGCTATACTACTTAGGCTTTACTATACTTTATTAACTATTTAGCTTTCTTCTATACTAAAATTAGTATACTATTAGAATAAGCTTCTTCCTATTATTTAAACCTTCCTTTTATATTTTCCTTTTATCTATATCTATAGATACCTTATATATTTAAGCTCTTAATATTTATCCTAGTTATCTTCTAAAATATAGATAAATATTTTATATAATACTATTATATTATAAACCTTATAACTTACTCTTCTAATTAACTAGTCTAATAATTCTAATAATATTATTAAGATATACTTAGATAGTATAGATACTAGGGTACTAAGGACTACTTTATCTAGTACTTATTTAACCTTTAGCTTTATTAGGTATATTCTAATTATCTTAAACTATAATTTATAATTCTCTTTTATTAAGATTAGTATAGCCCTTCTCTTACTAATTCCTTCTTCTTAATCTATAATTTCTTCTATAAATTAAATCTAAATAAACTCTAGAAATAAGCTCTTTCTTTAGTCTAAAAATAATAGTTTCTAGATAGCTATCTTCCTTAGTTATAGATCCTTAGCTCTACTAGGCCTATTAGTTTTAAAGGTTACTAAAAACTTAGTATAGATTCCTACTCTATAGGGCTAATAACTTTCTTAAGTCCTTTCTAACTATTATAATCTATAGATTAGGGTATTAGTAGTACTAGGTACTAAATCTAAGGCTTATCTAAAGGTACTTAAAACTTAGGCTTATCTATTCCCTTTATACTTTCTAAGTATACCTTACTAGGTTCTTTTATAGCTTATATATATAGAGCTTCTTTATATAATATATATAGATCTACTTTAAGTCTCTCTCTCCTATTTTACCTCTTCCTTCTAGAACTAGACTTATAGGTTTAAAAGTAACCTATACTACTTTAGTCTTTCTACTTTATAGTTATAAACCCGGGCTTATAACCTATTAAGCTAAGGAGGGCCGATAGATATAAATAGATTATAAACTATAATAGAAGCTATAAGGAATAGTAGGAGCTAAAATAGGAATAGTAAGTATATTATTATTATCTATAGGTTAGAGCTAAACCTAAAAGGTATTAGCTTAGATTAGTTATATAATTATTATTATATAATCTAGCCTACCTTAGTATCTCCTACTAGATAACTAACTAGACTATATATTCTAATAAGTAGATATATTTAAATCTAATTCTTACCTCTATCTATATAAGCCTATCTATACTATATAGGAATTAAACTAATTATTATAAAATAGCTATAGTATTTATTCTTTTTTTACTTCTATATATTAAGTATAACTATCGAGCTAAGGAGGGCCGATAGGTATAAATAGATTATAAACTATAATAGAAGCTATAAGGAATAGTAGGGGCTAAAGTAGGAATAGTAAGTATATTGTTATTTATAGGTTAGAGCTAAACCTAAAAGGTGTCAGCTTGGACTAGTTATATAACTATTATTATGTAATCTAGTCTACCTTAGCATCCCTTACTAGGTTACTAACTAGACTATATATTCTAATACTCCTACTTAGAATAGTTGGTCTCTAAGTCTAATCCGAACAAATATATACAATTTAGAATTTCAATTAGCTAATTAGATATAGTAGTCTCCTAGTTAGTATAGTATATCTAACTAGTAAGGTTTAATTCTTTAATCTAGAATTAATATAGTAGAACAAATCCTAATAATCTGTTTCTATTACATTCTTTTATCTTTCCTTTTAAACTACTATATCCTACTTGTATTTATATTTAGGAAAGATTCTAGGTTAGCTAATTAGGTATAATAGCTTCTAGATTGGTATAGTGTATCTAATCTACTAAGTTTAATTCTTAGGCCTAGTATCTTGTTTACTTAACGGCGTTAATCGCCTTTAAGTAGGCACTTTTATTACCTTTTATACAAGTTGTAATTGCCTTATAAATTGCTAGAACTATGGCCCTATCTTTAGCTTAATTAGGCTATTAGCTACTATCTCTTTTATTAGAGTGTATTCTACTATAATCTTTCTTTACTACTAAAGATTTCTAACCTTATTAAAGCTAATATTAATATGTTTTAATCTCTTATAGGTATAAGCATCTTTAATAAGAGTCAAAGCTACTTAGTTGTTACCTATAATCTAAATAGGTCTAATCTTATTTACTATATTAGAATTTCCTTTAATTAGTAGTTGAAATAGACATTCTCCTACTAACTATATATAGTCTATCTCCCTTAGGAGTACTATAAGGAACTAAGATTGCTTTGTATATATATTTATTACTATATACTTAGCTTCTATAGTTAATATAGTAATTGACTTTTACTTCTTACTTATCTAAGAAACTAGTAATCTATAGAGAAAGAAGATACTTCTAAGGATTGAGACTCTATTAGCTTTATCTATTATATAATTAGAGTCTAAATATCTAATTAGCTTTCCTCCTCCCCTTCTAAATATTAAACCTAGGCTTAGGAATAATCTTAGGTATCTAGCTAGTTTCTTAAGTGCTTTTAGATGTCTCTTAGATAGATCTAATATATATAATCTAAGTCTTCTAAGGGTAAAAGCAATATTAGGTCTTGTTATAGTTATTAGCTATATCTATATACTATTTTAGCTTTAGTACTCTATCTTATTATATCTCTCTTTATCTAAGTTAGATTTCCTTAGACTCTTATAGTTGTTAAGAGGTAATAAGGTTAGGTAGGCTATTTCTTTAGTTATTCTAAACTTTGTAAGGCTTTCCTAGATATAATGTTCTTAGTCGAGCTTTAAAGTACTATTCTTTCTATCTTTAGTAAGCTTTATCCTAAGAATTTTAGTTAGTTTACCTAGATCTTTGATTTTGAATACCTTGCCTAGTTCTTTCTTAAACTAAAGAATATCTTCTAGTTTTAGTACTATAATAGGAATATTATCTATATAGATTAAAACTATTAGGTTCCTACCCTTATAAATAAGTAAGTATAGATCTACCTCTAATTAGTAAAACCCTATTTTCTCTAGCTTTAAGATATATAGCTTATTCTAGTCTCTTACTACTTGTTTTAGGCTATATAAGCTCCTTAGGATTTTTAGAGCTATATCTTATAGGATTTCTACTCCTAGTAGGGGAATTATAAAGATATCTTCCTATAGGGTACTTTTAGTAAATACATTGTTTATATCTACTTAGTATAATTCTAGGTCTTTCTTATATATAGTAGCTATAAATACCCTAAGTATATTATACCTTACTATTAGTATAAATGTCTCCTAAAAATCTACCCTAAATTTCTAGAAAAAACCCCTTATAACTAGTCTTACTTTGAACTTATTAATTGCTCTACTAATTAGTCTCTTTATATTAAATACCTATTTTAAGGTAACTAGGTTTGCTCCTTTTAGTAGAACTACCTAATCCTAGGTATAGTTGCTTCTAAGTATAATTAGCTCTTTCTAGATTACCTCTTCCTATATATAACCCTATTTTAGATCTTATATTGCCTCTTAGTAGGTTCTTAGAATTAGAACCTTCTATCTTTATATAATCCCTAGTACAAAAGTAGGGAACGCAACCTTATAAATATACTCTAGAAGTTTATCTACCTAATCTATACTTAGATCTAGATCTTTTATTAGATAGATAAAGGCTCTATAATATTTGGCCTTAGGGAAATTATTATCCTCTAATTCTCTTAGTCTCTTCTATATAGTTAATCTTATAATCTTATAATTATACTATAAACTCTTTCTTCTCTTAACCCTTTATTAGAGATTAATCTTCTTCTCTTTAAATTCCCCTCCTAAGTATAGATATTCTAGTTGTCTTACTAAGGTTCCTCTTAGCTCTAATTTAGAGCCTACTATTTATATTTTTCTTTTTCTTCTTCTAGATTATCTATTATCTAATATTAGTCCTTGTCCTTTAGTAGTAGAGGTAGCTAAACTTGTAGTAGTTTTAGATCTAGTTTCTCCTTTCTTACTAGTCTACTAACTAGGTTTCTAGCTAGAGTATAGCTTAGCTAGTTAAGTCTAGGAATATTTAAAGTTATATCCCCTCCTTTCTTATCCTTAAACTAGATAGTATTATTATATACTCTTATAGCCTTTATATTAGGCTCCTAGAATAGCTATATCTTAGATATATTAGGTATATATCTAATAAATACGGCATCCTTTCCTCTATTTATTAGTTTGTCTAACCTTATCCTAACTAGCTAAGATTTAGTATCTATATATATAACTGCTCTATATCCCTAAACCTTAAAGTATAATATAGAAGGTTTCTTTCTAGTAAAGGCTTTATTAGGTAAAACCTTAAGTCTATCTATATCTAGCCTATTTAGAAGGGCATTTCTTATAATAGTATAGGTTGTCGAGCTGAGGAGGGCCGACAGGTATAAATGGATCATAAAGTGCAACAGAAGCTACAAGGAGTAGTAGGGGCCAAAGTAGGAACAGCAAGTGTGTTGTTGTTATCTACAGGTTGGAGCTGAACCTGAAAGGTGTCAGCTTGGACTAGTCACATGACCATTATCATGTAATCCAGTCTGCCTTGGCATCCGTTGCCAGGTTACCAACTGGACTGTATATTCTAACACTCCCACTCAGAACAGTTGGTCTCTGAGTCCAATCCGAACAAACATATGCAATTCAGAATTTCAATCAGCCAATCAGATGCAGTGGTCTCCTGGTTGGCACAGTGTATCCAACCAGCAAGGTTCAATTCCTTGATCTGGAATCAATGTGGTAGAACAAATCCCAATGATCTGTTTCTATCACATTCTTTTGTCTTTCCTTTTGAACCACTGTATCCTGCTTGCATTCATATTCAGGAAAGATTCCAGGTCAGCCAATCAGGTGCAATGGCTTCCAGATTGGCACAGTGTATCCAATCTGCTGAGTTCAATTCTCAGGCCTGGTATCTTGTTTGCTCAACGGCGTTGATCGCCTTTGAGCAGGCACTTTTGTTGCCTTTTATGCAAGTTGTAATTGCCTTATGAATTGCTGGAACTGTGGCCCTGTCTTTGGCTTAGTCAGGCCATCAGCTACCATCTCTTTTGTTGGAGTGTATTCCACTGCAATCTTTCTTTGCCACCAAAGATTTCTGACCTTGTTGAAGCTAATATCAATATGTTTTGATCTCTCATGGGTATGAGCATCTTTGACAAGAGTCAAAGCTGCCTGGTTGTCACCCATAATCTGAACAGGTCTGATTTCATTCACTGTATCAGAATTTCCTTTGATCAGTGGTTGAAATGAACATTCTCCCACTAACCATGCACAGTCCATCTCCCTTAGGAGTGCTGCAAGGAACTGAGATTGCTTTGCACATGCATTCATTGCCATGTACTCAGCTTCCATAGTTGATGTAGCAACTGACTTTTGCTTCTTACTCATCCAAGAAACTGGTGATCCACAGAGAAAGAAGATGCTCCAAGGATTGAGACTCTATCAGCTTTGTCCATTGCATAATCAGAGTCTGAATATCCAATCAGCTTTCCTCCTCCCCTTCTGAACATCAAACCCAGGCTTGGGAATGATCTCAGGTATCTAGCCAGTTTCCTGAGTGCTTTTAGGTGTCTCTTGGATGGATCTGATGCATATGATCCAAGTCTTCCAAGGGCAAAAGCAATGTCAGGTCTTGTCATGGTCATTGGCCACATCCATGTACCATTTTGGCTTTGGTACTCTGTCTTGTCACATCTCTCTTCATCTAAGTCAGATTTCCTCAGACTCTCATAGTTGTCAAGAGGTGACAAGGTTGGGTGGGCCATTTCTTTGGTCATTCCAAACTTTGCAAGGCTTTCCTGGATATAATGTTCTTGGTCAAGCTTCAGAGTACCATTCTTTCTGTCTCTGGTGAGCTTCATCCCAAGAATTTTGGTTGGTTCACCCAGGTCTTTGATTTTGAACACCTTGCCCAGTTCTTTCTTGAACCAAAGAACATCTTCCAGTTTTGGTGCTGCAATGGGAATGTCATCCACATGGGTTAAAACCATCAGGTTCCTGCCCTTGTGAATGAGCAAGCATGGGTCTACCTCTGATTGGTAAAACCCCATTTTCTCCAGCTTTGAGACACATAGCTTGTTCCAGTCTCTTGCTGCTTGTTTCAGGCCATACAAGCTCCTCAGGATTTTCAGAGCCATACCTTGTGGGATTTCCACTCCTGGTGGGGGAATCATGAAGATATCTTCCTGTAGGGTACTTTCAGTGAATGCATTGTTCACATCCACTTGGTGCAATTCCAGGTCTTTCTCACATACAGCAGCCATAAACACCCTGAGTGTGTCATGCCTTACTGTTGGTGCAAATGTCTCCTGAAAATCTACCCCAAATTTCTGGGAAAAACCCCTTGCAACCAGTCTTGCTTTGAACTTGTCAATTGCTCCACTGATTAGTCTCTTCACATCAAACACCCATTTTGAGGTAACCAGGTTTGCTCCTTTTGGTGGAACTACCTGATCCCAGGTATGGTTGCTTCCAAGTGCAATCAGCTCTTTCTGGATTGCCTCTTCCCACATGTGACCCCATTTTGGATCTTGTATTGCCTCTTGGTAGGTTCTTGGAATTGGAACCTCCTGTCTTTGTGCAATCCCTGGTGCAAAAGCAGGGAATGCAACCTCACAAACACACTCCAGAAGTTCATCTGCCCAATCCATGCTTGGATCTAGATCTTTCATCAGGCAGATGAAGGCTCTGTGATGTTTGGCCTCAGGGAAATCATCATCCTCTGATTCTCTTGGTCTCTTCTGTACAGTTGATCTTGTAATCATACTGTGAACTCTTTCTTCTCTTGACCCTTCATCAGAGATTGATCTTCTTCTCTTTGAATTCCCCTCCTGAGCATGGACATTCTGGTTGTCTTGCTGAGGTTCCTCTTGGCTCTGATTTGGAGCCTGCTGTTCATGTTTTTCTTTTTCTTCTTCTGGATCATCCATCACCTGATATTGGTCCTTGTCCTTTGGTGGTGGAGGTAGCTGAACTTGTAGTGGTTTCAGGTCCAGTTTCTCCTTTCTTGCTGGTCTGCCAACTGGGTTTCTAGCTGGAGCATGGCTTGGCTGGTTGAGTCTGGGAACATTCAAAGTCATATCCCCTCCTTTCTCATCCTCAAACCAGACAGCATTGTTGTGTGCTCTCACAGCCTTCATGTCAGGCTCCCAGAACAGCCACATCTTGGATGTGTCAGGTACATATCCAATGAACACAGCATCCTTTCCTCTGTTCATTAGTTTGTCTGACCTCCTCCCAACTGGCTGAGATTTGGCATCCATGTACACAACTGCTCTGCATCCCCAAACCTTGAAGTGTGATGCAGAAGGTTTCTTTCCAGTAAAGGCTTCATCAGGTGAAACCTTGAGTCCATCTACATCTGGCCCATTTGGAAGGGCATTTCTCATAACAGTGCAGGCATCCAATGCTTCTGGCCAGAATTCAACTGGCATGTTTGATTCCTCAAGCATTGCCCTAACATGTTCCTCAGATGTCTGGATTGACCTTTCCACAACTCCATTTTGGATTGAGTTGTATGCTTCAGTTGTGTGGTAGGAGATTCCAGATTCCTTCTCCCACTGCTTGAGTAATGCAAGCAATTCTCTTGCCCCATCACTTCTTACTGCCTGAAGCGGATTCCCTGATTGTAGTTCAGCTTTTCTTTTCCATTCCTGCAGTGTATCTGCTGCATCTTCTCTTGTCTTTAATGGGAACACCCACTTCTTTCTTGAGAAGTTGTCAACAATCTCAAGCCACCATTTGAAACCTAGCCTTGAGACAGGCAAAGGTCCACAGATATCAACTGAAACAAGGGAAAGTCTGGCTGGCTTTCTCTCTGTTTCCTTTCCTCTGTGTTTCTTCATTTTGGCCAAAGAACATACTCTGCAGGGCTGGTGTCTTGCAGGGACAGGAATTTTTTCCTTCAGGTCAGTAACTTTGTGAAGGTCTCTTAGAAGTCCTTCTCCAAAGTGTCCAACTCTTCTGTGCCACAGCTCCCACTGATCCTGATCAGTCTGGGCTGCAAAGGCACAGGTGTCATTTTTCATTAAATCCTGGGAAATGCACTGGTATGCAAATTCATCCAGGTCTTGGCTGATTTCTTCAATGAATGGTACTCCTCCTGAAAGCCTTGTCTGGACAACTGGCTTCCCATCAGGTGAATGAAGTGTGAATTTTGGTGGTTGAACACCAAACTGCTTGCTGAATTGGTTCCAAGAGACGAGATTGACTCCAAGCCCAGGTACAAAGAGAACACCTTTCAATACAATCTGTTTTCCTCTCCTCCCACCCATAACTGCACTCCCAACATGTGTAGCTATCAGATAGCCACCTCCAACCTTGATCCACTTCTTCCTTTCAAGAGGTTTCATGTCTCTGAAGAGTGATTCCTGGTCAGTCATATGGGCAGAAGCACAAGAGTCAAGCAGCCATTCAGATGGCCTGTACTTGCCTTTTGCTTCAACAGTTGAATGAGCTACCTCATCCACATCTTCCTCCTCAGAGGGAGAAGATGGTTCAGAGGGTGCCTCTGCATCTTGTGCTGCATAGGCCTTTTTGGAAGATGGTTTCCTGGTCCTCTTTTCCAGGGATTGTATTCTCAGGCTCAGTTTCTTCACCATTTCTTTGAGTTGCTCTTTGTCTGGTGAAGATCCCCTCCTAGCTCTAGATGGGGATTGTTTCTTTGCTACCCTGTAGCTCTGCTTTGGCTTGACAGCTGCTTTTGCCTTGTCCAGGTTGGGGCATTCTCTGATCCAGTGCTTTCCTTCACACAGGAAACATAATGAATCCCCACCTGCCTGATTTCTTTTCTTGGCAAACATAGCTGTCTCCTGTCTTGTCATCTGTTCCTGTTTTTCTCTCAGGACACCAAGAATATCTTGTGGGCTTAGGTCCTGTCTCAGATCTATTCCATCCCTGATGGTGCTGAATGATTCTGGAAGGGCTGCCAGAAGCTGTTGAATCCTTCTCTCCTCAGTCTTGATTTCCTTAAACTGTGGAGAGATTGACACTGCCTTCCTAGCTATGCTGCTCAGGCTTTGCCATGCTTCATCAACTGTTTGGCCTTCTTCCATGCTGAAATTGGTGTACTGTTGGAGCAAGCTTCTTCCTGTTGCCTGAAGCTTCCTCTCATATTTTCCTTTTGCCCACATCCACAGATGCCTTGCATGTTCAAGCTCTTGACATTCATCCTGGTCATCTTCTGAAATGCAGATGAACATTTCATACAATGCTGTTGCATTGTGAACCTTGTAACTTGCTCTTCTGATTGACCAGTCCAGTGATTCTGATGATGTTGTTGAGACATGCTCAGATGGTGTAGATGCTAGGGTGCTAAGGACTGTTTCATCCAGTACCCATTCAACCTTCAGCTTTATCAGGTGCATCCTGATTATCTTGAACCATAATTCATGATTCTCTCTTGTCAAGATTGGTGCAGCCCTTCTTTTGCCAATTCCTCCTTCTTGATCCATGATTTCTTCTGTAAATCAAATCCAAACAAACTCCAGAAACAAGCTCTTTCTTCAGTCTGAAAATGACAGTTTCTGGATAGCTGTCTTCCTTGGTTGCAGATCCCTGGCTCTGCTAAGCCTCTCAGTTTTGAAGGTTACTGAAAACTTGGTACAGATTCCTGCTCTGTAGGGCCAATGACTTCCTCAAGTCCTTCCTAACTGTCACAACCTACAGGTCAGGGTATTGGCAGTACTGAGTGCTGAATCTGAGGCTTATCTAATGGTGCTCAAGACCCAGGCTTATCTGTTCCCTTTACACTCTAAGCGATCCAACACGCTTCAAGCAAGTGTGCCTCACTAGGTTCTTTCACAGCTTATATACACAGAGCTTCTTTGTGTAATGTGTGTGGGTCTACCTCGAGTCTCCCTCTCCTGTTTTGCCTCTTCCTTCTAGGACTGGACTTATAGGTTTAGGAGTAACCTGTACTGCTTTGGTCTTCTACCTTGTAGTTGCAAACCCGGGCTCATAACCTGTCGAGCTGAGGAGGGCCGACAGGTATAAATGGATCATAAAGTGCAACAGAAGCTACAAGGAGTAGTAGGGGCCAAAGTAGGAACAGCAAGTGTGTTGTTGTTATCTACAGGTTGGAGCTGAACCTGAAAGGTGTCAGCTTGGACTAGTCACATGACCATTATCATGTAATCCAGTCTGCCTTGGCATCCGTTGCCAGGTTACCAACTGGACTGTATATTCTAACATAGGTATCTAATACTTCTAGCTAGAATTTA
The DNA here is from genome assembly GCA_014298035.1 of Pseudocercospora fuligena. NCBI lineage: Eukaryota > Fungi > Ascomycota > Dothideomycetes > Mycosphaerellales > Mycosphaerellaceae > Pseudocercospora > Pseudocercospora fuligena. Next base: position 81,926 of record JABCIY010000191.1, read on the forward strand.
ACTAGTATATTTGATTCCTTAAGTATTGCCCTAATATATTCCTTAGATATCTAGATTAACCTTTCTACAACTCTATTTTAGATTAAGTTATATACTTTAGTTATATAGTAGGAGATTTTAGATTCCTTCTCCTACTACTTAAGTAATATAAGTAATTCTCTTACCCTATTACTTCTTACTACCTAAAGCGGATTCCCTAATTATAGTTTAGCTTTTCTTTTCTATTCCTATAGTATATCTACTATATCTTCTCTTAACTTTAATAGGAATACCTACTTCTTTCTTAAGAAGTTATTAATAATCTTAAGCTACTATTTAAAACCTAGCCTTAAGATAGGTAAAGGTCTATAGATATTAACTAAAATAAGGGAAAGTCTAGCTAGCTTTCTCTCTATTTCCTTTCCTCTATATTTCTTTATTTTAGCTAAAGAATATACTCTATAGGGCTAGTATCTTATAGGGATAGGAATTTTTTCCTTTAGGTTAGTAACTTTATAAAGATCTCTTAGAAGTCCTTCTCTAAAGTATCTAACTCTTCTATACTATAGCTCCTACTAATCCTAATTAGTCTAGACTATAAAGGTATAGGTATTATTTTTTATTAAATCCTAGGAAATATACTAGTATATAAGTTTATCTAGATCTTAGCTAATTTCTTTAATAAATAGTACTCTCCCTAAAAGCCTTATTTAGATAACTAGCTTCCTATTAGGTAAATAAAGTATAAATTTTAGTAGTTAAATACTAAACTACTTACTAAATTAGTTCTAAGAAACAAGATTAACTCTAAGCCTAAGTATAAAGAGAATATCTTTTAATATAATCTGTTTTCCTCTCCTCCTATCTATAACTATACTCCTAATATATATAGCTATTAGATAGCTATCTCTAACCTTAATCTACTTCTTCCTTTTAAGAGATTTTATATCTCTAAAGAGTAATTCCTAGTTAGTTATATAGGTAGAAGTATAAGAGTTAAGTAGCTATTTAGATAGCCTATACTTGCCTTTTGCTTTAATAGTTAAATAAGCTATCTTATCTATATCTTCCTCCTTAGAGGGAGAAGATAGTTTAGAGGGTACCTCTATATCTTATACTATATAGGCCTTTTTAGAAGATAGTTTCCTAGTCCTCTTTTCTAGGGATTGTATTCTTAGGCTTAGTTTCTTTACTATTTCTTTAAGTTACTCTTTATCTAGTAAAGATCCCCTCCTAGCTCTAGATAGGGATTGTTTCTTTACTACCCTATAGCTCTACTTTAGCTTAATAGCTACTTTTGCCTTATCTAGGTTAGGGTATTCTCTAATCTAGTACTTTCCTTTATATAGGAAATATAATAAATCCCTATCTATCTAATTTCTTTTCTTAGTAAATATAGCTATCTCCTATCTTATTATCTATTCCTGTTTTTCTCTTAGGATACTAAGAATATCTTATAGGCTTAGGTCCTATCTTAGATCTATTCTATCCCTAATAGTACTAAATAATTCTAGAAGGGCTACTAGAAGCTATTAAATCCTTCTCTCTTTAGTCTTAATTTCCTTAAACTATAGAGAGATTAATACTACCTTCCTAGCTATACTACTTAGGCTTTACTATACTTTATTAACTATTTAGCCTTCTTCTATACTAAAATTAGTATACTATTAGAGCAAGCTTCTTCCTATTACTTAAAGCTTCTTCTTATATTTTCCTTTTACCTATATCTATAGATACCTTATATATTTAAGCTCTTAATATTTATCCTAGTTATCTTCTAAAATATAGATAAACATTTTATATAATACTATTATATTATAAACCTTGTAACTTACTCTTCTAATTAACTAGTCTAGTAATTCTAATAATGTTATTAAGATATACTTAGATAGTATAAATACTAGGGTACTAAGGACTGTTTTATCTAGTACCTATTTAACCTTTAGCTTTATTAGGTATATCCTAATTATCTTAAACTATAATTTATAATTCTCTCTTATTAAGATTAGTATAGCCCTTCTTTTACTAATTCCTCCTTCTTAATCTATAATTTCTTCTATAAATTAAATCTAAATAAACTCTAGAAACAAGCTCTTTCTTTAGTCTAAAAATAATAGTTTCTAAATAGCTATCTTCCTTAGTTATAGATCCCTAGCTCTACTAAGCCTCTTAGTTTTAAAGGTTACTAAAAACTTAGTATAGATTCCTACTCTATAAGGCTAATAACTTCCTTAAGTCCTTCCTAACTATTATAACCTATAGGTTAGGATATTAGTAGTACTAAGTACTAAATCTAAGGCTTATCTAATAGTACTTAAGACCTAGCCTTATCTATTCCCTTTATACTCTAAGCGATCTAATATACTTTAAGCAAGTATACCTTACTAGGTTCTTTTATAGCTTATATATATAGAGCTTCTTTATATAATATATATAGGTCTACCTCGAGTCTCCCTCTCCTATTTTGCCTCTTCCTTCTAGGACTAGACTTATAGGTTTAGGAGTAACCTATACTACTTTAGTCTTCTACCTTATAGTTATAAACCTAGGCTTATAACCTGTCGAGCTAAGGAGGGCCGATAGGTATAAATAGATTATAAACTATAATAGAAGCTATAAGGAATAGTAGGGGCTAAAGTAGGAATAGTAAGTATATTATTATTTATAGGTTAGAGCTAAACCTAAAAGGTATTAGCTTGGACTAGTCATATAACTATTATTATGTAATCTAGTCTGCCTTAGCATCCCTTACTAGGTTACTAACTAGACTATATATTCTAATAATAACTATATAAGTATAGAAATAGTATATTACTATCTAAGTAAATACTATACTAATATGTCCTATCCGAGTAAGGGTCTTCCTATTCTAGTAATTACTATGCCAATGTGTACCATTTGAGTATTTACCCGATTTTGGAGAGCATCGGAAAGCCAGGGTCTGACTGCCGAGATCCGAAGCGCTAAGGTTAGATAAGAGCTGATCCCTGCAAATGAGCACGTTTCCCACAACACCATCAACATCTCACAACCATCATCAACTTTCACATTACTCAGTCCTGAATTTTGAAACTTGAAATCTCTATAGCGATGGATCACTCACATATGGATCATGGTGGCATGGGTCATGGCGGCATGGATCACGGAGGCATGGACCATGGCGATATGGGCAGCATGTGCTCGATGAATATGCTGTTCACCTGGGACACCACGAACCTGTGTGTTGTTTTTGAAGGCTGGCGAGTCACTGGAGTCTGGTCTCTTGTCTACACAATTCTCGCTGTGATTGCTCTCACAGCTGGCTACGAGGCTGTTCGGGAGGCGTCACGAAGATTTGAATCACAGCACGCAAGGAAGATTGAGAACCTCCACCGTAAGTGATAGAACATTACAGCTGCACTGTAGAGGATGGAAGGGGAGTGTAGCTTCGTATGAGGCACATGACTTACATCTTGCAAAGACTCCTCTGGAAGCATCCCCACCACGAACGAAAGAAGCTCACTCCTAGGTTTGGCAGGAAACTCTGTGGCAGCGGAGGAGAAGAAAGGCAAGACTATCAAAGCTGTCTTATATGGCATACAGGTTTTCTATTCGTTCTTCATTATGTGAGTCCGGCTAGCGGTAAGTATGCTGTGCGTGCGGGCTGACAACTGCAGGCTTTTGTTCATGACTTACAACGGCTGGATCATGATCGCAGTGGGAGTTGGTGCGACGATTGGATATATTCTGTTCAGCGAATCGAGCGCTACGAAGTCGGCTGCATGCCATTGATAAGATCGTCAGCTTCTTCAAGATACCCTGTGCTCGACGTCGCAAGACAAATACAAGGTCCACTACAAGTCATCGCTCAGCTGAAGTCACAGCAAGAGATCTTCCCAAGACATTGAAAGGCAAGTGTTTCATTCCTCTTCGAGAAGAAACTACTGCCTCTTTCGCAACTTTCGCACGTGATGGTCTTGGCATGCACTTATTATACTCGAACTTCCCCGGTCTCCGGCTTCTCCTCACATACCTCGCTTTCAAGATGCTCCCCACCGAGATTGCAGAGGCGCAAGAGAAAGTCACACGTTATGGCTCACATTTCGACGAGGGTTGCGATCGTTATCTGCCACTGCTTGAACCGATGAAAACGAAGGCCGGTAAAATTGCGAAGCGGCAGCCGACTGTCCAACGCCAGACCAAGAGATATTGGCAGGCGCAGTGCTCGTTCCGGAGTCTTACCACCAACGGCAGCGTAGAAGAACTACAGCAACGTCTTCGCGCACGCGACAAGACTCGAGATGCACAGATCAGCCTGGAGCAAGCAGGTCTGTGGCGTCCTATTCGGGAGGCGCAGGCGCAGCTAGCACGAGAGGAAGCGCAGAAGCGTCAAAACGCAGAAGACGAAAAGTGGCAAAGTGCTTCTGTTCATCAAAAAGCAGACATCAATGCTGGGCGCTTGCTTCGCGAAACGTTCAATTCTGCCGCCAACTCAGCCCTCGTCATCAAGACCAACAATCGCGCACAGATTCATCAGCTTTGCGACAGCATGGGTCTCGAGCACCACTCAACCGATGCTCCGCATGGACCAAAACAAGGGTACCCGGATCGCTGGATCATAGTTGGCGTTGATCGAGACGCTGTCTGGAAGGCAGCCAGCGACGTGAGGGCCGAAGCTGCAGAGGAGAACGCTCGTCAGTCAACCACTCGCAAAAGCGAAATTGTTGAGAAGCACGCCGAGATACTCAGGGCCGTGGAAGAATCGGGTGACGAAAGCTGGGACATCAAGGGTACCTACGCAATTGAATGCCCAGACCTTTCAGGTTACTTTGGCCGCCCTCGAGAGTTGACCATGACCATCTATAGTGACATGGCAAAAAGTGGTCTGACAGGAAATCTCTTGCCTTGGGACCCGGATAACGAGGACGACCAAGAAGAAGAGCTTGATCTCGAGGAGCCGCCTCTTACGAGCGAGCGACCATTCTTTGCTGTGTTCGACTTCAACATGATCGAAGGGATAATGCGAATTTACTGTCCAGAGCCGACCGAGACTGGTATTGATACGTCTTGGAAGTTCATTTGGCGTGGTCGAGACTCAAGCGAGAACATGATCCAGGTTGGCTCGGATCGTATTGAGCAGGATATCAGCTTTGGCGATGGAGGAACGACTCTGAGTGGTACATTTTCTGGCTCATTCGTTGGGGAGGTGTCGTTCACAGGCGTCAAAATTGCTCCACGCAAGGGCATGGGCGTCTCATCGAGCGCAGCAAAGTGGGACGCTTTGTCTAGAAATGCATACGAAGCGGAGGAGACCGGACGATGGCGATGAGTAGAAGTATCCCATTCGTATGTCAAGGAGCAAGCACCCTCGGCGAGATGCGTTCGTTAAGTATCGCGGGACCTTGGGGGAGGAATCGCATACGTGGAGCAACGACACTTGATACTGAGATGCTCTCAATCAGGCTTAGTCTCGTCGGGAGGTCTGTGCTGTGTGAGACATCCTCCGCAACAGCGACCTGTTTTTGTGGTTACACCACTTTGTACATCAACTTATTAGTCCTGCTGCAGCAAGTGCAGCTTTATGACAATTCTCCAATGGCTGCACCACGTTCTGCGCGAACTCGACCCTCCATTCGGCATTTCTCAGACTTCCACGAAGGCACCAATTCACGGCGTTCGCATAGTCAATATCAGCCTCTCGCTGCACATATTTCGCCCACTCACTCGCGACCGCCTTCCGCAGCATAGCCATAGATGGCGACAAGACATTTGGAGCGTGCTGACTCCACAAAGCATGCTGCTCTAGTGTCCGGTTGAAGCATAGTTGCAGCAGTAAAATGCCAAGCTCCACAAGAGGCGTGTCGTCTTGCGCCAACGACTCCTTGCTTTCGAATTTCGCAAGGACGAATGGCTTGCAGTACAAGATGTTGCCGTCAAGAGAGTCTTTTGGTAGACGAATCAATTCTGCAGCTGGTACGCCGGGTAGCCAGGATGTGGGATAGAGACGCAAGAAGGAGGATGCTAGGACAAATGCCAAAGTCAGACGATCTGTGCGCAGCAGGCTCTGCGACCGTGCGCCGGCGAAGAAATCTGCGAGACACACAGAGGCTTCCGCATCGACCACTTTCTCTCGACTTGAATGCTGCAATTCGTACGTCGTGTCGGAAACGAGGTCTTGGAGGAAGCCTAGACTTTCTCCGGAAGAGGCTTGAGACACCTGTGCAAATGAGCAAAGTCCTCGCTCGTGGATGTCGATGAAGTCTTTCGCCCATGGTGCGTCCTTTGGGGTGGTGTCGTTCTGGCTCTCCTCAGCACAATCTGCATCTTGGAAGCGTACGGCTCGCTTCAGCAATTTCGACGGCAGCTCTGCTTCTCGCAGCTCCATGGTCAATTGTCTTGTGTTCCACAAATACGAAGCGCAGGAACTCTGGTCGGATGTGAATCTCAAGGTCAGCTGTAAGCGGATGTCCATGCGAGCTGAGTGCTCTTCGAGCCAGAGGCAAGCACAATGAAGAGGAGCACAGCCGCATTTCCATGCTTCCTTCATCAACCGAAACATGCGATCAGCGTGGTTCCAGAAACCGAGAGAGGTCCTGAAGCTGCGTTTGATCGAGCGACTGCCAGCGACACGACTTTTGGGAACGCGCTCGGCCATACGGTCATTCGATTGCAGGAATTGGGACAGCAACCGGTTGTGACTCTCAATCTCGTCAATGAGTGCTTCCCTGCGGAACCCAGTCAGACTGTAAGTGATTCTTTTCATCTCAAAGCTGACATGATCGTTAGCAGTCTTGACCAGGTGCCCAAGCCCTTGCTGAAATGCAATCTCGTTGACAGTCTACCAAGGTCAGTATTGGGCGATTTTCAGGCAATTACGTCTACCGCGATCGATCAGTAGACTCACATCTTGTCGCTCTTTCACTTTTTGCTGGAACTTAGCATCGTCGACCATGGTAGACTTGGCAAGCTTTGTGACCACGCTCTCCATTTCCTGCAAGACCGAAAGATACCTGTCGCGACAGTCGGAAAGTCTTTCTTCTAGAGCTTCTTGTACGTCACTCCTGTTCCAAGCCTCATTTTTGGGACTCGCAAGCAAAATTGCATGCTCTCGCTGGTTTATGGTACCATCTAGCTTCAGTGGTAGCAGCAATTCTTGCATGTTCAGCTTGAAGATCATCTCGCAGTTCCGAAGGCGATTGAGATCCTTGCGATGAGTCCTTTTGATACGCCACCACGTTGTAGTGAACTTTCGAGTATCCTCCAGATGTTCCATCGCTGAGATTAGCAATGGGATCCCTCCAAGAACGAGGCCTGCAACTTCTAGGCCACTCATACTGGGCAATGGCTGCCCTGCAGAGGGCTATGCGAGTTGGAACAGGTGCGAAAATGGAGTATGTCGTTCAGTCTCAGCTGAATCGAGGTTGACAGGGAAGAGTTCACTTCCATGCAGCTACGCCTCGTAGCCGCCGCACGCGTGGGGCCTGCGCTCTCGAAGGAGCTTTCGTACCTCGAGCCTCTCCTTCGTGGCCAGAGTCGACCCTCGACCATCTTGCTTCATCATAATTCACCAACACCATACTCAAGAGCTTAACGAGGAAAGCTGCACCACGCCTAATTGTCCGCAGTCATGTCAAGTTATGTCGCTCGATGCGGCCGGCCTGTTGCAGATGGCGTCGATTCAACAGGCTACTCAAAACGTGTTTCACATATTTTTGGGCCTGAATCCGGAATTACAGAGCACTTTCCAGGTACAGATCGTGGACGCCGAAGTCAGATTTCGCATTTGGGCTGCCAATATCGGCGCACACCACTCTCAAAAAGATCCTCGGTCTGCCGATCAAAAACTCCGTAATGCAACACAGATCAAAACGAGGATCACTCAGATCTTGGAGGAGCTCGTGGAAACTCTCGAAGATCTTCAGAGCATCCTTTGTGGAGACAGAGAAGCGCAAAGTGTTGACGATGCTGACGCGGGAGAACTGGATCAGAGCCTGACCGCACCGCGGACTGAAGAGCAAGAGATCCTGCTCTCTGTAGAAGATTTGACATCGTCGCTGCTCGAGGTCTCCGCGTTCGTGCATCGCACTCAAGGACGCAACCGGGTAGCTTACGCAAAGGCTGCTACAAAACATAGCTCTTTTACATCGGAATTCGACATCGCTCACGTTGCACACAAATGCCCGAAGCTGGAAAGCCAGCCAAAGCTACTCAAGAAGCTTGGAGAGGCTATCACCCAGCGACGGCAGTTCCTGACTTACGCCCGCGATCATCACGATAAGATTGCGGCAGACGCAGTTGCTACAACTTTAGACCGAGTCCAAGCTCAGGCAGACGAGCAACCGGGAACCTTGCACCCCGACATCAAAGAAGCTACCACATCATATTCGCGTCCTACCGAAGCCCTGACGAAGAACACGAGTATTCACTCCGCTGATATAGACGAAGTTAAATGGGCACGACTAGGAGGGGTGGACAACAATGATGCTACTTCAGAAGCGTCGTCTTTCATGTCTTCCCTGCCCGACGAGCATGAAGTAGAGGCTGCCAAAATCCCGGAACTGACCACAGTATGCAATGAGCCTGGACAGCCATTCGAATGCCCGTTATGCTATGCCATTGTGGCATTCAAAACTCAACATTCTTGGAGGTAAGGTACAGTATATCTCAAAACTAACAGATGTATACTAAGCAGACGTATAGGAAGCATGTTTTCAGTGACCTTAGAGCCTACGTCTGTACTAATACTGAATGCGACTCTGGGCTCTTCGAGTCCCGCGAAGCATGGTTACAGCATGAGCAAGACATGCACAACCGGGACTGGCACTGTCCGCAATGTCAGTACAGAGGTATTGATCGGGAGGATATCCTGTCGCATATACTAGCGAGCCATGCCAAGCAGTGGAGCGACCAATTCCTGCTGGAGCCCATGATCAATGCAGCATCGGCCATCAAGCAGGGCTTTGAAGCTGCTAATTGCCATTTCTGTGATGCTTGGGGCGAAAGGATTCAAGCTAATCGACGTGATTCATCTTCAACACCAGTCATTGTGCCGGCACGGCGTTTTCTTCGGCATCTTGCACAGCACATGGAACAACTAGCGCTCTTCGCGCTACCACTCCTTGAAGGCAATGAGGACGAAGGGGAAAGCGCTGAAGACGCCAGCAATGTAGAGCATGCTCTAGCTGAGATTGACGCTGAAGGAGCCGATGACGATGATGCGGAGAGCGATTCAGACGATGCAGACAAAGTACCAACAGGCCAGCAGCTTGTGGATGAGTCTCCCGCATTACAATCAACTACGCTTGGCCGACCACAGTCTCGTTCGTCGACAACTTCGAAGCATTCATACCTTTCAAAGAGGGAAGGACACGCATTCAAGGACGAGTTGCCTCCTAGCTCAAATGACGTGGCTTTTGCAGTTTACGATGACACAGGACGTAAAATTGATAAGGGCACCGACCGTTCTGGAAGCAGCATAGCAAGCTCTACAGACGATTATCCACCCTACCCTTTGCCAAATCATCCCCTCAGCGTTACCACTCCCGAACCAAACTGCGCGATCTGCGGCGCGCCTCCCATTCCAGAATGTCCACATGAGGGAGAAAGGTTGGAGCTTGCTCTAGGTCAAGCGATAGAAAGATGGGCTGGATTTCAAGCCATTCGGTCAGTAAAATGTGCCTCATCTTGAGACAAATAGCTTACCATTTCTAGCGACTGGGCCCTCAATCACGCTCGGAACCAAGTGATATCGACCTTCAAGCAGTTACGTACCATGAGAATGGAAGCGCACCGAGATTATCTCGAGTCTTTGCCGTACTACACGCTATATCGTCGCTATAATGGACATCCGCCCCTCCAGCCAGCACAAATCCAGCTTATGAACGCCCAGCTCAACCAAGCCAACACTGTTCTGCAGCAAGGCGTAGACCAGGACTGGCGAACCTCGTGTTTACGATATCCCGAGATGCTAGACTACTATTTGGACCTAGCAGAGCTCAAGTTGCCGAGCGAAAAAGATGAGCGGATCGCGGATCCTCGTTTTGGGTCCGGTCGGCTGCGTTCCGAAAGAGCCAGCAATCGACATCCGGAAGATCAAAAACACACGTCTCGATCCGTATCGCCTCAAACAAACAGGTCAGACACTTCTGCAAGCATTCGAGATGGATCTGCCAAACACGAAGCATTCAACATCTCTACCAATGGCGATCGGGTAGTTCATGTGCATCCAGACAGACTTGAGACGGAAGCATCCTGGAGCGCGGTGGAGAGTTTGACAGGACAGTCGGCGGATAAATCCGTTGAGAAATCATGCATTGCGCCTAACGTAAAGGAACAGGCTTCGCCACTGCCTTCTTCACACTCCCCGAGGTCAGGAACAAATGCTGATGATAGGTCCGCAGAGCTCGTGAAGGCAAGAGAGTCTCACGAGAAAGTCGACGGAAAAGAAGTTCATGACTGGGCCTGGAATGTCCATGCTGCGGTAGATAGGGATGAGACGGTGTCCCATGTGAACACGAACGATCACCACTCCGAAGCATCCGCAGAGTCCAAAGACGTTCAGATATCTGTTGGAACTAGAGCACCCTCTCTAGCCACAGAAGACTCTCGATCCCTCAAGAGTGAACCCAACATTGGAGACAAAGGTGCGGAGGTAGAGCAGACGAAGGACCCATTCTCTCCACTACCACGATCCCCTGGTGCCGTGGAAGGTCCTGCCCATGGCAGGAGCTACCCTGGCGATCGAAACCCCGACTCTGCTTACTATAGTACGTTCGATCCATCATCTTATGCAGGAAACCCCTTCGCACCTGGACCAACAAACAATGCTAATACAATGGTTCCATCATATGGCTATCACCGTAGCAATTACTTCGCTCCCGCTCCCGGATGGCCGCCGCCTAATCCATTCGCACACATTCCTCCTTATCCATATCCGAGCGGAGCTACAGGACGTTATTTGCTGTCCAAGTCGGCGAGCTTGGCTCGGCATGGCGATAAAGTTAACGAAGACGTTACCTTGCTCTTGCGGGTATCAGGAGCATACAAACAAGCTCGCATAGAGGCGAATTATGCAAAGGTATCGAATAGTCCAGTCGTAAATCGCAAGGAACGAGTTGTAGAGGATATCGCACTTCTGCTGAATGTTGGGAGAGCATATCGGAGCTGAGCAAAGGCACATTTTGAAGAGCTTGATACACTATCTGGCCAGCATCTGGGGACTTCGTCAAGAATGTCCAGCTCCGCTACTCAGATCAAGCGGCGCTCGACACATTGCAGATAGTGGCCTAGCCTCGAGCATCCAGCACAGAGCGCAGAGCGCCCACTTTATACTCAAGGCGGCTTGCCTTTACACAGCGGTAAAGATATGTGCATTTTCTCGTCGCAATAGAGTCGCAGTAGCCAGGCCGAAGCCATCTAAGCTGGCCAGCAATGTAGCTATCTCATGTAGCCATATGATGTCCGCATTGTTCGCAGCCGAGCAATGAAAATGATGAAGAAGTGAGATGTTCTCGTGGACGACCAAATCGCTTTGACTTCTTACATAGCATGGAGTTGTATGAGCTATACCTGTTCCTGACGCCAAGCCTCCCAGCCTCTCCGAGCTGCAACATTGGCAAGAGCTCTCCAGCCTCCTCCGACATCCTCCTCCATCACCATCACCGCCGCCAGCACCACACCACCCTCTGCACGCTTCCGAGCTTGGCGATAACTGGTCGCATTGACTAGCGCTCGATACCTGACGACTTTGCGACACGACACACAGCTTCGCAGACCACCAGTCGACTTCGGTGCAAAATGGCAGACAACGAGGACATCGACGTCGAGGATGTCGCCGACGAGACCATGGGAGAGCCAGAGGGCGTCGAGACGGTGGTAGATGAGACCGCGCCAGCAGGGCTCGAGGAGATTGAGCCAACTGTGCCTACCCGCACCACTTTCCTTGAGTAGGTTCAGTCGCACGCACCCTATGATGCGCATGCGCAAGACTAACGAGCTACTACGATAGCTACCTGCGATCTCCTATCGTCGAACTCATCGTCGGAAATGCCGGTGAAACGACCACACTCTATGCTCACGAGCTGATGCTCACCCAATCACCATTCTTCCAGGAGGCTTGCGCACAGTTCTCAAGCGGTGCTGCACGCAGGCGCATTGAGCTGCAAAATGATGACGAGGCTGCGACTGCCTCCGTGCTGGAGTACCTCTACAAGTCAGACTACTTCCCAGCGCTGTCTGGCAACACAAATCTCGAATATGATGCCACAGTTCCTTCACCAGATAACGATGGTGTTGGTCTACTGCGTCACGCTCGCGTCTACACTCTTGCGCAGAAGTTTGGCCTGCCTCAGCTGGCAGCGCTTGCACACAAGAAGATCCACCTTACACAATCGACTGCCAAGGGCGAGATCGCGTACGCGCGCTTCGTCTACAAGGAGACCAGCCCAGACGACGAGAGTATCAGAAAGCCAGTTGCGGCATTCTGGGCAACCAGGTCCCATGTTCTGCGCCACGAGGCAGAGCACGAGTTCAAGAGAATGTGTCTCGAGTTTCCACAATTCGGTTACGATGTGCTCAGTCTGGTGCTCGATGCGCAGGAAAAGCGATCTCAGAGACAAGAGGCCAGCAGCGCCGGTCAGGGTGGGCCAGGCAGGAAGAGGCAGAGGGTAAGTTCTGCGCAATGATAAAAGCAAGGACGGTGTTAACCTGCTGACTAGGTCCTTCTCTAGACGATCCTCTAATCGATGCGATTTCGAAGCATATATGCATCACATATGTAGTAGCGGGAGTAGTGTACTCAAGAGCTTGCTGTACCGATATCTGGAGCTTATGTATAATGCAAATTATTCTTCATTCCCAACGATTGCGATAAATTCCTTCTTGCTACTGAATAGCACTTGCTCAGATTTGGCAACAGCGACCCATCGCTTACTCCTCAGTCCAAGACTGGTCACTTCACTAATATGCTTAACTCCAGGCCCGTCCCACAACCAAACCAAAGACACGTCTGAAGCTTTTGACGGAACCATATTTATTCGACCAGTACCTAACCTCACAATTCAATGAGTAAGTCCATCCAAATCCCAACTTCAACACCGCACCCAGATGTTCTTGAAAAAATTCCATCGCACATCTCACTCTCACAACGAAACGAACGAACATGTCTCGCAACGCCCAAACCCCCGAGGCCGAAGACCCTCTCCTCCCACCACTCACCATCTCCCAAACCCTTACTCGAGTTTCCTTGCTAGCATGCTTCGGCGTCGGGACCATCATGTTTTTGAAATCCCGAATGGTCGCCAGACAACATCTTTCTAGAACTACTAAAGTCGCGGAAACGATTGCGAATTGTCATCGACAAGCTACTGAGAGATTGATAAGGGAGAATGAGAGGGGTGTGGCTAGGATTGTGGAGGCTTTGAGGGAGGAGAGGATGAGGGGGATGGGAGGTGGGAGCGGACCGCTTTTTCAAGCAGCGGAGAAGAAGTTTTATGGAAAGGCTGATGGAGTGAGATTTGATGATGAGTATGGGAAGTGGAATGGGTATAGCTCCAGGAACGAGGGTGGGAGGATTGGCTTCAAGGTTGATGGTATGAGGTCTAAGGACAAGTATCCTTCTCACGGATTTGGGAGGCAGGATGCGAAGGCTGAGGGTGTGAGGTTTCAAGATCACTACGGACTTTGATCATTTCGATGACTCTGGCAAAATCGTTGTGCTAAGGTCTTTGGGCTATTTCACTGATGTGCTGTGGGCGCACTTGCTGTGGGAGTCCCTTGGTGTGTGCTGTGTCCAAAAGGCTTCACGATGGACTTCTCCTGGCGTTGAGGTGTAACAGGTGCTATGAGATGCAATGTGGATGGGTGAGTGAGGCAGCCGCAAACGGAGCGCTTGAGAGGCTTGCAGAATGTGAGATAAGCTGAGCTTCACGTAGCTGATGTGTGGGACTTAGACGTGACTCCGGGGAATTTGGTGTTCTAAGGTGTTGAGGTCATTTCTGTCACTTGGCGTGTAAGCAGAGTCTGTGGAGACAAGACAGCGTGAAGTAGGTCGAGCCTCACATCTTAGCCATTCAAGAACTCTTGCAAGTTCGATGTTCTAAGGCATCTCTGGTACTTCACCGATTTGTTGTGTGAGCGTCTGCAGTTGAGACATGGTGATGTAAGGAAAGCCGGGCTTCACGTAGCTCATTGGTGTCTCGGAGACAGATCTCTCTTGAGATTGGCGTCCAAAGGCGTTCGTGGTACTTCGTCTACATGTTGTGTAAACGTCCGCGGCAGAGACGTCGTGATGGGAGGGAAGCAGGACTTCATGTCGCTAATGGGTGTCTTAGAGAGATAGTACTCCGTTGGACTTGACCTTCTAAGGTGTTTGAGACACTTCGACGAATTGGTATGCAGAGGATTTCTATCGAGATCACTAGAAAGGGAGTAGTCTCAGCCTCACGTAGCTCGTGATCCTCTCTTCCAGACGCTCCGGCATGCCTTGCTCGATATAGAGCCTCATTTGCGGAGTGCAGAGATCTAGGGCAGAAGCAGATCTTTAATCTCAGTGCAACCTCGGAGAAGCGTGAAAACACTTCAAAGGTATAGAACCGAATACAAATGGACTTGAATCTCGACGATCATTCTTGGCTTGATGGCGCAGCGGTTATTGCTGTTGATCGAATGCGAATGAACATGATGTTATCAACCATTAAAAGGTTGATGGGGTCGTGGTTCAGATTCTTCGAGCTGTTGAGCTGAGGGCTATCGTTTTTTTTTTCTTCTTTTTGATATGTGTTCATGGCTTTGAAGATTAGATTAGGTACTGTGGATCAAACTAGGCATTGCTATGCTGTGTCCATTGACTCGACCTCGAGGATATATGTCGCAACTTCGGAAGGGGAAAAGTCGACGAATGCTGCGTTGAGTCGAGTCCCATACACCTTCAACTTTTTTTGTAGTCAGTACTGCCAGGCCTCAAACGCGACCTGACTGCTGATGGGTATTAGATACGTGGTCGTGTTGGGTATATCCTCTATTGTGATGCTTCAGTTAGGACATTATGCGTCCGAAATAAGCACTTCTGCCCATTCACTCGCTCTTCCACAATCTTTCATCATTCTCCTTCACCATATCCTCGAAAGTCTTCCATTTCCAGCTACTCTCCCGCGGATTGACGAGTTCATTGCCATTCCACAGACCACCTTTGCCATGATTTACCTTCCCTTCCCCAATTACGAACTTCAGATATTCGGCTTCATTGCTCGGACTGCTAACCAGGACGCTAGCTTTGTAGTCTGACAACGACAACTCCACAACCTTCATCTGATCTCTGCGTTCTCTGGCAATGATATCTGCCATTTGGACCATTGAATTCGTTGTTCCGGCTAGGTGGATGATGTCCGGGATATGTGATGGAGGCAAGAGACAGAGTTGAGCAACGCTTCGTCCGATATCCATGACTGATGTACAGGAGATTGGGGTGTGCTTGCTACCAACGGAAATGAGCCTCATCCCGTCATTGGAAGTAGTGTCTATGAGGCCGAGCCAGGGTCCAAGAACATTCTCAAGGAAGATGCCAGGGAAGACTTGGCAGACTTTTGTGTTGTGCAGAGAGTTTCTAGCTAACTGGCTCAGGCTCTTGCTCCGTTCGAAGGATTCGTGGCGGAAGTCGAGAGTGCTGCCGTCTATGCCGAACTCAGAAGGGAAGTAAGCTTTGGTGCTCTTCATGGTGGCCATAGCTTTGACAAGATTAGTATGGAAGTGTATGTTGGAAGTATTGACTGCGTTGATAACGATATCAATGTCGACGATGCTGTCTTGAAGGTTGCCGAGTGAGTATCTGCGCAGAAATATGCCTGATTCTGGCCGCCAGTGTTCTATTAGCTTGTGTTCATCTCTGGAGAAGGCAATGAGGCGCCCAAAGTGCTTTCGAACATGAGGTTCCAGAAATGCGTTGACAATCGAACTTCCAAGTACTCCGGTTGCTCCAAATACGGCAATCGAAAGTGGCTGTTCAGCCATGCTACATTGGCCAGTAGAGAGCAATCCTTGGCTACGGCGAAAGCTGCGATGTAAGATGTGGTATCGGCCTCGTCCATATCAGTAGTCTTCGTCTAGTACGGCTAGCTTAGTCATGCCGCTCATGCGGCCTCACATCATGGTAGAAAGTTTCCAGCATCGCGGATCATCCTCCCGTGGCTGAGGGACCTGGTTTGATTTATGCAAGGTACGGGCACGCCTCCGCTTTCTGGACATTCGATTTGAGGATAATAGAGACTCCGCCTTGCACATGATAGCTTCACATGTTATCAATGTGCTAAATGATTGCGGAGAACCTGGAAGTCCTTCAAGCATTCGCCACGGCATTCCAGAGCAAATGACAGCCGTCCTGTTGAGCAACGCACAAATCGGTTGATGATAATGCTTGTGAAAGAGGAGGAGGTCAGAGGCCGAGCCTGTGAAGTTTACTTGCTCTATCTGTATGCGCTGGTTAGCTGATCCTTGCAACATCCGAGTCTCTGAAATCGAGGCCAATCATGTGCCCGGGAGCATGGGCTATAACTGTCCCGGCAATCTTTGCCTTCAATACTGCGTCTTGAGGAGTTACGCCACAGCCCCAGAAGACGGGCACGTCGTCCGAGGAGCCTTTGACGTCGCCGAGAGGTTTGCCGTCGCTCGACAGAGGGCTGTCTCCCCATTCAGGCTTCGATATATCGGTTATGCCGAGACGTTCGAGAGCATCCCAGCCCTGCAGATTGAAACATGCCTATCAGTAAAATGCTCGCTGGAAGACTTGCCGGTCCGGCACCGACTACTTACCCAGTCGATAGGCTCTCCGTGCATCAAGGCATAAGGTCTGGTGATTTCTCGGACTTTGTCTATCTCGCTTTCCTTGTACGCTCGCATCGATACAACATAAGTGCAGTCTCTGAAGACGCCAGATGGATTGAGAGGTGTCTTGGTTCGATACCTGGGGGCAATTGGCAGAAGGGTCAGTGTCATTTCGAAGATGGAAGGCCATATGCAACACTGTGGGCGTTTCCAGTGCATGAAATCGGTACTCACATAGGCACATTTCGTTTGTCGGTGATGTTGCGGGGTGGCAGACCCGCAGCAGTCAAAGCTCGCTCAAAGGTGAAAGAGCAGCCAAGTAGGAAACCGACATGGTCGTCCGTCCAATCTTGGACAACATCGGGACAATGATCTTGAACAAGCTTGCCATCCTGGTAGACCATGTACTTCGGAGCGTCCTTCCGGAGGTCGCAAGTATGCTCCATGATGTCTTCATCTTCTAGGAAAGGCACGCGAGATTTCACCCGATCATAGGAGCCGACTTTGTCAGATTCAGCCAGTAGAGGGCATGGAACTGGATTCCGCATGCATAGTAGCCTGAAGTCGTTCGCATACTGGGAAGGAACCACGATCAAGTTCGCTTGTGACCATCCTGGTGCGAGCCCAGCTGTAGAGCCCTGAATCTCGTTATTTCTTGCTGCTCGCCGCAGCGCCAATCCGGTGCGTATCTGTGACATATCTGGAAAGATGTTCCTGCTGCAGCAATCCAAAGCCGGGAAACGAGGTTCCTTGAAGTTCTCCTCTCACTCAGAGTCTCGAAGAGGGGTTGTGGCTGGGTCGCTGGCCCGAACCTACTTTAAAGCGAAGAACTTGCTAAAGAATCAAGTAAATAATTTTCAGTGTCCTGAGGTTGTTGTCTTATGTTCTCGACCGGTCGGCAGGCTCTACTCATGCCGCCGGGCTCGCTGCCGCTTGGCCGAGCTCATCATTGCCAACGCGCGAGAAGGACTGCCATAGCTGATGACAACATGCGACCCAAGGGCGTGAGCCGAAGCAGATATACCAGAAGGTCGCTGAAACGATTTCATTCGGGAAGCATCAGCTGTCAAAAGTTCGGTGATGAGGAAGAAGAAGGAAAGTTGATACCAGGTGAATCTGATGAAGGCACGTTCGATGACAAAATCTGGCTCGTGCTCGGAGTCGACTCCTGAGACGCATTCGCGTCTTGACTACAACAACATCGCTACTCTACCAAACACTCTTAATATTTTGCTTCGCAGCTCTTTCAAGCCTGGCCTTACTGGATTGAAAGCATTCAGGGAGTCCAGTAGCTGACCAAGGCTCGCCAAGAATCATCTTCGCAAGCCCAGGAGAACAGGACCATATTCTAGCCATACCATGCCCGTTATGGCCTGCATTGATCCACTGCCCTTCTTTACCTTGAACTGCACCAACCATCGGCACTGAGTCTGGAGTCATAGCTATAATGCCGGTCCAGTAGTGCTCAGGTCCCTCGCCATGCCGAGATGACTTGCCGTTATCCTCCGGGAAAAGCTTCTTGAAAGTGCGAGCTGCTGTGGACGCGACTTCCTCGTTATAGCTGGAATCATCGAACGTGATAATGGAGTTCTTGGTCTCTTGGCTCCATTCTGGGTTCTCCCTTGAGACGCCGAATACCACAGTACCATCGCCTTGACGCTGAATGAAAGAGAAGAAATGCTTGAGATCATACCTCAGCGATGCGGTGCTCTTCAGTGCCCTTGAGCCCGACAGTGAATACGAAGGCACAAAAGAATGGGCTTGGGCACGATTCGGCGTCACGAATGATGCGAGCTCAGGCAAAAGATATGCCGAATACGCGTTGGTGCAATGCACCACATTCTCGGTCGCAACCAATCCTCGCGGAGTTTGCACATCCCATCGATTAGTGTCGCTTGCATCACTGGGCTTGTGACTCGTCACCGCTGTGGCCGGACAATGCGTATATAGTCGGACCCCCTTGGCAATGAGACCGCTCAAAAGAAACTGACCAAGCTTAGCAGGATGAGAACTTCCTGCTGGCCATTCATACGCAGCAAGAGCATCTTTCACTCCGGTCCTAATTTTCGCCTCCTCACCTTCGAAGAACCTGACGTGAGAAACGTCCCCACCGGCAGCTCGATATGCCTCAAAGCTTTGCTTCTCATACTCCGCAAACTCAGGTGTCAAACAGACATCAAATGTTGTCGTCGGGTTGAAGTCGCATGGAACTTGGTGCTTTTGCACGAAAGCATCGACCTTTTCGAAGACAAGTTTCTCGTTCTCGACGATCTTCCTGGCTTGCTCGGACCCATGAATGCGAGCATACGCGGCAAAACCACGGAAAGCATCTGGGCGAACGTGTCCGGCATTTCGACCAGAAGCTCCAGACACTGCTTCTCGTGCCTCCAGAATAGCGATGTCTTTTGCATCGACTCCATTCTCTTCCAACGACCACGCGGTCAGTGACCCAGAAAGTCCAGACCCGATAATCAGGTATTTGACTGCAGCAGGAACGGACTCATGTTCGTTCTCGTGCAAGTGCTCGAATGCCCTGGTCGTTCTGTGCCAATATGATAGACACGGCTCTGATATCGGCAGCGATCGGTGTCCATTCTCTTGGGCGACGGATGTCCTATCTGGAAGTCCGGCTTCAAAAATCGTGCTTTCTGTTGCATGAGGTGCCATGGTCGAGACGATCAATGTGTAAGTCGCAAAGCTTTCTCCAAGCAACACTTCAAGAACGCCACTTCACAGTCAGAACTACCAAGCAGGGCTTATTCCATTGACAAGAACCCTTCATCCGCCACGAGATGCCTATTGCTACCATTTTGAGTTGCCCGCCCGACGATCCGCCTATCGGCCTCTATCTGCACCCTGGCCTTCTCCGCCAAGACGCCGATCTGCGAGGACGCAGTGCAACATCGTCCACTTTGGCGATAGTAAATGCGTGTGAAACATGCATATGACCGCGCGATAACATTGATAGGTCTCGGCCCGAGAATGGAGAATGGAGAATGGGCAGGCATCCTGGCGGGCATCAAAACCAACCACAATCCCCTCGCACCTTGAGGGCGAAGACTATCCGTCTCAACTCACACCTCTGTTGTCATCCTCCAAGATGAAGCTCTTCGGTGGCAACAAGCCGGCCTTCCTGGCTGCGGCACCAGAACGGACCAAAGAAGAGAAAGCATTTGTTCGAAGACTGGATCTCTTTCTGATGACTTTCGGCTGTCTTTCACAAGTTATCAAGTATCTCGATCAGCAGAATATCAACAATGCCTATGTCAGTGGCATGCAAGAGGATCTCAAACTCTACGGTAACGAGCTCAACTACTTCACAACCGCCTTCAACGTGGCATACTGCATCATGCTCGTTCCTTCACAAGTCATCATGACTTACGTCCGTCCTTCGTGGTGGCTACCAGGTCTCGAAGTCGGTTGGGGCGTAATGACTGGTCTGATGGCTATGGTAACCAGCGCCAAGCAAGTCTACATAATCCGAGTCTTCCTCGGAGCTTTCGAAAGTAGCGCATGGCCTGGAATGATGACACTCTTCATGCACTGGTACACACCCACTGAACTCGCCAAAAGAATGGGTTTCTACCACTCCTGCCAAGCCATCGGCAACATGCTCTCAGGAACAATGGAGGCCGCCATCATGTCAACAATGGACGGACGCTACGGACTCGCAGGCTGGCGCTGGCTCTTCATCATCAACTGCATAATCACAATCATCTGGGGTTTCCTGGGAATCTTCATGTTACCAGACTACCCCAATAAACGCAACCCCCGAGCCTTCTGGTTCAGCCGTAACGATCAAGAACTCGCGATCGGTCGTCTCCTCCGACACAAACGAGCAGAACCTAAGCAAGTCACCTGGGAATCTGCAAAACGTACATTTTCTTCCTGGATCATATACTTCGTTGCAATTCTTTATGCTGGAACTGTCCTCGCGACTTACGGATACGTCTACTTCGGTCTCTTCCTCAAAGCACAAACGAAACCTGATGGTACGAAACGCTGGACAACGGAAGAAGTCAATGTGATCCCTATCGGAGGTGGTGCTATCAATGTAGCTTTCGTCTGGATTTGGGCTCTACTCTCAGATTTCCTTGGAACGAGATGGACACTTATCGTCACTCAAGGTGTTATCGGTCTGGTTCCTTGCATAATAATGTCAATCTGGACATCTCATCCCGAGAAAATTGCAGTTTCTGCGGCATATGCTAGTTACTTCATCAATTACCTCGCTCTTGGAACCGCACCGCTTATATTCGCCTGGCTCTCCGACCTCATTCCTCAAGACCCGGAAGCTCGAAGTCTCATCTTCGGAGTTTCTGTGGCGTTTTACTACGCCATCTCATCTTGGAGTCAAGTCCTCGTGTGGCCGGCAAGTCAAGCTCCATTTTACAAATATGGATGGCAATCTTGTATTGCGATTTGGGTACTTTGTATCGCTATGACTTGTATTCTGAGGTATATCGATGTTCGATATATGCGACCTAAGAGGTTGGCTTTCGCTGCGGAGGTGGATGCTGGAGAGGTTGTGATTGCTGGGCATGCGGTTGCTGCTAAGAAGAGTTTAGATGAAGGGGAGGAGGATCATGAGGGGAGTAAGAGCTTGAAGGGGGTTGATGTTAAGGTTGTGCCGACTGCTACATAGACAAGCCGTTTGATCGTTCTCATGATCTCATGAAATCATCTGCATGTTTCAAACCCATTCTCAAAATGCTTTCTGCATCGAACCCTGCGATTTGTGCGCTGATCAGGCCTTTGGCGAAGGGAGGTAGACAGATTGAGAACCATGTAATTGTCCATACGTAGCCGATCGTTCGTTCGAAAGTCGTCAAAGAGTCGGATTTCGAACGTCCTGTGTATTTCCTCCAGCAGTATTTTACGAAATCTTCGATCGTGATGACCACAGGTTGTGACAGGAAGAAATTGAATTCTCCTCCGTCTTTCCTGGTAGCGTTGAAGATGAGGTACCAATGCAATACCTGCCATCAACAGTCAGCAACACTTCCAGCACTGAGAGGAGAGGAAAGGCTTTCTTACCAAACTAAAAAAGAACGTCAAATATAACTGCGCATATCTCGACAACAAAGTTCCTTTCCTCAGTCCCAGGAGTCGCGTTAGTAGTATGGCAGGTTGATTGAGCATCTGAAACACAAACACATCAGCACATCAATTCATTAAAATCCACAATTTATCTTGATTTTTACTTACCCTCCTCGTCAATTGATGCCAAGTAAAACTCCAAGTCCTCCTAACACTCCACATCTCCTCCAACTTCCCAAAATAAAGTGGCCATTCCCACTGATCACAAATTCCCAAAGCTACACTAACCGCAGCAGCCAAATCATAGATAAAAGGAATCGAATGCCAGGGCCAAGCTGCTACTATCCATCCAATCGCGATATCGCAAACATAATAAGCCGAAGTTCCAGGATCGGTGTAGTTTTGTAAAGCAATCGTCGCGCCGAGAAGGTAAACTGTGATAGTCTTCTTGATGAATGAAGAAGTGGCAGAAAGGACACGATCACGGACGTAGATCCACTTCGTTTTATGGGAGTCGGTGATGGGAGGAACATTTTTCACTTGCCAGTACGCTTCCGAACTTGTGCAATGATCCTTATAGCATGGCTTTTCGAGTGACTCCACAGTCATAGAAACACCTTTTGAGCTCATGATTCCAGGATTGAAAGCACGTTTAGCTTGGGCCTTGAGAGGACAGATCCTGCTTCGAAGTGATTGAGAGACGCCTGATCGCTATATCTGCGAGGACTCTTCAAGTTGATGCACTCTGGGTCTGCCCATGATCACGTCCTCGATGTTTGCTCGGTACACCGTCTGCGATATACGCGTATACCCGTATCTGTGCCTAGTATCCCTGTAGGTGCGCCTTCAACGAGTTAATGTCGAGGAGCTCATTTCTCGAGGCATGCGCTGTCTGAGTCTTCGACAACCATGGCCAGGCCACAGTGGGGCGCAATGAAAATCTTCATACTCAAGACGTATGGCACCGGTCGGTTCTGAGAGATGAATCCAAGATCAGCTCGCTATGCCATTGGTTTAGCTGTGTTCTGTTTCTGCAAGCGAGAGAGTATGGCTGACTCTCGGGCGTATTTCTGTAGTCCGGACCGTGCTGATCATGCATTGCATGTGTGATCGCGCATTGTAATCATTCCCAGCATGAGGTGTTCGGCGTTCGTTGGAGAGTACCCTCAGTCATGCCATGATGCACTCGTGCCAAATATATCTCCATGCTCTTCAACATCTCCTCATATCCCAATCTCTTCCTTCCGCCCTCTCCCATTACTTATAAATCTCATCAAACGGCCTCGTATCATGAAAACAACTCTCCCAAACCTCATTAACAACCCTCGCAGCCTGAACATCATCCTTACAAGCCGGCCGATTCCTCACAGAAAGTGCCGCCCGTCTCCTCACGCATTCCTGCAACTGCTGCGTCAAACCCCACTGCCCTCTCGTAAAAGCCTCTCTCGTCCATCTACACTCCCCACTCAACATACTAGCTCTAATCTCCATACAAGCCGCATGTCTCAAATCCAGCGGATCCAATTTAAACCTCAAATGATCATACGCATGCACCATTTCATGAGCTAAAGTGTCTTCTAAATGTCCACGGTTTCGGAATTGATTGGCGCAGAGTAAAATTCCGTGGTCTGGGCTAAAGCCGCCGGATTGAGCTGTTGTGCATTTTCGACATTTTATGTTGTGGGGGCCTATTGATGCGGAGCCGTCAGAGGGTCCGAGGAGGTCGATGTTGTGTTTCATGAAGGTTATGATGGGGGAGGCTTTGAAGAGGTAGGCTACGTCGGAGTCGCAGCGGGCGCAGTCTCGGGTTTCGTTTAATGTGTCGCGCTCGGCGAAGTAGGCTGCGCGGGTTTCTTGGGAGGCGGAGTTGGTGAGGATGGAGAAGAAGTTGGACCAGGTTTGGTAGGTTTGTTGGTCGGACGAAAAGGTGGAAGGCGGTGATGAGGTGCTTTGTGATTCTGCCATGTTTGGCGATCGGTATGGCAGAGTCGTGTAGACAGAGGTGATGACACGACGAGAGACGAAGTAGCGTTGTAGAATGTCTGGATAGTCCGCTGTTAGCTCGGATGTATCTCGCGCCGCGGAAGTGAAGGCACAGCTGGAGCCTTCGAACGGCCACAACGACCCTTGACTGCAATGAGCAACTATCAAGATCACCTTGATTTTGAAAGATACGAGAATGATGATAATGGATGAACGGCTCGATGTGCATCATGATGTTCACTCCCCAACTCCAGTATCATATGCTGCTTCCTGCGCTCATGCTATCCCAGAACGCCTATCATCATGCCTCAATTATGCCAATCAGAACCCAATACGAGATGCTGTCATCTTGTCATCTATCGTTACCTGTCACTACGCCACGTCACTCCCTGGACTTCTCCTTGTTCTGGGCACTCGTTCGCTGGTAATGTCGCTCGCCTTTAACACAGTGCTTGATAATCCAAGGGTGCTGCTCAACGTCTTCAAGACATAATCTCTTCTCTGGGTCGAGCACAAGCAGCTTCTTGATCAGATCTCTAGCCTCGGCACTCACGAATGGAGGAATGGTCATCTCGCATCGTGCGATTCTGCGCTGGGTCATAACCGGCGTGTCCTCGAATGGTGCCTCGCCGACCAGAAACTCGTATGTAAGTACGCCCAAACTCCACAGGTCGACCTTTTCTGAGTACCAGTTCTCTTCGCGACCTGGCTTAATCATCTCCGGCGGAAGGTAATCGAGCGTGCCACACATGGTATTCCTTCGGTTGTTGGGAGCATGTACACTCCAGCCGAAATCTGAGATCTTGATCTCACCATGTAAGCCGACCAGAATGTTCTCTGGCTTGATGTCTCGATGCATGACGTGCTTCTTGTGTAGGTACTTCAGCGCGCTCGCCATTTGTGCAATGTATTGCGCTGCCTGCCACTCTGGAAATCGCTGCGCTTTTCGCAAGTGCTTGTAAAGCTCTCCCTTGCCTGCGAATTCGAGGATGAGGAAGATGCGTTTTGTGTCGTGGAAGTGGCCGTAAAGTCGAAGGATGTTGGGGTGAGCAAGATTTGACTGGATCTCAATCTCGCGTCGGACTTGCTTCTCAACCTTGCCTGCTTGAAGCTCGCTCTTGTGTAGCACCTTCAATGCGCATACGAAGCCTGTACTGCGCTCTCGAGCGAGATAGACACGTCCGAATTTGCCCTTTCCCAGAGGCTTGCCAATCTCAAACATGCCCAAATGCCATTGCTTGGGCTTCTGCTTCTCCTCGGCCTCTGCATTTCCTGCTGCTGAATCTGACGGTCGCGCTTCGGACGATGGTCGCTGTGCTGCTTGTGACGGAAGTGTGATCTTTGTTGCTATCTTTTGGCCTGCTGCATTTGTGGGTAGTTTCTGTAGAGGAAGTTTCATGCGATTCTGTGCTGATGCGCCGAGATTTGACAAAGAGATTGTGGTAGTCGTCTGAATGTCTCTGTCAGTGCTTTCTCACAAAGATGACCATGCGTAATAATACCTTCGTCTTGTGCTGGTATGCGGCATTCGGATCCTGGTTGTCCTCCTGCACTGATATCGCCTCGAAGCGCTTCTCGAGATTCTGAATGTCCGCCATGGTGTATGCTGTCAATGAATGAGAAGGCTGTGTTTCAATGACAGTATACTGGCGAAGTGAGTACTAGCAGAGAAGTAGCTGCTTGTGTGATTGGTGCTCAAGATCTGGTCATCGAAATGGCCGAGCTGAAGTAAATAGTCGCGTGGCAACGGTTGCTATGCGACTCAGCCTTGTCGGCGTTTGAAGCTCCCCACTCCGAGCACTCACGCCAAGAGTTGAGATCCAAGATTCGATCTGAGCAGCATGGACAATTGCGACAAGTGCCCTCACAAACGAAAATGGCGGGAAATGGAGCGCTTCCAGGCGTGCAAAACGCGACGAGCAGAAACGGTGTCTGGCGCATTAGCACACGCAAGCAACCAATCCTAAAAGCCGACCCGATCGAAGCTCTTTCCAACGACATTGGCATTCCCATTCCAGAGATGATCTTTGGTGACAACTTTGTCTCGATATCGCACGTCAAGTCTGGGTGGACGCTATCTTTCAATGCACGCGATGCGCTAGACCGAGTGTCCAAGACCGAGGAAGGAATGCTTCAAGTCGCAGTTGCTGAAGAGTGGAAGAAGGAGCGATCGCATCAAGAGGAAGTCAAGCAAGTTGTGAAGCCGTTCGACTGGAGCTATAGCACAGACTACAAAGGCACGACAGATAGCGCTGGTGCAAGTGGAGAATGGCAAGCAAGTACGCAAGCCAAAGATCCCATCCGCATAGATCTGCTTAGCCGGCAGGACCCGATTCAGTTCTTCGACGCTGTGGACTTATATGAAGACGAGCTTGCAGACAATGGAATCGGATTGCTGAACATCAAGGTCCGCATGATGCCAGAGAGACTGCTTGTGCTAAGCAGGTTTTTCCTACGCCTTGATGGAGTCATCATCAGAATACGAGATACGAGGGTGTATGTGGAGCACGGCACGAACAAGGTCATCAGGCAATACACGGCAAAAGAGGAGAAGTACTCAGTGATTGAGGAAAAGCTTCGAAGCATGAGGGAGAATGTGCCCGAAGCATTCCGGGATGCGAATAAGCTGGCTCAGCTCCTGCCGACTGTTGAGGACACAACAGACATTTTCGACGTTTCGTGAACATCAGTTACGGCATAAGATCAGTCAAAATCAACTGTGGCTCACATGTCCTGTGAGCATCAATTCGCGTCTCAAAAGGCTTCAGCTCAAGAATTCACCTCTACGACTCGTCGCACCTCCCCGCGACAGCCTGGCAGGTTTGCAATCTGCTCTCGCGACCGGCCAATACTTCCAGACTATCTCGCTGTGAGATACCTCAAAGCGCCGGGCATCGAATCCATCGAGAGCTCTTGCCCTCGCCATTGAGTGGCTGCACATCAATCATGGCTTTGCCCTGGTATGTGATTCTCGCCGAGCTTGATGCAAAGGTCAGAAAAGGCTTGCAGCCTCTGCCACGGTGCCCAAACCAGCCCGAATGCTGAAGAATCTGTGCTGTTCCATCGCCCTGGAGACCTGAGGCTTCGTGTTCGTTCAAACACTTATAGCTTGACAACAGCATACAGCCCCAATAGGCAAATGGCTGAATGATCAGCATCGTATTGAATGACTGACTTTGGGCTCTCCGGCTAAAGTAGCAGACGCATCAAGATGTCTTCGCATCAAAGCTCAAGTCCTAGAATCTTTGTGTAATGTATTGCGCACGTGCCATCGCTCCGGTGACGTATATCGCAGTCGCGAACCTCCAACTTCGCACGCGTCCCCTTGACCATGTCACTTCTTCATCACAAGATCGTCTCTCAACATGTCTCTTCTCGAGCTTCCAGTCGAGCTACTGCATCAAATATGCGAGCTGATGCCATTCCAAGATGACATACACCAGCTACGCCTCGTCAATCGCGCAATTTCAGCCGTTGCAGACGACTTCTTTCTGAAAAAGATAGCACTGCATTTCATCAGAAGCGAGTTTGAAACGATGCAAAACATCTGCCAGCGTAACAAGCATGTTGCTAATGGTGTACGAGAGCTTTACTTGCACACAGACAGATATCGACCATTTTCAGTCTTCCCGCTATGGAAGGCCCAGGTCCATCACACGGAGCTAATGGATGCTGGAGCTAGAGGTGAACTGCCTTCTCTCGATGAGGTATTTGCATTTGATGAACTGGACGAGCGCACTCAAAGGCGAGTCCGGAGAAGATTGGTAAATACGCAGAAGGCTATCTCCAAACTTCATTCTGAACAAGAACTGGAAGACGCATACAATCACTACCAGAGTGTCCTGCTTGATCAATTTCGATTGGTCAATGAAAAAGCCTCCTTGGCATTCTACAGGCGGATGTTTGAGCTCTGTCCGAAGCTGGACGACATTCTTTTCAACCTCGATGACTCGAGTAATGGCTACTTCAGGTCGTGGAAGTGCGTGGAAGACTTGAGACGGACCTTAATGCCGCCGATAGGAGACGAGATCAGCAACCAGCCATGTATGGTACCGCTCACCCACGCTCTGATAGCAGCGGCTGAAAGCGGTCGAGAGCTGAGATCCATTGCGGTGGCGCCGCTGTCCTACCAATTTTTCGATCAGGAAGAAGAAGTCATGTCAAAAATCTACAAATCAATGCATACAGTCAAAGACTTGTGCCTTGACATAAATACTGTCGCAAAGCGGGATGTACCAAAGCCTTCGAACTGGACCTTATCACACCAAACGTTGTCGCACTCGAGAACAGCCTTGGAAGAAGACGTTGTCGCGGAATCGCGAGTCCTTGAAGCGCTTGCAGGTGGCAGAATCGCAGAACTGCTTCGGCACGCACCCTCTCTCCGGTCTCTTTCGTTCTATGCACCTTTCTTCGCAACCTCGCCGGGAGCCGCCATGTCGCTTAAGAATATCGCGGGAGAGATCTATTGGCATCATCTGAGGGTGCTCGCACTTTCAAAATTCAGGTGTGAGCCTCAGGAACTGACGGCTCTGATCACTCGCCACAGCGCGACTCTCGAGAGCCTCAGACTGGGCCAGATCATCTTCAGCAAAGGGACAGCGCGCGACTGCTTCCAAGCCTTTGCTGGCAAAATGCCTCGGCTACGGGAAGTCAAGATCAAGGGGGAGTTTGTGGGAGAAGGAGAGTCTTTAGCCCTATGGAATCAGATCGATTGTGATCGATTTGGGAGCTGGATCGTGACTGGCGGCGATTGGCCTGACGATATAGAGACGAGTGATCTGGACTCCCTCATAGCCTGAACACGCTGGCTAGGTGATAGCCGTTTCGAAGTTTAGACCAACCATTCGAGGCCCACCTTCTCGCCTATCATCGCTTGAGAGAGTGTGGGGCTTGGTGCGTTTCTTTGCGGTGGCGGGGTTCTGTGTAACAACCAACGTACTCAAGATGCATGGGGCTCAGCTGCTGAAATTGACTAGTCAGACAAGTGGTCTCTGCTGGGCTCTGCGCTGGAGACCCACACAGGGAACCCCGAAGCTCTGAATGATCTCAGGAACTAGATGAACTGGACGTTCTATCCGATCGAGTTGCAAGGCCCAAGACATGGATGATCGGCCGCAGGCACATCGTTCTACAGGCTTTTACCAGCCGATCATGGATTGGCAAACCCGGATCCTAATTTTGGCACCAGGCGAGCGAGGGACTTCTCTCAATGGGCGTCTTGAAGTCGTGGATATGATTCTGGCCGAAGGCGTTGTACTGCATCGCGAGCAGGTCAGGATCCGCTATTCGGCCTTGTCGTATTGCTGGACTTCAATGCATCGCAGCCATTCGATGGTGTGTAATGGTCAAACGATGGCGGTCACCGCAAGCCTTTACGGGGCACTCGACCGTTTGAGAAATCCTAAAATGCCAACTTATGTATGGGCTGATGCGCTATGTATCAATCAGGATGACACGGAGGAGCGATCTACTCAAGTCAACAACATGCTGAGCATTTTTTCCAAAGCTGAGAAAGTTGTGGTTTGGCTCGGAGAATATGCAGCATTGCAAAGTCTCGATTTACTGATTCTGAAGAACGAGCTCTGGGAAATCCTGTGGACAATCGAAGATCCCGTGCAAAGCTTACAATTTCGCAGCACTGTAATGGAGACCTGCAAAGAGCTGGTCGACGCGCCGTGGTTTCACCGAATCTGGATGCTGCAAGAAGTCTGGTCTGCAGCCCATATCGTTGTACTTTACAATGATGCACATACTTCATGGACGACCCTATTGCAAGTGATCGATAGAGCTTCGGACGTGTGGTCAGCCTTGTCTCGCCGGCATGATCGGGACCAAGAAGGCTGGCACAACCCATTCGCCTTGATCTCAAATCGGTTTCTACGTCCGAAGCCAGGCCATCGCGCATTGATTGTTGCCAGTGGCCAGCAAAAGAAATTCGAGTACTTGCAAGAGCTGCACGCTTACGGTCAAAGCGACATTGTGCGGGTCCTTCGCAGGTCTGTTGGGTGTCAATGCAGCGACTTACGCGATCATGTCTACGGTGTCATAGGCATGTCGAGTGACGCAAATATGCCAACGGGAACGCTCGGTGCACCATCCAAGGCCACATCACAAAAGCATGTGATGATTGATTATCATATGCGGAACACAGTCGCAATGGTCTTTGAGCATCTTACAAGGTATCTGATCCAGAGGGATGGTAACATCAACATACTTCTACTCAATGCCACGTTTGGTGGCACCATAGATGCCATGAATGAATTGCCAAGTTGGGTGCCCGATTGGCGTTGCATGAGGGCTGATAGCTCCTGGCTGGGATACGCTCGTGGCGATTTCGGTTATCATCTGAGCAGTCCTCGGCCGCGCCATGAGCTACTAATTTATGAGCCAGAGACATCTACATCCTGGAGCTTCCCGAAGGCTGGGTGCTTGGTCGTACGCGGCTGGGCTGTAGGTGTCGTGTGTATGATCCTTCCAGAAACTGTCGACGAACCGTCGGCAGTGCTTCACCATCTTCCGCAAGACCTAGAAATGAGGTTCGAGGCCCTAGCAAAGCCTCAAGCCTTGCAAACCACCGCTCTCATTGACGCAATAAACTTCAGCTTGTCCAAACTCGATTCTGGTCGAATCACCACTGCCCACAACGCCGGCATCCCGCTCGCGATCACAATCAGACTTCTAGATCGCAATCATCAGATTGATCTTGATCTGCGAGACCTTGAGTTCTGTCATTGGCGCCGGGTGCCCGCATGGAATCCGTCCCTGCAGCGATCATTAGCAGGCCTTGACAAGTCGAGCGAGCCGCGGAAGCGGGCCATCAATATTGCTGATGCTGCATACGCAGACTTGAAAATATGTCCTGATTCGATACAGCATCAGATTGACTTTTCGAGGCTGAAAGAGTGGCTTCGTGACCAATGGCTTCACAGACAATCTCGTGGGGATCGTTGGGCAAACTCTCCGACTTTTCGCGATGCGATCATGTCCCTTTTGACTTTGCCCACAGACGAATGGTTTCTGTCACTGACTTGGGCTGTCCCCTCTCGTGTGCGCCCTGGTGACTTGGTGGTGGCTTCTCCAGACATTCGACTTCCAATTGTGCTCCGACCGCGCCATGACCTAGTCGAGTCGATGGAATATATTGGACCTTGCACAATGGCAGACATCTCTCCACGTGAGGTTGGCCTTCCACAGAAACATTGGACATCGGATCAGAATTTCTTTGCTAGTCGACTCGTGCTCCTTAGTTCCCTGTTGGAGTATGCCTTACTCATTGGAGATCAGGGATTCTCGAGTAGTGGTTTCACAATCACATAAGTAGGTGTGAAGGTCATACAGCAGATAACCCAAGTAGGAATGCAAACCCGTGTGTACTTAGTGACCAGGTATCGACAGTCGAAGAGCGCAGAACACAGATTATTTCTGCAGAAATTCCCTTGTTGCAAATCAGCCAAGACTAGTCAAGATGAAGTTGAATGAGCGCTTCCAGTTGCCGACCAGCCGCTGAGCCGCACGTCCCTCGGTCACATGCTAGCGCTTCGGCACGGGAGCGGAGTAAGGTTCAACCCATGAGCCTTATGAGCTCATTGATTGGGCGCTACGCGTTCCACTTGAACCCCGCCCCATGACTGACACGACGGGAGACCGAGATAGCATGCCGTTCACGGCATCAACAGCTCTCAGTTCCTCCACCTCTTTGGAGCACAAGTGTGCCTGTTCCTGCTGTTGTTACGGCCATCACAAGAAGGCTGGTCTTCCTTGTAGCTCTTCTACATTACACACTCTCAGGTCTAATCGAGTACGGAATACCCGGCAGATGTGGCATCGATAAGGATAGCAGCCTACGACTGCGATCGCTGACCAACTCGGGCGACTGGTATCAACGGTGACCATGTTGCAACCACAGAATCTGGCTGCCATCAGACGGCATGCCTTGACATCGATAGCTACTCGGGCTACGGTCACGGCCATCGTTCGTAGCAGTGCTGCTTACACTCAGTCTCACTCACGCGGCTTCCTCGGCTGGAGACGGCCGAACGACTATGCCAACAAGAACGACCCTTCGTACTACCGACTGTGTAAATATCGAACACTGAAGACAAGAGCAAAGCTACTAGAGAAGCTGCGTCGAAAGGGTCGATGGGATTGGGACGTCAACCAACGCCCATTCTTCACATCAAAGCATATCAGATTCGCCAGCCATGTAGGCAGGCCGAAGTGGTATCCTCGAAAGGGCGATGAAGATGCTCAAGAGAAGAAGCCCGAAGAGATACATGAGGAAGATGGCTTTGAACTTAGCCAACGCGAGAAGGAGTGGAAGGAGCAGATGGAAGCAATGCGGAAGCGTATCGAGCAGGACCCATACGAGGCAGTCTTCGGAAAGCGATTCGAGCCTTTCTGGAGCCCTTTGGTACCGAGCTGGATGCGGGAGGACATGGGCCTCGCAGGCTTCTCGGAGCCGAAAGACTCACCCTCTGCCGCACCGTCGACATCCAGTAGTAAAACAGATCCGGTAGAGAAGAAGCAGCCGGCTGGACAATACAAGCCACTTGATCCAGAACCGATAAGACGAAATCGATCTCCTTCTCCACGAAGAGATGACGTACCGGAAGGTCAGCTCACGAACTATGGCTACGACTCCAAGAAGACCGTGCATCGTCCTGAAGCTGACGGCCCTAATGGCCAACTCACCAGTTACTCATATGGCTCATCTACGTCGTGGGACTCTTGGACAAAGAAGACCAGACGAGAAGAATGGGACTCGGTCACGGGACAGACCAGACGTTACGAGTACGATCCAATATCCAATCGTATGGTACCACTAGACGCACCCAAGGCCGCAGAATCCGAGGTGACGAAGCTTGGCTCCGAGCTCAAAGATCACCCCAATACATCTGAATCGCCATTGATGGACCACAGTTTCAAAGCGAATTGGATCGAGAAATCGAGACCAGAAGGTAGTGAAGCGTCCCGACTCCGTGCAGCACTGAAGGGACAGCCGAAAGGATCTCTGTCTCCGCTCATGGCTCATGGCTTCAAGTCAGTACTCAGCGAGAAGTCTTCTGAAGCAGTCGATGTGCCTGTGAAGACGTCTAAGACTTCGCTGGAAGTCCGCAAAGCTATACCTGTTCCCACCCAGAATTCCGAAGGCAAGAAGACTTCTGTGTACTTCCCATCTCTGCTCAATACATCACTCCAGACCCGCGCTACGAAGGCTTCCGCTGTTACCAGGGTACCTGAGAAAGAGGTTGAGGCTTTGACTGCTGAAGACGTTCGTGCTTCGGTTGGAAATCACAAGGCCGAAATGCAGGCGAAGAGCAGCCCACAGAACGACTTGAACGAGATAAGAGCTCGGCAGTATGGCAAGGCGGATATCGCATCAAGCCAGTGGGATCAAGCAGAATACAGAGTCATGCTTGAACAACAGATCCGCAACTTAATCAGAGCAAAGGAAAAGCTGCTCAGACACGGATCCAAAGCAGAGTTGGCAGCTATTGAGAGAAAGCTGGATACAACAAACCAGCAGTTGGATCAGCTGGACAGCTTACAAGCTGCGAAGCCTGCGACAGAACCTGTTGCTAAGCTGGAAAACGTTGTGGAGGCTGTACCCAAACATGAATCAAGCACCACTTTGCGATCAGCTCTCGACCGACTCGAGGCCAAAGAGTCAGGGAAGTGGACATCAGAGGAACTGCTCAAGCTCGAAGAAATGCGAAGATCAGGCGTACCATATGATCAGATCATGTCAAGACTTGGTCGCAGTCCGAAGCGGTCTGCAATTGTATCTACAGACCTGGACGACTCTGCCGCTCACGAATCCACCGGTGATCACAGTGATTACAAATCGAACGTGCCTAGAGATTGGGAGAAGCAGGCAGAGCTACTTCAAGCAGACCGTGTACGTCGAACAAGAGGTGACCCAGTGAAACAAGCCGAGGATGACATCTTGTCGATGCGAAAGTCCGGCATGCGGTGGATCGACATCATGAACGTGAGAAAGGCCAAATACGACGCCGAAAAGGCGGAGCAAAAGGCTGTCGCTGAAGCTCGCGATGTCGAGAAGAACTCGAAGCTCGAGAAGGCCAACGCGATGCTTGAGGCTGAGATCCAAGAACAGAAGTTCAAGATGCAAGCTCACGAGAACCGCTACGCACACAAAATACAATCTCTTCGTACAGAGCTCGATACGGCTTACAAACAGAGCAGTACCAATGCTGAGATGCATGTCGATCGCATCAAATATCTTGAGCAGGAGCTTGAGAAAGCCCAGAGAGCTGCCGGCGAGAGTTCTACTATCGAGAAGTATCATTGTGAGACGGAGCGCTACAAGAAGAAAATCGCAGAGCTGCGGAAGGAGCTTGACATTGCTTTCAAGCAAAGTAGTACAGCCTCTGAGAAACATGTCGAGAGGATACGACAGCTTGAGAAAGAGGTGGACAGTGCTCAGAAGAACAGCGCGTGGAAGTCTAAATGGGAAAAGCACATCTACGTGAACGAGAACCAAGCGCTACGTGACCAGCGTGACAGCACCAAGATGAGCAGCAACATCAAGGAAGAGAAGCATCTCGAACGGATCAGACAACTGGAGCGCGAGTTGGCGGAAGCACGGAAACAGAATATGCCAGCTGAAGCCACGCAAGCTGAAGGCGATATGAGCGCCAACGTCACGAAGTACGCCAAGAGCAACAGTAAATGGTACAAGCAGCCCGCTTCGATGCCACTGGATAAGGAGCTAGACAAGGAACTCGCTAAGTACGAGCAGAAGAAAAAGAATGATCAAGATCTCGTGCGTGAGGTTCGTGACATCTACGAATTGCAGTACGGTAAGATCGATGTCAATCATCGCCAGACGACACCGACTATGCCTCGAGCACAACTCGCAAGAAAGGAGCCACAGGTTGTTGAGGTGGAATCCGATGTTGATCTTGGCAAGGCCCTCGCGGACTTTGAAAAAGAGCAGACCTACAACTTCAAGCGTGACAACCTGGAAGCGGAGATCGCCGCGCAGGAGAAAGAAGCCCATGAAGCTCAAGTATTAATGGCCCCGGAAAGCTCCTTCAAGATGCGCTCAACCATTGCGAATGAACTCGGCTTGGACAAAGATGTATACGGATCCCGTAGCATCGAAAAGGATGCGCCAAAAGTGATCGCCTCGGACAGCAGTGGGAAGACACCGTCGCAGAATCAGACATCTTCTGGTATACAGTGGGCAGAGCCACCGCTCTACAAGGTGCTTGCCTACGATTCTGGCAACGATTTGTTCTCCATCGCGACGACTTCGACCAACTTTACCGGCAAGGAGACACCAATCTCGATCCCAGAAGCTCTCTCGCATCTCTACCAGCCCGTCAGGTTCGTGTCTCACTTCGCTGAGCTACAGAAGGAGGGCTTCCAGGTAATCCATGGCACGAAAGATCTTCTTGTGTTCAAGAAGGTTGCCAAGGTGGAGTCTGCTGCCGCACCTGCTTCCGTACCGCTTGGCCTCGAAGACCATGGTCTTACGAAGGGAACAGAAACTAAGAAGTCAGTCAGTGTCAATCCCATTGATGGTACCACAGAGCCAGAGACCGGTAGCTTCGCCTCACCAACAGGCTTCGTCGGGGATCGATGGGACAATATTATCTCAAGCGAAGGCATCGCCCAGTCGCCAAGCACTGTTTCGAACGCTACTTCGAAGTCTTCTCCAAAGTCACAGAGCACATCGACCGCGACCGAGCCAACCAGCACAGAATCTTCTGACGACATCAGGCACTACCCGCGAATAAAACGTGAAGAACGTGTCTTCAGTGGCAATCGTCTCGGCAAACGCTCTAATCACCCTCGTCGTCATCATCACGAACCTACTCCTGAAGAAGTCAAGTGGTTGAAGAAGGAATGGAAGAGTTACCGACGCAGATTCCGATGGGCAGTTTGGACTGGTCTCGGCGCAAGTGCTCTGGCATACGGCATTGGTGCTAAAATGGAGCGCGACGCTCGAGAGAAGAGAAAGGAGAATTGGGAGAAGATTCTAGAGAGGTCGAGAGGCAGGTTCGATTGACTAAATGGTTGGTTCTGGAAAGATGAGAGAAAGAGAAATGAAGCTTACAATTCGTGGTCCTGGTCGGGAGCGAAGCAAAGAAGAGGCTGGGGCGAAGGTTGGTTCTGGAAGAAAGAGCAGGTTGTGGAAGAGAACAAGTGGAAGACTGACACAGCTCTGGTTTCCTTTGCCGTTTTTTTCTTCCTCACATATTTTACTGTGCCTTTTTGATTGTGGTGTTGCATGGTTTGCGTGGATATATACCGCTCAGTTCTTTTTTATGATTGATGATTTGCATGGGTTGGAGAGGCGCGACTACACTACTCAGATAAGGACTTTTATGTAGATGAATGAACGGATGAGGTTCCACTCTGGTCTTCTTCAACAAGACAAGTTTATGGGGGATGAGATTAGCAGCATGATCTGAAATTCAGGATCGAGCGATTTTGATGTGCGTGGGTGACTTACCAGATCTGCTCACGCAACGAAGCTTCGCCGGAAATGTCTTCAAGACGGCAGACTGAATTGGCAGTGCACAGCATGACATTGAATCTCTTCCGGAGAAAGGTTCTGGCGAAGTGAATCGCCACTCGCGTCTTAAGCATGATCGCTCTCAACACGCTCAGACCACGAAATACACCCCAGGAGTCTAGTCTCAATCTCAAGCCAGAGAGGCTGTGCTGATGTCCATCATGAAAGATATGAAAGGAGTCAGCTTCGCGTACGATCGTTGACGCTGAGCGTATACAAAGGGAAGTCAAGAACGTTGAGCCAGTCGCCGAGCGGAGCAACAACACTCACGTGTGTCTACATATGCTTGACAGTGCGGATACGAAGCTCGGAGGTCTTCGTACATCGATGCATGAACATTGTTACCATCATCGCCAACACGCACAAATACCGCTTTGGATCGTCTGCTCACTTGTGCAGCGCGTTCGTCCAGTGCTTGTAAAATAGCGTGTACTCCCACCCTCCGATACCTTCCCGTGCCATTGCCGTTTGTGGGAAGGTATCAGCTTCTGCTCAAGATACCGATAATATATCGTATAAGGACCTACGTCAAGAGCATCGTCTGCAATCGTGAGACGAAGCGACGATGGTTAAGTGCATCGAAAAGACGCTTCTCTGGAAGTCGCTCCGGTATATGAGCTGGAGGCTCGTTGCACGAGAACAAAGGTCGGCAGCATTGCCTAGGTTGCAGGACAGAGCGAGGACAGCCGGGTGGGTCGAAATTTCGCTCCCTACGTTGCGGCTTCTTTAGTTGAAGCAGAGATTCGCAGTATGCGCACGAGAGTCGGGAGCCTTGTTGCAGTAACAGAGCGGAGCGTATACCCTGAAGTACATCAGAATGCTGTTCCTTCGTCGTCCGTTGCAAGAGCTCGTACTACGACAACAGAGATCCAGGGCATTGTATCAGCTATAGAGCGGAGCGAACACCTGGAAGGGTGATCCTAGTATGCTATCATAGCAGTAACTTCAATGCAAAGGGTAGAGATTCACTGCACGAGTACAGATGTGAGTAGCGTCTTCTCGGTGATAGAACGGAGCGAATGCCCTAGAGTGGGTCCAGCAATGTATCCATATGCCGTTCCTTCGTCGATCGCTACAAGAGCTTATATCACGGCAAAGGAGATCGAGGGCCTTGTACCAGTCATAGAGCGGAGCTAGTATGTCCAAGTGCGTTCCCAGCACACTCTCCAAGTCGTCTCTCTAGCGCAAGATATAGAGACTCGTTGCACGAGAACAGATATTAGTAGCCTTGTCTCGTCTAGACATAGTTGTTAATTAGTAAATACTAATAATTACTAGTTACTATAATTATATATAATTATAATTATAACTATTAAGTAAGTAACTAGTAATTATAATTACTAATTATATCGAGCTAAGAAGGGCTAATAGGTATAAATAGATTATAAACTATAATAGAAGCTATAAGAAATAGTAGAGGCTAAAGTAGGAATAGTAAGTATATTATTCTTCTATAGGTTAGAGCTAAACCTAAAAGATATTAGCTTAGATAAGTTATATAATTATTATTATATAATTTAGCCTATCTTAGTATCTTCTACTAGATTACTAACTAGACTATATATTCTAATACTCCTACTTAGGATAGTTAGTCCTTAAATCTAATTAAAGGTATAAGATTAATTAAGAATTTTAACTAGCTAATTAGATATAATAGCTTCTAGGTTAGTATAGTATATCTAATCTACTAGGTTTAATTCCTAGATTTAGTATAGAATATAAAGAAATACTCTTAGAGAGTATTCCTTTAGTTCCTTTTATCTTTTATTCTTTAATTACTATATCCCTTTTAATTATTTATCCTAAAGAGATTAAACTAATATAAACTAATAAGAATCTTAGATAGCTAATTAGATATAGTAGTCTCTAGATTAGTATAGTATATCTAATCTACTAAGTTTAATTTTTAGACTTAGTATTAGAGGATATAAAGGAATACTCTATTCCCTATATATTCTCCTTTTACTATATAAGCTATAGTTATCTAATAAATTCCTAGAACTATAGCTCTATCTTTAGCTTAGTTAGACTATTAGCTACTATCTCTTTTATTAGAGTATATTCTACTATAATTTTTCTTTACTACTAAAGGTTTCTAACTTTATTAAAGCTAATATTAATATATTTTAATCTCTTATAGATATAAGTATTTTTAACTAGAGTTAAAGATACCTAGTTATCTTCTATAATCTAAATAGATCTAATTTTATTTACTATATTAGAATTTCCTTTAATTAGTAGCTAGAATAAATATTCTCCTACTAACTATATATAGTCTATCTCTCTTAGGAGTACTATAAAGAATTAAGATTACTTTATATATATATTTATTACTATATACTTAGCTTCTATAGTTAATATAGTAACTAACTTTTACTTCTTACTTATCTAAGAAACTAGTAATCTATAGAGAAAGAAGATACTTCTAAGGATTAAGATTCTATTAGCTTTATCTATTATATAATTAGAGTCTAAATATTCTATTAGCTTTCCTCCCTTTCTCCTAAATATTATTATTTTAAACTTTATAAGGTTTTCCTAGATATAATATTCTTAGTCTAGCTTTAGAGTACTATTTTTTCTATCTCTAGTAAGCTTTATACTAAGAATTTTAGTTAGTTTATTTAGGTCTTTAATTTTAAATATCTTATCTAGTTCCTTCTTAAACTAAAGAATATTTTCTAGCTTTAGTACTATAATAAGAATATTATCTATATAAGTTAAAACTATTAGGTTTCTTTCTTTATAGATAAGTAAATATAGATCTACTTCTAACTAATAGAATCCTATTCTCTCTAGCTTTAAGATATATAGCTTATTCTAGTCTCTTACTACTTATTTTAGGCTATATAAGCTTCTTAGAACTTTTAGGGCTATATCTTTTAGAATTTCTACTTCTAATAGAAGAATTATAAAGATATCTTCTTATAGGATACTTTTAGTAAATATATTATTTATATCTACCTAATATAATTCTAGATCCTTTTTATATATAGTAGCTATAAATATCTCTTAGAAATCTATTCTAAACTTCTAGGAAAACCCTTTTATAACTAGTCTTACCTTAAACTTTGTCGAGCTAAGGAGGGCCGATAGGTATAAATAGATTATAAAGTATAATAGAAGCTATAAGGAATAGTAGGGGCTAAAGTAGGAATAGTAAGTATATTGTTTTCTCTATAGGTTAGGGCTAAACCTAAAAGGTATTAGCTTAGATAAGTTATATAATTATAATTATATAATCTAGCCTGTCTTAGTATCTCTTACTAGGTTACTAACTAGACTATATATTCTAATACTCCTACTTAGGACAGTTAGTCCTTAAATCTAATCTAAAGGTATAAGTTTAATTAAGAATTTCTATTATCTAATTAGGTATAATAGCTTCTAGATTAGTATAGTATATCTAATCTACTAAGTTCAATTCTTAGGCCTAGTATCGATCGTACCTATTTATATATTAAGTATATATAGGCAGATCCTTTTACTATTATATAAGTTGTAATTGTCTAATAAATTCCTAGAACTATAGCCTTATCTTTAGCTTAGTTAGGCTATTAGCTACTATCTCTTTTGTTAGAGTATATTCTACTATAATTTTCCTTTACTACTAAAGATTTCTAACTTTATTAAAGCTAATATTAATATATTTTGATCTCTTATAGGTATAAGTATCTTTAACTAAAGTTAAAGCTACTTAGTTGTCTCCCCTAATCTAAATAGGTCTAATTTTATTTACTATATTAGAATTTCCTTTGATTAATAGTTGAAATAAACATTCTCCTACTAACTATATATAGTCTATCTCCCTTAGAAGTACTACTAGGAACTAAGATTGCTTTATATATATATTTATTACTATATACTTAGCTTCTATAGTTAATATAGTAACTGACTTTTGCTTCTTACTTATCTAAGAAACTAGTAATCTATAGAGAAAGAAGATACTTCTAAGGATTGAGACTCTATTAGCCTTATCTATTATATAATTAGAGTCTAAATATCCTATTAGCTTTCCTCCTCCCCTCCTAAATATTAAACCTAGGCTTAGGAATAATCTTAGATATCTAGCTAGTTTCCTAAGTACTTTTAGATATCTCTTAGATAGATCTAATATATATAATCTAAGTCTCCTAAGAGTAAAAGTAATATTAGGTCTTATTATAGTTATTAGCTATATCTATATACTATTCTAACTTTAGTATTTAGTCTTATTATACCTTTCTTCCTCTAAGTTAGATTTCCTTAGACTTTTATAGCTATTAAGTAGTAATAAGGTTAGGTAAGCTATTTCTTTAGTTATTCTAAACTTTATAAGGTTTTCCTAGATATAGTACTCTTAGTCTAGCTTTAGAGTACTATTCTTTCTATCTCTAGTAAGCTTTATCCTAAGAATTTTAGTTAGTTTACCTAGATCTTTAATTTTAAATACCTTACTTAGTTCCTTCTTAAACTAAAGAATATCTTCTAGCTTTAGTACTATAATAGGAATATTATCTATATAAGTTAAAACTATTAGGTTCCTTCCTTTATAGATAAGTAAATATAGATCTATCTCTAACTAGTAGAATCCTATTTTCTCTAGCTTTAAGATATATAGCTTATTCTAGTCTCTTACTACTTATTTTAGGCTATATAAGCTCCTTAGAATTTTTAGAGCTATGCCTTATAGGATTTCTATATCTAGTAGGGGAATTATAAAGATATCTTCTTATAGGGTACTCTTAGTAAATATATTATTTATATCTACTTAGTATAGTTCTAGATCTTTTTTATATATAGTAGCTATAAATACCCTAAGTATATTATACCTAACTATTAGTATAAATGTCTCTTAGAAGTCTATTCTAAACTTCTAAGAAAATCCCCTTATAACTAGTCTTACTTTAAACTTATTAATTACTCTACTAATTAGTCTCTTTATATTAAATACCTATTTTAAGGTAACTAGATTTGCTCCTTTTAGTAGAACTACCTAATCCTAGGTATAGTTACTTCTAAGTATAATTAGTTCTTTCTAGATTGCCTCTTCCTATATATAACCCTATTTTAGATCTTATATTACCTCTTAGTAGGTTCTTAGAATTAGAACCTCCTATCTTTATATAATCCCTAGTATAAAAGTAGGGAATATAACCTTATAAATATATTCTAGAAGTTTATCTACCTAATCTATACTTAGATCTAGATCTTTTATTAGGTAGATAAAGGCTCTATAATGTTTAGCCTTAGGGAAATTATTATCCTCTAATTCTCTTAGTCTCTTCTATATAGTTAATCTTATAATTATACTATAAACTCTTTCTTCTCTTAACCCTTTATTAGAGATTAATCTTCTTCTCTTTAAATTCCTCTCCTAAGTATAGATATTCTAGTTATCTTACTAAGGTTCCTCTTAGCTCTAATTTAGAGCCTACTATTTATATTTTTCTTTTTCTTCTTCTAGATTATCTATTTCCTAATATTAGTCCTTATCCTTTAGTAGTAGAGGTAGCTAAACTTATAGTAGTTTTAGATCTAGTTTCTCCTTTCTTACTAGTCTACTAACTAGGTTTCTAGCTAGAGTATAGCTTGGCTAGTTAAGTCTAGGAATATTTAAAGTTATATCCCCTCCTTTCTTATCCTTAAACTAGATAGTATTATTATATACTCTTATAGCCTTTATATTAGGCTCCTAGAATAGCTATATCTTAGATATATTAGGTATATATCTAATAAATATAGTATCCTTTCCTCTATTTATTAGTTTGTCTAACCTTATCCTAACTAGCTAAGATTTAGTATCTATATATATAACTACTCTATATTCCTAAACCTTAAAATATAATATAGAAGATTTCTTTCTAGTAAAGGCTTTATTAGGTAAAACCTTAAGTCTATCTATATCTAGCCTATTTAGAAGGGTATTTCTTATAATAGTATAGGTATCTAATACTTCT
This sequence comes from Pseudocercospora fuligena, assembly GCA_014298035.1. NCBI lineage: Eukaryota > Fungi > Ascomycota > Dothideomycetes > Mycosphaerellales > Mycosphaerellaceae > Pseudocercospora > Pseudocercospora fuligena. The sequence goes on from JABCIY010000191.1 coordinate 124,208, forward strand.
AGCTAGAATTTAATTAGTATGTTTAATTTCTTAAGTATTGCTCTAATATATTCCTTAGATATCTAGATTAACCTTTCTATAACTCTATTTTAGATTGAGTTATATACTTTAGTTATATAGTAGAAGATTCTAGATTCCTTCTCCTACTACTTAAGTAATATAAGTAATTCTCTTATCCTATTACTTCTTACTATCTAAAGCTAATTCCCTAATTATAGTTTAGCTTTTCTTTTCTATTCTTATAGTATATCTACTATATCTTCTCTTTACTTTAATAGAAATACCTACTTCTTTCTAGAAAAGTTATTAATAATCTTAAGCTACTATTTAAAACCTAGTCTTAATATAGGTAGTAGTCTATAGATATTAATTAAGATAAAGGAAAGTCTAGTAGACTTTCTCTTAGTCTCCTTTCCTCTATATTTCTTTATCTTAGCTAGAGAATATACTCTATAAAGCTAATACTTTATAGAGATAGGAATTCTTTCCTTTAGGTTAGTAACTTTATAAAGATCCTTTAATAGTACTTCTCTAAAGTATCTAACTCTTCTATACTATAGCTCCTACTAATCCTAATTAGTCTAGACTATAAAGGTATAGGTATTATTTTTTATTAAATCCTAGGAAATGTACTAGTATATAAGTTTATCTAGGTCTTAGCTAATTTCTTTAATAAATAGTACTCCTCCTAAAAGCCTTATCTAGATAACTAGCTTCCTATTAGGTAAATAAAGTATAAATTTTAGTAGTTAAATACTAAACTACTTACTAAATTAGTTCTAAGAGACAAGATTGATTCTAAGCCTAGATATAAAAAGAATATCTTTTAGTATAATCTATTTATTTCTCCTTCTATCTATAACTATACTTTTAATATATATAGCTATTAGATAGCTACCTCTAACCTTAATCTACTTCTTTTTTTAAGAGGTTTTATATTTCTAAAGAGTAATTTTTAGTTAGTTATATAGATAGAAGTATAAGAGTTAAGTAGCTATTTAGATAGCTTATACTTATCTTTTATTTTAATAGTTAAATAAGCTATTTTATTTATATCTTCCTTTTTAGAAGAAGAAGATAGTTTAGAGGATATCTCTATATCTTATACTATATAGGCTTTCTTAAAAGATAGTTTCCTAGTCCTCTTTTTTAGAGATTATATTTTTAGGCTTAGTTTCTTTACTATTTCTTTAAGTTGCTTTTTATCTAGTAAAGATCCTCTTTTAGCTTTAGATAGGAATTGTTTCTTTATTATTCTATAGCTCTACTTTAGCTTAATAGCTACTTTTACTTTATCTAGATTAGGATATTCTCTAATCTAGTACTTTCCTTTATATAGAAAATATAATAAATCCCTATCTATCTAATTTCTTTTCTTAGTAAATATAGCTATTTTCTAGCTTATTATCTATTTCTATTTTTCTCTTAGGATACTAAGAATATCTTATAGGCTTAGGTCCTACCTTAGATCTATTCTATCCCTAATAGTATTAAATAATTCTAGAAGAGCTACTAGAAGCTATTAAATCCTTCTCTTCTTAGTCTTAATTTTTTTAAACTATAGAGAGATTAATACTACCTTCTTAGCTATACTACTTAAGCTTTACTATACTTTATTAACTATTTAGCCTTCTTTTATACTAAAATTAGTATACTATTAGAATAAGCTTCTTCTTATTATCTAAAGCTTCTTCTTATATTTTCCTTTTATCTATATCTATAGATACCTTATATATTTAAGCTTTTAATATTTATCCTAGTTATCTTCTAAAATATAGATAAATATTTTATATAATACTATTATATTATAAACCTTATAACTTACTCTTCTAATTAACTAGTCTAATAATTCTAATAATATTATTAAGATATACTTAGATAGTATAGATACTAGGATACTAAGGACTACTTTATCTAGTACTTATTTAACCTTTAGCTTTATTAGGTATATTCTAATTATCTTAAACTATAATTTATAATTCTCTCTTATTAAGATTAGTATAGCCCTTCTCTTACTAATTCCTCCTTCTTAATCTATAATTTCTTCTATATATTAAATCTAAATAAACTCTAGAAATAAGCTCTTTCTTTAGTCTAAAAATAATAGTTTCTAGATAGCTATCTTCCTTAGTTATAGATCCCTAGCTCTACTAGGCCTATTAGTTTTAAAGGTTACTAAAAACTTAGTATAGATTCCTATTCTATAGGGCTAATAACTTCCTTAAGTCCTTCCTAACTATTATAACCTATAGATTAGGGTATTAGTAGTACTAGGTACTAAATCTAAGACTTATCTAAAGGTACTTAAAACTTAGGCTTATCTATTCCCTTTATACTTTCTAAGTATATCTTACTAGGTTCTTTTATAGCTTATATATATAGGGCTTCTTTATATAATATATATAGATCTATTTTAAGTCTTCCTCTCCTATTTTATCTCTTCCTTCTAGAACTAGACTTATAGATTTAGAAGTAATCTATACTACTTTAGTCTTTCTATCTTATAGTTATAAATCCGGGCTTATAATCTATCGAGCTAACGAGAGCTAATAGATATAAATAGATTATAAACTATAATAGAAGTTATAAGGAATAGTAGAAGCTAAAATAGGAATAGTAAGTATATTATTCTTCTATAGGTTAGAGCTAAACCTAAAAGGTATTAGCTTAGATAAGTTATATAATTATTATTATATTATTTAGCCTATCTTAGTATCTCCTACTAGGTTACTAACTAGACTATATATTCTAATAAATTAGTTAGTATTTCTAAAGTAATACTAGGATATATATTATATCTATAGAGGATATTAAATTTATACTATTTCTATCTATTTCTATAGATAATAATATATCTATAATAGACGACTTTTATCGAGAGATAAGTAAGTAAAAACTAGATATAGAATATCGCTAATTTAGATAGGTTACTAATTTAGTATCTTCTAATAAAGATCTCTTATCGCTACTACTACTATAGACTTCTAATTAATCGACTAAGGCCTTCTTAGTACTATAGAGCTATTATTTCTAGCTAATATATAAGGATATACTACCTATCTAACTAACTCTTAGCTAAACTAACTATTATATTAGTCCTACTTAGCTCTATTTCTAATAAACTAGTATCCTATTATTTATTAATAAAATAGTATAGAACGACTTTAAGTAGTATATTAGAGAGATAGAAAAGAAGGATCTATAGCTACTATTCTACTAGATTATAAGGAAGATAACGAAGAGCCTTATATATATACTAGAAATTATTTAAAGGGCTAGAGAATATTAAGAACGTATAGTAGAAGATATTTAAAGAATATATAAAGCTATAGATTAGAAGGAAAAGCGAATAGCGCTAAGTTCTTATCGTTACTTTAAATTTAGTAAGAAACCGTATTTCTATTCGTTTAAGTACTCTCTTAGATAGAAACGGTAGTATTTATAGTAGTAGATATATTTTAAGGCTCGGATTAATAAGATACTATATCGTCTAATCGATAATAAGATTTTTAGTAGTAGTAAGATTATTATAGAAGATTAAGTATAGAATTAGTTATAGATCTTAGTATTCGAGCTTACTATTATTCCTACCTAAACTACGAAGATTACGTTACTTTAGTATCTTAGGATCTAGTAAAGCCTAATTAATAGGCTTCGCTTAGAGTAGATAGCTAGGGCTATATAGCTTAGTACTATACTAGTAAACTTAAATCTCGAGCTTTTATTATTCTATCTAAGATAATAATACCTTTAGTATATAAGAAAACCTATATAAGAAGTATAAACTAACTTAGAAAGTACTAGAAAATTATATAAATATCTAAGAATCGTATTAGGAAACGTAGGTTCTAGATTAGATACTATTCTATAAAGATTCGAGCAATCTAAGCGATATACTAATCTCTAAAGCTAATATACTACCGTCTCTAATACTAGATAAACCGGATCTAGATATCTTATTCCTCTAAGACTCTAGTACTTCTATACGACTATTAATCTTATAGATATTATCGAATATACTAGCGCCTATTCTCGCCGAGTTAAAGAAGTAGAAACGATATAGAAACTAGCTAGATCTAGTATTATAGATATATTCTAGATCTCTAAGAGATAGTAAATCTCTTAAAGTCGATAGAGACTAGTATAGGGTATTCTACTATAGATACTATAAAGACAACGACCCTAATCGATATAGATCTAGTTCTAGTAACGTACCTTAGTACTTAGTAAAGAAATACTTTATCTACGTTAGTATTAAGTAGTAGAAGAGAGATAGTATATACGACTAGTAGTTAAGGATTAATCTCTCCTTACTATAGAATAAGTAAGATACTATTAATATAGATAAGACTATTAATATTCTAAAGAATACTATAGATAAGAATAAGTTTAGATATATACTCGCTCGCTATATAACTACTAGTAGTATTACTTATAATATCTTAGTTATAAAGGAGTTTAAAGAGATAATACTTACTATTAATCCTTATACTAAAGATATCCTTCTAAAGAGCTATACTTCGCTATATCCTTATATTCTATATAATTTCGAGAGCTAGCGAGAACTTATTAAATAGGCTCTATAGATAGTACTTAGCTATTTTTACTTCTATACTAATACTTAGAAGTTATAGTATAGCTATAAGTTCTTCTAAGCTATTAATTACTAGTATATTAGTATATATAGATAACTAGTTTAAATACTACTAGATATACTATAATTACTATCTAGCTCGTATTTAGATAACTTCCTCGCTAAGGGTATTATTCTATACTTTAAGCCCTTTAAGATAGCTAGTAAGCTAGGCTAGATAACGACTAATAGTAGCTCTAATAATAATACTCTCGCTATCGCTATTAAGCGCTTTATAGACTCGTAAGGGTACTCGTACTAGAAGAACTATTAGCTATACTATATTAGATATATTCTTAACTATATAACTATAGCCTTTATATTTACTAAGAATATAGAGACTACTAAGAGTAAGGAGTTTAATTAAATAGTAATAAGTAACGATAGTAATAATATCTCTATCTCTAGATAGCTAAGCTCGATATAGATATAGAGTCCTTTATTAAGTAAGATCTACTATAACGGCTATTCGTACTCGCTAAGCTTCTATATAAGAACGATAATAATAATATCTTCTAAGAGGTCTATAAAGCGTAGCCTTAATTACTATATATAGTACTAAAGATCCCTAGTAAGATATACTAGAATAGTTAGCTTCTACTAATCGAAGAGGCTATTTAAACGAGGCCTATCTTAAATATATTCTTCGATAGAATACCGTACCTACGCGAGTTTAGCTTATTAGACGACGATTAGAGGGTTCTTATCTATATCTAGAAGTTCCTTAACCCCTTTAAAGAGATTACTCTATAATTAGAAGACTATACTATTATATTCGATATATATTAAGAGTCTATAGAATACTTAAGGAGCTACTTTACTCGCTTAGTTACTAATAATATATACTAGATAGTCCTTATTTAATCGATTAGTATAGTAAGAATACTATTCGAGAAGTACTATATACTAAACTAAAAGAACCCTCTCTATATTACTATAGTATTACTATACCTAACTCGACGACTTGCCTAGCTTAAGAGCCGGTCTATAGTAGACGTTAACGTTATATTATTATATACTAGAGCGCTCTAGAATAAGTATAAGATATACTTTAGAAAGAGCCGTCTATAGTCTATACTATAATAGTTATTTAAAGGGCTCTTAGATCTAGAGTACTAGTAGATTAAGTCTTAAACTAACCTAGTTACTACTAAAGAAGACTCCTTCGAAGCCTATATCTACTCGAGTCTAATAGTACTACTAATAGTTAGCTTCGAGAAGCTAGTTTAAATAAGTCCTATTAAGTAGTAGATCTAGTAATAGAAGACCTACGATTTAGTACTATAGTAACTAGCTATCGATATATTATCTATATTCGCTATATCTATAGAAGCTAAGAGAATATTTAGTAAGAGCCGCTATACTACTAGATAGAACTATATATAACTAAGGAGTAATTATATTCGAATAAATAAATATTCGAAGAGTTAGATAAGAATAGGGATTACTAAAGTACTATTAGAATTAGTCTTACTAGAAGAGGCGGAAGATCTACTATTATCGGTCTTCTACTTAGTTAGTAGTACTACTAGTAGTAATAATAGTATATAAATATACCTCCTTCTTAATCCTTATTATTACTACGGTCGCTGATTACGTAAGTTATATAACTATGACTACTAATTATTCACTTACTATTAACTATAATTATGATTATAGCCGCTAACTAGTAATTATTTACTAATCAACAAGCATACGTCTAGACATCGGAGAGAGTCCAACAAAGTGAGCTGAAAAGAGCCCAACAACTGCTCCTCTCGCCACGAATCCTAGAAGGATGTCCTACTCGAAAGGATGTTAAGAGCTCCGTCCCAGCTCTAAGTCGGAGAGAGATAGGGCAAGTAGAGGTTGGGAAGGCTTTACAAGTAGCTCCTTCGCTGTATCGAGCAGAGCTTCGTTGTACGAGAAGAGAGATCGAGAGCATTGTCTAAGCCGCAGAACGAAAGCAGGACGGCAGATCAAGGCCTACTTTCCCCTAGATCCAGGAGTCTTGTTGCACTAGAACCAACGGAGAGCTTGGTGTTCAGCTTAAACCGGAGTCGATAGCAGTCTGGTGGACTCTAATCAAGCTATCTCGCGATGAGATCCAGGCGCAGCTCAAATGAGAACTACCTTAACGCTAAGAGCTTGGTCTCTAGGCTGAGAAGGAGATAGAGCCGGAGAAGTTGTGTTCTAGAATTCACATCTGGTAATGTCGCTACGGCTCCTTCGCCATATGGAGTAGAGATTCGTTGTACGAGAACAGAGCTCGAGAGCCTTGTCTTTACCATTAGTTGGAGCGACAACGCTCAAGACGATGCTCGAGTGTATTCGAAGAGGCCTCACTCTCATCTGCTTCACTTTGGGGAGTAGAAGCCCAGTGCACGAAAAGAGATGTCGACAGCCTTGTCTCAGCCGGACATTAGAGAGGGCGCGGAGTTCATTCCCGCTAGGTAATACTTCCACAAGCAACTCTCAACCATCTCGTACTGAATTTCGGACGCTGATAGCAACAGAAATGACGCGAAGAGCTTTGTCGCTAGTCGGAGAAAGAGTCACGACCGTTTAGGAGAAGCTCCAGGAACTCACACTCGACCACCTCAAGATCAGCTATGAGCGCAAACCGTGCCAATTCTGACGTGAAGGGCATCGTCTTGGGCTTGCACTAGAGTTGAAGCTAGTCAAGTGGAGCTTCCGGGACTCACACTCAGCCATTTCGGAAAGAGGCCTGGGCGCAACTTGTGCTAGATCTGACATGAAGGGCTTGAACTGTATCTTGTACCGGAGGCAATCGCTGTCAGGTGGAGCCACATCAGGCAAACTCGCATTGAAATTGAGATGCTCCTTGTGTCGTTTGTGACGTGGAGAGCTTCGTCTCTGGGCTGAAGAGGAGTCAGGCTCGATTGGGTGGAGCGTTCGAGGTCAACATCCAGCCATTTCGCTGGGAAATCGTAGCGTATATTGTGCTAGTTCTGACGTGAAGAGCTTTGTCTTGATATTGGGAAAGAGTCGAAGCCGCGGAAGTGGAGCTTCTGGGCTCCACATTTAGCAAATTCGCGATAAAGATCAGGTGTTACTCAGGTCAGTTGCGACGTGAAGGGCTCTGTCCATCGCTTGTGTCGGAGTCAGACTGGCCAAGTGGAGCTATCAGTGCTCACAAATCGCCTACAGCTCTCCGAGAAATCCACCACTGAGCGTTCTGTTTCCTATCTCAAGGCCGTAGAAAGGCTCCCAAAGGCCGGAGAGAAGGCATTTTAGGACATGTGAGGGAATGAAAGCCAGTACACATCTCCACATCATTCATTGCTTCATGCTAATTTACAATTATGCTATGTCCGGGATCCTGCCCGGTTGCTCTCTCATCCCAAGGTCTGCGGAGCGGGAAGACGAGGGGAGGGCTTGCGAGGCTTTTGGCGCCTCGCCGTGAGGCCCTCCGCCTCGTCTTCGGTCGCGTCTCTGTTGCTATCAAAGCCGCTGTCGATGTCGGAGGAGACCTCCTCGTCCTCTGTCTCGATGCCCACGAGCTTGCGCAAGGCCTTCGTCACCGCCACCATTCCATCTCCGAGATCTCCGAGACTGCGGCCCATCTCCACGTCCACCAAACTGTCGTCGGCACCTTCGATCATTGCATCTGGGTGAGGCGGACGGAAATTAGGAAAGGCGATTTGAGGCCGAGCCGGCTCCTCGCGAGCGCGACTATATGGTCCGGGAGCAGGGACACAGGGCTCGATTGGCGGATACTGTGGGCTTGTCTCGTATCCGTTGTAGCTCGAGAATGTCGGCCAGCGGTTGCCAATAGGCTCTTCATCGCCCAGACCAAGTCCCTGCTCCAGCGCGCTGAACCTCATGGCGCCCGACTGCATTGGAAAAGCGCCATATGTGCTGTCGATGGCAGTCTGTGGCATCTCGGCATCGGTGCTGGAGAGACTGCTACCACGCTCGTGCATCGGCATGGTCTTGTGGCTGTTGCGCTTAATCTCTGGGCCACCTTCCGAACGCCATTGCTTGTGGTAGGAGAAGCGATTGACATTGCTCTCGCGCTGCTCTGAGTCGTCGTCAAGGTCGAAAGGATCGCCAGAAGTCGCGTCGGTCATGTGCGAGCTAGCGGTCGACGGACGCACGATTTCGGCACCGTGGTAAGAAGGATCGAAGCCGCCAGCATCGAGGTCGATCATCGATCGTACGGAGTCTCTGTTTGGCGACACGGCACCTGAGCTCGGCATGCGAGAGAAGCCGACAGGCTCTGTAGCGGTGCGCGTGGGCGGGTGGGGACGGAAGTCGTGTGGGAAGTCGTTAGTATGACTCGCCGACGTTGGGTCTTCGTCTTCATCTGGTTCGGCAGGCTCTGCAGTACCAAAAGTCCAGTCCATTGTGCCGCGCTTCGGTTGCGATGCTGGTGCAGCGCCTGGGAACTTCCACGCCATTGTATCGCGCTTGGCAACTATGGGAGCGGCTGGGGCACCTGGAAAGCTCCAGTCCATCGTCTTGCGGTTGTCGTTGTCGAAGTTGCCGTAAGTATAGTTGTCCTCGTCTTCGTCATCATCTTGGTGGTGTCGACCAGCTGGCTTGATGGTGTCTTCATTAATGGTGTCCATGTGCATGGCAAATGTGGAGGTGGCAGTTTCACCAAGCGAGACATCTGCCTCGTCAAGGTCGAGTACAATCATGCTCTCGCGAGTTGGACCATCTTCTGTGAAGCTGCGCAAAGGCAGATCAGAGGATGATGACTGAGGCAGTTGTGGTAGTTGCGGCGTCTCGACTGGGGTTGTAAGCTGGTAGCCGGATGGGTCGTTCACATCGTAGAGGCGCGCAAGAGACTTCTCGCCTCTGGTGGCAGACTTCTCGGTATGCTCTTGCTTGATCCGCTCTGCGACGCTCAGGACTTGAGTATTGAGTGGCGGTAATCCAGAACCAGCAGGAGTGTCGTACTGAAAAGGCTTCATAGCCTGTGACGTGGGCATCTGGCTAAGTCGGCGGGTAAATTCTTGGTCGAAGTCGTCTGAAGTGCTGAAGTTCCAGTCTTCCGTCTCGTCTTCAACCCCCTTCTCATCATCGTCGCTGCCTCGCACATTGCGGAAGTCGGCTGGAGAAGCCATCCATAAGGAAGCGCGAGAACCTCCTCCATGCTCCCAAACCATGAATTTCTCAATCAACTCGATCAAATGATTGGTAGAATAGTCCTTGCTGGATCCCTTGAGATATGGGTGTTCAAGAATCTCAGCTGCCGAGGGACGTGAATGTCGGTCAGGATTGAGACAGTAAGTCACAAGGTCGCGCAAGTTAGCGGAGTATTGGTTGCCTTCGAGTTTTGGTGGCGATGTGTCGATGAGCGAGGGAATCATATCCGGAAACTTGTTCGAGTACGGTGGGGAGCCCGTGGCCATTTCGTAGACGGTACAACCATATGACCAGATGTCGACCTCGTTGCCATAACCCTCCCTAGTATTATCTTCGCCAAGAGATTCAATGATCTCGCGTGGCATCCAGTGCGGAGTCCCGATGACTGTCTTGCGCTTGGTGTTGTCGTTGTCTATGACGCCGACGATACCAAAGTCTCCAAGCTGAATCTTGCCTTGTTCGGTGATGTAGACGTTTGCGCACTTGATGTCGCGATGAATGATGTGTAGATCGTGGATAGACTTCATAGCAATCGCCAGCTCGCGTGCGATGGGTCTGATATACTTCTCCTCCAGACCTTGAGACTTGCCATCCTTCTCAAATGGGCGCATAAGTGTGCGCACGCTACCACCTGTGCAGTAGTCGGCGACGATCCAAAGCTGCGAGTGCCAATCAAAGGCATCGTGGATGAGGTTGACATTCTTGGCGTTGTTGTCCTTCAATTGTTGCAAAATGCTGACCTCCTTCTTGAAATCCCTGATCGTCTGATCGCGCGAATCACCAACAGCGAAACCTTCAGACCAATCCTGCTCGTCGATGTTGACAATCTTCACCGCAACCAAATTTCCATTCCTCTGATCCCTGCACTTGTAAACTCGGCCAAAAGCGCCCTTCCCAATAAGTTCCAAAAAGTCATATGGTGGTACAGCATTCCCTGACCGCTCTGCATTTCGCACTATCTTCTCGTACAAATCCTGCGCGTCCCTCACCCTACGCGCCTTGTCCTGCTGATCCGCCAGAGTGCGGCCAGTCGGCTGCAGTCGAGAAGCATCCATGAAGGGCAGTGGTAGAGTCCTGCGTGGGCGTGGGCGATCTCTTCTGAAAAGTTCCAGTAGGTGCTCACTTGGTAGTTCCGGCACTGGAGGAACGGTGAAAAGGTCTTCCTCGGTGACAGGTGGTAGTAGCTCGGTGCCAGGTTCGACATTCAGGTGCGGATGAACAATCGATTTCTTGAGCGACTCAGAAAAGTCTTCCTCTCCTTCAGCTCCTTCCCAGAACTTTGTGAGCTTTGCTGTCTCTGGCTTTTCGAAGAGATTGGGTAGAGACGGCTTTCCTGCTCGCTTCCTCTGGGCTTTGCGCTCAGACTTGTTAGAAAGACCTTTGATCGACTGTCCGAGGCGGATGGTGGCCTCTCCGATGACCTCGGTGATCGAAGTAGACCGAAGTTCTGCAGATGTGCTGTCAATACCTGTTTGTTGTGAAGTAGATGACTGAGTCTCGTCCTCGTCAAAGAATGCATCGATCTTGCCAAGTCGCTCCTCCAAGCGAGCCCAAGTTCTGCGGTCAGCTGTCGCCTTTCGGCGCTCCCAAAGTTTGAGGCCGCTCGGAGCGGATGGTGAGACATTTGGAACACATTTGACATCACAAACAGACGAGACTTCTCCGACGACGTTTTTACCTCTGCGATGCCGTTGCCAGGCAGGACGAGACTCAATTGGATTGGACTTACTGGAAAATGAATTTGCGAAGCTTTGCGTGCGCGAGCGTAGAGAAGGAGTCGGCGCAGCAGTGCTGCTTGGACTGAAGACTGAGTTTTCTGGACTGCCGACTGCGGTGGAGTCTGGACTTGGAGGTGCCGCGCGCGAGTCGACACGGTCGAGTGGATAAGAGAAATTCGCGTTGAAGCTTGTCTTGTGTGGTAGTGGTGGGCGCTTCGAGCTGTCAGCCTCGCTCGTGTTTCTGGAGCGATTCGCCATGATGGCGGTGGTAGATGATGGTAGATGAAGGGATGAGAAAGGAAGTTGTTTTCACAACATGTTTTGAGCGCAAGTGAGGTGAACATACTGACCTTTGATCACACGACTGCCTGCATTAGGCGGTGCGTCGCCGTTGGAGATGCGGTCAATATCACCTCGACGAAGTTGCTCTCGAGAGGAGGAGCATAGGTTTCCTCCAAGATGGCGGATTGACCTGAAGTGGTCAACGCCACACGTCAGTCCTTCGGTATAGGCTCCATACACCAAGCAAGACTCCTTAGACGCCGGAAAGAAGAGGAAACACTCCCGAACGGACAAAAGTGATGAAGGTGGAAGAGACAGTTGTATAGCATCGTCTCCTTGGAAGAGCACTGAAGTCGAGGACCCTGAAACTTTCGGCTTTCGGCAAGCGACGCTAGTGAGCTTAGCGCGGTTGCCTGAGGGTGAGGTTTGGAACTGGGGAAGGAGCGAAGACAAACGTCACCTCTCACATTGCTTCCAGGTTTTCGAGCTTTGGTGTGCAACATGTTTGGTCAGATGTGTGGCGATAGAGGAGACTCTGTGTAACCAAAGCTCACATACAGAATGTAGGTCAAGTCCGTGTTTCTCATTCAAACTCTCCCGTATTTTCAATTACTATACAACCAGTGCAAGATAACCATTACAACATGTCAACCACACGTCCGACCAAGCCATCCACAACAGCAGCGAAGGCTCCAGTAAAACCACCGCAACGTGCTGCGATAAAGTCTCCCTCTCGCCCAACGCCTGCACCTGGTGCCCTCAAGCCCTCTCCAGCCAGGAACCCACCCACCAGACCTTCAGCACCCAAGAACCCGACCGCCGCGTCCCTCCAAAAAGCCGGACCTGCCCCGTCCAATGCCCAAAAGTCCGGCAACTGGATCAACCGCACCGTACAAAACAGCGTAGCAGGCGTGGGTAATTACGCTGGAGGCTTCATCACTTCCATTGGCAACTCTGTCAATAAAGTTGGCGAGGGGATCGGGAATCAGATCTCCAACACCACAAGGTATTGGGGACAAGGTGTTGCGGGATATGGGAATGATATCAAAGATAGTGTAGGTGTTGGTGGGCCGAGGGTTGCTACGGCTGGTAATCCTCTGGGACTTGCTGGGCAGGGAAGTGCGAAGGCTGGGCCGACAAAGAAGATTGAGGGGACTGTGAGGAGAAGTGGTGGCGGGAGTGCGAGTAATCCGCTGGGGTTGAGTTAGAAATGGAAACTCCAGTGGATGGATGAGATCATGTAGGATATGCGATAAAGGGAAAGAGACAGAATGCGTGGTTTGAAAGTTCAATGTGATGTATGAGTATTGGAGTTAGGAGTGCTTTTTGCATGACTTCTGTACCTGTAGCATAGCAGAAAGTATTCGTTTTCTCTTTCAGAGCCGCCTGGCAATGTCGCTCTTCTTACTGGTAAGTCATGCTTCTGGTCAAGATTATGTCCAGCGAAGTGAAGGAGCATTCCATGCCAATGAAATCCAGTCGTGTCCGCCCGACTGCGCTGTCACCCATCAGCTCCAATTTCGCTATGCTCTGAACCTCCTCAACGCCATCTCAGTGAGATGAGTTGTTAAAGAGCAAATTCTTGAGCTCGTAGTCTTGGCGTGCCAATTCTACACTGCAATCGCACGCCTCAGCTCTCCTCGCTCGGCAAAGGGCCCTTTGGTCTCACGTCGCTTTTCAAAAGAGTATAATATTAAGCTTCGTCCTTTCTGGCGCCTTCCATCCTCCATCCTTGGTCCAGGTGACCCACAAGTTCAGATTCCCCTCCTCGGCAACGCAGTCACCCCTCGAGCAGAAGTAGACCTCGATCTCCGACATCTTGTCGACCTTGGAGAGACCCTCGAGCTCCTTTCTGAACTTGTCTGCACCTGCATGGTCAAGTTCTGGCCATGCATCACGCTTCTTTGCCAGGACATTTTCGGTAAGACCGGGCTCTTCCAGAATGCCCAGACTGAGCTTGATGGTCTTCAGGTTGGGCAGTGCTGGCTCGCCGATGAGACCAGGACCAGAAAATATCTTCCCGTCATATTCATCGCGAAATGGTTCGAATATTTCGCGACGCAGAACTTCGATAACTGTTGATAGAGTGCACCAATCTGCGTCCGGATGGCAATTATGGCAGCGATTTACGATGCGGACTGTGACCTGTTCTACCAGCTTCAATGCTTCGTTGCGGGACACGAAATCCAAGCGCCAGCCATGAACTTCGTTATCGCACCAGTCCGCAAACTCCAAGACTGCTTTTGTGCCAGGTCGCTGCTTGTACTCGTCATGGATTTCGCGGTTGATGAGCATGAAGTTGCTGTGTGGTGCACTGGAGACCCTTTGCCTTGAGAGCGCTGACGGAACCGCCCTCTTCAATTTTCCAACTTTTGGCAAATGGTATCTCGATTGTATTGCCAGCGCCGAGGTCATAGATCTCATCACGTAGTTCTCGCGGCAGATCGAGGAATGGGAAGATGTCTTTGGACTCGGCGGTGATACATGAGCCTTTTGAGCCTGACTCAATAGGCATCGTTTCAGATGCTGTGTGCGGCATCTTGCAAGTGACCGCAGTAATGCCGTAGGTTTTTGAGAAAGGGATGGTGTGGTCACCAGTTGTAAGTATGTGCTTGTCAGTCGAAGCTGTAGTCCGCTTGTGGTGTGGGTCTCAAGGGCGGTCTGTGCATGTGATTCTGAAACTGAGTTGTAAATCAAAAGTGATGACCTGAGACTGAAGTGAAGTTAAGAAGTACTCGAGCAGGATGCATGTGATAGTCAAGTCCCTGTTCAGACGTGAGTCTTCTGCATTGCTAGCTCTATTGCTTTGTCTCTACATGAGTGTTGAGTTAGCCGCCGTGGCCCAGATTCTCTTCCACTTTCCGGGGTGTTTCACTTGCAGCTCATCCTCATGTTTCCGCAGTCCACGAGCCATTGCGAAAATATCATTTGGCAGTCTACGTTCCTCAAAAAGCTTCCTCGCCACCAACGCCTAGCTCCATGCCGCAGCTCAATCAAGTGTCAGTCTGTTTGGCAGCAGAGGATGTTTCCTCACCAGGCGCCTTCCATCCATTCGCCTTGTTCCACGTCACCCACACATCCTCCCTAGCCGGGCGCTCGCGGGGCTGATATGTCCCACTCTCAAGCCAATAAATCTCGATACGGTCGACACCCTTCAAGTTGGCCAACTTTTCAAAGAGCTGCAGCGCATCTTTGGTATGCGGGCTCTCTGGCCACTGCGAAGTAGGCACGTCCTGAGCCTTCCACAGTCCGAAACTCAGATCCACTGTCTCAAGAGCGGGCAGTTTCTGATTAGCGAGGAGGCTCTGGATCAATTTGATGGTATCCTTCAGCTCGTTGACGACAAAGCAAGGAGCGACGCCATTGCTGGGGAAACACCGGTTGCAAATTGCAACTATACGGACGTCAGCCTGCTGAATGGAATCCAACTTGAGGTTCTTGAATCCAGCCAGAAACTGCAGACTGCATTCGTCGTGATCGCTCAGTAGGAGTGTTGGTTTCTTGCTTGCAATGTCGAGGTACTCCGCTTTGATTTGGCGGTTCACAAGCCGAGCCTGCAGCAGCGGTGGATGACTTATAGCAAGATGCAGATCCTCATCATCAACTGTGGGCAACTCGATGGTGTCGCCGTTACAGTAGTCATAAACCATATCGCGCAGCTCTTTGGGCAAATCCAAGAAGGGAAAGACGTCCCTAGTGTTGTCGGGCGCAGTCGTGTCTTCTTTCATGGTGCCCTGCATCTTGTTCGTAGACGATGGTGATGTTGCGCACATCTCGAACGTCGAGTTTGGAGGTGTGTTGATGATTTCAGAAAGCAAAGCCAAGGTAACGATCCAAAGCTTTGAAACCCGCGCCTTCCATTTCACCGCCAAGACCGCTGCACGTGAAACGGCAGCCGCGCAAACGTGGAAGTGACGCTGGATCGGAGAAGCATTCAGCGATAATACTCCAAGTTTCAAGTATGATTCATGCTCATGGACCGACTACTATTTACAATGAAGTTAGCTCCCATCTCAGAAAGCGAAAGAGCACTCAGCTTGCTCGCTGCAGAGCTTTCATATAGCTCTGAAATCCCGCTGTGCCAATCCCAACTCCTGCCTTTTCAGTCCGCAAGATCTATATGATTACCATAAGCTCATGTCTCTTCAGCTTCTCGTCATCAAACGCTGGATAGTATGGCACCATTGCATCGGCCGATTGAACGTAAGCATCATTGTACAGTCTCCAGTACGGCGTTCGGACCTTGCGTGCAGGATGGAAGAGTCCAGCCCACACGTAATTCATGACTGCTCCAGTTCCGACCGCAAGTCTGATCGCATCGATTGCTTCTATCACTCGATCGATGACGTGTGGTGAGGTCTCGAACAGATTTGGGTACAGGAGGTTCAGAAGATGTAGCATGGCATCTTCGCAGCCGAGACCAACAACGCCGAGCGCAATATGCTTGACAACGGAAGCAGCGGTCTGCCGATGCACTTGATCGCGATCGATGAGTGCGTCTTCGAGGAGTGGTGTGACGGCATAGACGTAGTCTTTTGCCATCTCGCCAATGTACTCAAAGAGGAAGGACAATGATTTCAGGACACCATTCTGTACGTTCAGCTCCGGTACGCGGTATTCATTCATCAGTGCCGGCAGGACAGTGAAGGGCGCACAAGTCTCGGCGACGATACCGATGGCGACAGCCGTGCAGACACGAGACTGACGCTCTTGTACTCGAAGGTTGTTGAGCAGAGTAGCAAGCACATCTTGCGGTCCGATAGCCTTGGCAATGAAGCCGAAGGTGTTGTTTGCTGCACGTCGGATACCCTTCTTGTGCGCCTTCAGCATGTCGAGAAGCTCGAAACAGATACGCATCCATTCTCGTGCATTGACAGATTCGGGTCCACGGTCTGCAATACGCCCAACAAGATCGATAGTGTTCTCCTGCACTTTCTCATGTCGGTTTCGTAGAATTGGCGTCAAGCGAGGTAGTAGATCCTTGATGGGTGGCTGCATGCTGCTGATTCCCACAACAGTGACGATGCTCCGCATAGCTCCAAGAATACTACCAAGAACTTCCGGATACTCCTCACCAAGGTATTCGTACAGCACCGAGCTGAGCTTGCCAAGCAGCACGTCTTCGTCACACTGCTTGAGCACGATGGCAATTCTGGTGATGAGATCTGCTGCTTGTTGTCGAACAGTCGCAGATTTGTTGTTGAGCCGCCAGAGGATCGTGCTGACGATTTGTGGCAAGTAAGGCTTGCATCGGGTGCCAAGGGCGTTGACAACAGTGCCGAAGCCGTTGAGAAGAACAATGTCTTCAACACTCTGTTCCTGGAACGAGTGCAGAATACCGTCGACAAGTCGTTCCTCGAGACGCTCATTGATGTCGGCAGCTCCCATTGCGGAGATGACCTTCTCGATGGTCTCGACAGTCATCTTGCGGTAGGCCTCGCTTTCGTCCTTGAGGTTACCAACAATGCGCTCCACGATCTCGCCTACGCCGACCTTATGTCCTAGATCGACTGTGGTCTCCACTACCTGTTTGTAGTTGCGCTTGTCAAGAGCCATTCTTCGCACCCAAAAGCTCTTAAAGAAGTCGTTCAGAACAGTGTCCTTGAGGTACTGGGCGGTGACACCAGCACCGCCAGCGCATTGACTAATGACCTTCAGCACGACCTTCTTCATCTCCTCGTCAGGAGATTGGAATTCTCTCAGAAGAATTTCCATGATCTGGGATGTGTAATAGTTGCCGTACTCTTCGTCCATGAGAGGGATGATGTATCCCACAGCCTTCAAAAAGCCGGCTAGACCCTTGCCACGCTGCTTCCTTGCACCAGTCCATAGAGGGTTGAGGATGTCATCGAAGCTTTCGATGCCGAAGGGATTTGAAGCTTCAGCTAAGGCAGCAAGAGCGAGAGAGGTGACTGTTCTGACTTTGGCCTGCTCATCGTTGAGGTTTTCGCCAATGCAGTCAACGAGTCCTTTCAGGTGCGGCAGTACAGCACATCCCATAAGAATTGGGATCTGCTGAACGATCTTGACACCAGTGTGTCGAGCTTGCCATGACTTCTTGCTCTTGCAGACTGCTTTCAGGAACGGAAGCAGTGTCGGAATACCAAGAGCGGATGCAACCACTGCGAAAGCACGAGCGGTAGTATTTCGGACGTACTCGTCAACATGATCAATATCGGGTCGCATGGTACTGATCATCGTTGCGAGACCTGCGGCTTTGGCAAGATTAGAAATGATTTCCCGACCTTCCACTCGGGCGTAGTAGTCCTGATCAATAAGAAGTGGCTCAATGACAACCAAAATCTTGTGCACGTATGGTCGTACCAAGTCGTCAAGCTTGTAGAGCACACGATCAATGACCTTGACCAGCAAATGACGTTCCTGATCTTCCAGAGACTTTTCCATAAGCAGAGGGAGAATCTGGTCGAACAGAGGTCCGGCGCCAAACGAACGCGCATTGTCGGTCAACTGTCGCAAGGCGGTCTTTCGCATGGGTGGTGTGCCGTTCTTGACCTTGAGCAGCAATCTCATGATTTTGCGTTGCTTGAGCTCTTCCACACTAAGGTCGTTCTCATCCGCGCCATCCACAAGTTTGCCGAAGTATGCCATATCCTCTGCTTTGAAAAATTGCAGATCACCGACACCGGGAATGTCTGATGGCAGCTGCTTGCCCATTGAGCGGGGATCGACTGGTTCCTGGTTCATGAAGCCGCCGGTGTTAGCTGGTGTCGCTGATGGTGCAACGCGTCGTGCAGGTGCTCTGAGCGGCTCGTATCCAGGAGGTGGTGTCAAGATCTTGTATCCCTCGGTGGGAAGCATCTCGTCCAGTTCTTCATCGGACAGGGGAGCATTGCGGCTGCTGATATCTGTTCCAAAGGCGACCACAGGTGCTGATGGAGTTTCCGAGGCGCCATTGCTCTGAGGCGCGGCTCCTCCATCTCCCGACGAGACCAGATCCCATTTAGATCTCTTCTTTGGCGCAGCAGCAGCCTCTCCGTTCACGGCAGGAGTTGCATCCCATCGCGACTTCTTTGGCTCGGCATCTCCATTGGTCGCATGTCCGTTCACGCCATTTGTCTCGGCATCGCCATTAGTCGCCGGCGCAGACTCGTCGTTGTCCCATCTGCGCTTCCGGCGTCTTGGCTTCTCTGCTGCTGCCTCTCCATTTGCTCCATTTCGGTCTTCGGCCTCAGGCGTCTTGTCCTTGAGTGTAGCCTGGTGCTCTACACCGTCCATCTCATCATCGCCGTTCGCGATCTTCTCCTTGTTCTGCTCCTCGATGAGCTTCTGAACCCGCGCCTCCTCTCGCTCGATCTCCCGCTCCTGCATCGTTTCGCGGTACGACTTCTGCCCATCGCCATCCAGATTGCGCGCTGTGAAGCGCTTCTGCTGGTACTCGCTCTCTCTGCTCGCGATCTGCGCCTGCTTCTCCCGGCTTTGCAGGATATCGTCCTCGGCCGTTTCACCCTGTGCCCATTCTCCAATCTGGGCAGCCGTAGCCGTGTACTGCCCGACTAGTCTTCCGTCGTTGCCATCGTCGGCATCATCCATATCCTGGTCCTCGTCGACGGCGATGGAGGTGTTGTAGCCGGCATACTTGTCGCTGGTGTCGTACAAATCCTTGTCGAAGTTTTCCGCGAGCGA
Organism: Pseudocercospora fuligena; assembly: GCA_014298035.1. Classification (NCBI taxonomy): domain Eukaryota; kingdom Fungi; phylum Ascomycota; class Dothideomycetes; order Mycosphaerellales; family Mycosphaerellaceae; genus Pseudocercospora; species Pseudocercospora fuligena. Next base: position 143,582 of record JABCIY010000191.1, read on the forward strand.
GATCTTGTTGTTGTTAGTGCGCTGGCTGGAGGAGTCCTTGAAGCCATTCTTCCCTGATGCCGCGTTGCGCTCCGCCTGCGCTTGGCGCACTTTCTCGAAGTCCGCTGTGGCATTTTGGTCAGCACATATCGCAGCCCGCAGCCAGCCTGCCGAGTACTTACCGTCAGACATGTCGGCGGCGGAGGCGAACTCGCCCGGCGACAGCTATGTTTTGGTCAATATCAGACTGTGCGATCCAGACTGTCAGATCATAAGTAATACCTTCGCGGCGATCACTGGGTGTGGTGCGTTGGTGGGGTGGTGAGTGCTGTTTCGAAGGCGAAGACCGCAAGAAGTCCATGCTAGACTTTTGCGGGACTTGCCGAAGCCGACAAACTTTCCCGAGTCGCGCCTTTGCTTTCACTCTCCCACAACAACAAAACATTCAGGAAATCCAGCAGCAAGAATCACATGTTCAAGTCCACTAGACGCCCCTAGCAATCTACATGTCGATGTCTCCTGCTGCGGCTTCTTGTAACCATGATCACCTGAATCTTCGACACGGCGGTAGCAAGGATGAAAATTGTCATACCACATCTAAAACCAATATATCTCCGAGATATGGGAACAACAAGAATCGAAGCCACCTCGCCAGATCGCAAGATACACAGAATCAGTCCTGAAAACCGCTCCATAACTCAGACGCAACGAAGGTCTCAGAAATCGCGCTCACCACTTCATAAGCTCAGCTTCACTCTGAAGTTTGGTGTCCTCCAACCTCTCGGGCATGTCGACTTAGCAGCTGCGCGACCTCCATATGATCTCTAGACTCTGCGCTCTCTTGAGGCGTATGATGCTGGTTGCCAGATCTCTGGCTAACATCAGCTCCAGCGTCAAGTAAGACCTTCACGACCTCGAGATGGCCAGCTTCTGCTGCAGCTGCCAGAGCTGTAGCGCCGATGTAATACCCAGCACTGGCATTTACCTCCGCTCCCGCATCGATGAGCTTTTGGACCAGATCAGAATTGCCCGATGAAGCAGCTGCCTGCAGTGCAGTCGAGCCTCTGTATTTGGAAGGAGGCGCGTTGATATCACTTCCCTCAGCAAGCAAGCCCTGAACAATCTCAGTATGTCCTCCGCTGGCGGCCGCCTGGAGTGCGGACCTGCCAAAGTGATGCGCATATGGAGCGTTGACGTCGGCGCCTTTCTCGAGAAGAACTCCGGCGATAGCCGAGTTCCCACCTTCACAGGCTGCCTGGAGCGGCGTTCGACCCATATACTTGTGGGCTTGCAAATTCACGTTGGCATTGGCTTGGAGTAACCGTAGCACGACCGCCTCATTTCCAGCACCAGCGGCAAGAGCGAGCGCCGCACGGCCACCATTGTTTCCGCCAGGAGCATCGATGGATGAACCAGAATCGAGCAACACATTCACAACCTCGAGATGGCCAGAAATTGCAGCCGCTTGCAAAGCAGTCCTTCCGTAAAAGCCTCTAGGTGACTCATTCGGCTCTCGACCCTCCTTGAGTAGTCTGGTCACAGATACGATATCTCCATGGAATGCGGAAAGCTGAAGTTCAGTCCAGGCCTCTGCCTCGTCAATGTCATCGTCATCTTCGGCAATCATTGCGCTGTGAATTATTACCCTGCGAAGCCATGTGTTCGATAGTGTGATGAAGCTCTACCATGCCGCGCGGGGTCAAATCCGTTTACCGGAGCCGGTTCTGCTGGAATTCTGCAAGTTCACGAATTCGACAGGAGCTCGTCTATTAATCAAGGACATGCTTGTTACAGTCGGGTCAGAACGCGTAGGAGCATTCCTCGTCATCTCTGAATCCGACAGTCCATTTTTGGAGGAGCTGGAAAATTTTGCCGTATAGTGACAAACCACCCTCAAGAGCTGCGCCAGATACCAACAGACACAGACTCACATGGACTGCGCGCGACCATCCCATTAGTTCGAGTCCACGCCTGACGCATGACAGGAAGCCTGATTGCCCACCATCGCGCTTGATCGCATAGCAAACTCAGCTATTGCTGGCATCGGGACTGACACCGCAATCACTGCAATTACTTCGCCACTTAGGAACAGTGATTGGCATCAACATGTGTTTAGGATTATGGCACAGCCATCCACAAGAGCTCGCCAAGAACCACAAAATCTTCTAGAAAGCGTCGATGCATATACCGGATGTGACTCGGAGGCATACATACATGTCTAAGAGGCTTGGTCCGTCAACTCTTGCGATGCAATGCTTGAGCAGTCTCCAATGCTCGCAAAGTCGGGATCTTGGCTATACGTGTCCAGCATGCCATTCGCAGACTCTACCGGGATATTGCTGTATGCCGACCGCCCAATCTTGGCAAAGTGGTCCGACCTGCCCACAAGATCTCTTGGGCTTGCTTCTTGACAGCAAGACACTCGGTACGTGTTAAAACGTAGAGAGGCCACATTTGAGGTTTATCTCGCGATCCACGTCAACTTCATTGCATCGCCAAGTATTCCTGAATTCTCATCAAAGCATACCCAACTTTCCCTTACTTCGTTTGACGTGAGAAAAAGCGTCAAGCATCTCACGACAAGCCTCCGCTTCAAGAACAGTCCTTCCGACCGTCCGCGAAGTGCTTGAATATATTTCAATCCTCTTCATTTCTCGGGATCTTGGCTCTATCCGCGGGAGCCTCGGTAAGGATCGTCGCAACATCCAGATCTCTTGGCTCAGGACCACCCTCCGTCTCGCATTGCTGCTCCGGCAGATACTTGCAGTGCCGAGAAAGACGGCGTCGAATTTACGTTTCAAAAGCAGAGTGTCGCAGCTATCCAGAGCATGATATATTCTTCAACTTCAAGAAGAAGATCGACGCTAAGCAAATTGGCGTCTTGGCGAAGATAAGATTGATTTGCCGGATGCGTTGGGTAAAGGACATCCTCTTATCTCTTTCGTTGATTTCTTCTTCCGTATGGCTCGTGCCGGTCGATCTCACCATTCTAATCTGACTCTACCCTGCAGTAGGCTGTACAGGTCCTGCTTGGCCCGAGAAAGCCATGCCATCATACCTTTGCTGTCTGACGCCTCGGAGACCGAGACATAATGCACTCCCACACAGCCTGCAGGATCACTTGGAACAGATCCAACCCAGCCTACTATCTGAATACTTGATCGATCTGTGAAGTGGGATATACCGGGGTATTTCCAATAGGTTTTTGTACAACAGGCAACGAATATCTTACACGCCGAATTGGCTGCGAATATATCTTATCTTGAGCCTCACAGAGCATCGCCTTGAACAAGCAAAGCACAAATCATATCCACTGGCGTCACAGTACGACAACACGAGAATGGTCTCTTCGACTTTATGGGGTCGGATCCTGCCGACGTGGTCTTTTCTTCCAGGCTGGACACAGTCGGGCAAGACCATGTTCAGAGCACAAATCTTCTTAGGTGAGTCTTCTCTTATAATCCACAGCTCTTCACCCAACACACGAACAACCGACCTGATATATTATGACCACAGACACCGACCACGAAGACTACGACACAATCCTCAAACAAAACACGCGTCGTAACTCCCTCGTTCGACAACGAAGTTCAACATCCCTCACTCGTCCTTCAGCAACAGCAATCATCACCGTTGCTCCCATGCCCTCAGCAATGCCACCTACCTCCTCCTCCACCCACTGCCGCCGCTGTTCTGGCGACGGCTCGGTCCCAAAACCTTGCCCTCATTGCAAAGCTTCGGGCAAAGTTCGACGGACGTCGAGTTGTGTCGATTGCGATGCTGAGAGGAATGGATGTGGGAATTACAATTGTCGGAGCTGTGAGGGTGTGGGACTTGTGCTTAGTGAAAGTGATTGTTGGAATTGTAATGGGAGTGGAAGTGGATTGAGATTGAGTTGTGGGGACTGTGGTGGGAGTGGGGTTTGTATGGTTGGGGAGGAGGGGAGGGATTCGAGGGAGGGGGTCAGGAGGTAGAGGGTTAGGGTTGATCTATGGCGTGTGTGTGAATTTATGTCGAGATGTTGATGGTGTTTTGTGTTATGGTGTTGATCCAGGGAAAAGAAAGCGATTGGTGTCGGTCTAGTGTGAGCGATGGGCGCTGAGTTTGGTGTTGGGTGATTAGTGTTGGGAGGCGTTGTTTGAGATTTCTTTCTTATCGATGCTGTCGATGCTTGCTATCTTGGAAACGATGCTTTGATTCTTTTGTTATCTGGCCTTCACCCTCTTCCGCGTAAGTCGGTGATCTCGTATGTGCTTCATCATTCTCTGATGACGTGCACTCTCCGTGCTACTGCCAGGAGTAGCGTTATGCGCAGTCGTCTCTTGGCCGCATTGTGACTGCTCATAATGTTCGTCCTCTGGGAAATAGCTCAGGTCGGTAGTGGGCGCCATCAATTGAGACAGGCCTGGCAAGTCTCCTTCTCCTGGTGGCCGTCGTTCGACAATTGCAATGACAAGTTCAGCAACCTCGCTTCAGATACGAAGAACGACATCCAACGACACACATCAGCTGCCGCCAAGATGAACGACGTAGTTCTTATAGACATTCAAGCTTCAAGTCGTTGGCAATTGTACGATGCCAAGCACGTAGTTGTCTTGCTATTGCTGAACCGACATTCATCCTCTTGTTCAGCGCATAACGGGAAGTGGGCCCGTCCGTGGAATCAATCCGCTAGATATATAATCCAACGATGGCTTTAAGCCGGAAATATGGTTGGCGTCATAATCGCAGTGGAGCGCTGTGTGTTCGATTGATGTAAGCCCACAACAACCAGTGGAGACGAATGGAGGTGGTCACGACAAATTGTGTCGATGTGATCGATTGTCAAATTTGCGGTGACTCCGCTATAGCTGATGCCTCCGCAGTCGCAGTGTCTGGTCTCGGGGAGTGTCGGGTGATGGACTCGTCGTTGATCTGAAGAAAGGATGTGCTTTCAAATTCGATAACTTGACTCGCTTCGAGAGTGCTGGGCATGTGCTCACTTCCCCAAAACAGCATCCCAGAACGAGACAAAGCGGACCGTCTGCAACCGTGTCGGCATGCCGTCGCTATAGAAGCAGGGGCTATATCAGACTTTCTGCGCGCCGATCCGTGCCTATCTCTGGTACAACCAGACGGGCAAATAGAAGACGTCCCAGAGAATTGCTTCGCTGTCTCACCTCCTCGTTCTCTCGTTCCGAAGCAAAGTCATGTAAAGCGAAGGTGTACGGTCGACCGTCGTCTGAAATTCTAGGCTTTCGAGTGGCTCCATCGGCAAATGTTCATATCAGAGTTTCCTTCAGAAGCCCGCTACCGGACCGTCCCTATCGTACACGTTGCTCAGGATCCACTATAGCCCTGGCCCAGGCACATTAGATACAGCTAGACCCTCGCTCCACTCTGCAGGAAGACATACAATTGACTTCACTGATTTCTCCGTCTTGCTGGCTTTTTTCGCTGTCACAAGCGCACGACCGAGGCCCCTTGAGCACTTTCGTTACATGCTACAGGCGGAGAAGCAAAGATAAGAACGAATGCAAGCGTTTTGATTTGGCCAAAGGAGATATAAGGCAGGCGCGCGGATATGTTGCAGAGAAAAGATCATCAACCTTTCGTCCATCACCTACCAAACCACTTCGACTAAGACCGACCAGGCTCCACAGCCTGATGCCCTCAACTTGCAGAGCTTGTCGAGGAGCTGGACAGGTACCGAAGCCATGCACGTATTGTAACAAGACTGGGCAAGTTCGACAAACGAAAATGTGTCCGCAATGTCGAGGAGCGTCGGGAGAAGTCGATTGCGGGGAGTGCAGAGGACGAGGACGATCAATCAGAGTTGTGGTCTGCCAGATCTGTGAGGGGTCTGGTCGAAGATCAAGCTACGGCACGTGCGTAGACTGCGACGGCAGTGGCACCATGTGAAGATGCAGCGAATGGCAGGGTCGCGCTTATGGCAAGCTTTGTTATGCAACCTGTGTGAAGCACGAGCATTTTGGTTGAGGAGGGCTAGGACCGCTAGCCGCTAGTCAAACAGTGACGATATTCCCTGGAGTCCTTGGTTGATGGAGCTGCATTGCGGTAGCCGCGCAGGAAGTGTGCCGGCTTCCGAGCGGCCGAATGAGAGGTCATTGTGGGCCGAGAGCGATGCAACAAGAGAAAACAAGCATACCAATGCCCGAGGCTCTCGAGTCCAGTGTACCGGAGTTCTAGGCATTGGTCCAGGAAAAGAGATCCCTGGGGCTGGCTTCTCTCATGGCAGTAGCCGTAGGGTTCGATTCGCATTGGCCATCCGTCCCAATGTTTACCGCGGGAAGAGCTGCTGTTGACAGTAACCACGTTCATAAGTCAATTGCGGATCTTGTCGCCGCTCCGGGGATCGACGTGGGGCTCTGAGTGTCGCAAAGGTTCGATCAACCTCATCAGTTGTCCTCATCGGCTGTCTGGATAAGGTCTAACGGACGACTCGCGTGGCCACGGACTGTTTGCAACGCCTGCCGATATGATTTGCGGACCATTTCATCGAGCAAGCTGGACAGACTTCTTTCTCTCGATTTGATGAATTGCGCAAAGGACTGCTCATTACGTGAGCGCAAACGTGGACTTGTCTTTTTCGTGTTCGTTCCTCGCGGGCCCTCAAAGACGCTCCTGCTATCTTTCACAATCAATCTGTACAGTAATGTTAGTTCGGCAGAGTTATGCAAGTAGCTTTCATTGTTTGTCTAGTTCCGTCAGCCACATGTACAGACCATAACGAAATTCATGTATGCAATATCGATCGTGCCTGTGATCTGGGTCGGTAAGGTGATAGAGTCGTGTGAGGTGATTAGACATGTGATCGCTGGTTCGTAGAGTGTCCGACTAGTTCGTGCAACGTGACATGTCAAAGATCATGATCATCGTCCGCTGCAGGAAGGAGGCAAGGCCGCTTTCACATGGACGAAAGTTGCTAGCCTCAGGCCAGCCTGCATGGCGCTAGAGAAAGCTTGATATGCGGATGCAGGCGCGAGCCGCATCTCGGCAAGCAAGCAAGCCAAAGCCTCCTGGCTTGTGTGGATGGTTGTGCGCGTGTGAAGATACAGCTGGTGATTGCGCCCATTCTCCCATTTGCCTCTGCGATCTTTCTGGATATTGTTTTCCCAATTCCGCGCTTTTTCACGCACCCGAGAGTGCGCATACAGACGGTCGACGATGGATTCGAGTAGAAAGCGAAAAGCGCCGCCCAACGCGACTCCCACCAACACCGAGGGCAGCGCATCCAAGAAGATCAAGTTGCTGGTGAGTCGCCGCCGATTTTATATGCCTTTTGCGACGCGCGCTTTTGCGACATGGATGCGGGCGTAGAGGAAGTGCTTGAGTGCGCGGAAGATGTTGTTGCGGAGATGCAGGTCGCGCTCGATGTGACGAAAGGGAAGGGAGCTACGCGACGGGTTGAAGTGTCGAGAGCATGGGCGCCATCTTGGACTACCCACCACTCAAGCAGCACCTCCGTCATCCGCCGCGCTGCACCAGACGCACTGCACAGTCCAGAGAACTGCCAACCCGCATAGACCGAGGAATCCAGACTAACTTGACATGTCTCGCTACAGAACTCCAACCCGGCACCGCAAGCAAACGGCGACAGCAACCTGAGCGCCGTGCAGAGAGTCGGCTTCAAGCTGATCACGCAGCTCAGTAAAGCCAGCGACAAGACGTGCGTAGCATACCCACATTCATGTAAACTCGATTTCCGGTGCTGATAACTGCTGCAGCAATCGTCCCATTACAGATGCCTTCGAAGAACTTCCATCACGAGAAGAACTGCCTGAGTACTATCAGGTCACCCGACTGCCCATAGCCATAAGCACGATCAAGGAGAAGCTCCAGAAGGATGCGTATCCTACAGTCAGCGCTCTTGAGAGCGACTTCAAGCGCATGATACAGAATGCGAAGGATTACAATGAGCCAAAGAGCATAATCTACGAAGATGCTGAGCGGATACGCAAGCTCATTTACAATTTCATGAAGGTCAACAACCCAGAGTACTCACGGAATCCGAGCTATACTGCTGTCGCCACACCAATTCCGGATGCTGCAGCGCCACCGCCGTCGACGAAAATCACGCTGACGAACGGTTCTCATGCCAAAGAGAACTCCAAGCCTGTACAGTCTCGGGAACCTGCGAAAGATGAACAAGCAAGCAAAGATGCTAGTACAAAGCTGCGCTTGTCTGTCGCCCCAAAGCTTTCAGAGCCCCCATCTGATCGCAAGTCGTCGGTCGCACCAAGCGCAGCTACTGGTGGAGACGACATGGAGCCTATAGACATGGACTTCACTGGCAAATCCTTCCAAGAAGCCCAGGAGATGATCTGTGCCGAAGCTATTCAGTACACCGATGATGATGGCATGGCAATTTTTACACCTTTCGTGTTTCTGCCGAGCAGGAAACTGGAAGATTACTACAAGGTGATCAAGCATCCTGTTTCAATCAAGGGTGTGCAGAAACTTGTGAAAGGTGTCCATGGCCGCAACCCGCCGACAGGCCACACCGACTTCAAGACTTGGGATCAATTCGAACAGGAAGTCAGCTTTATCTGGCGTAATGCCCGGGACTACAATGAGGATGGTAGTGACATGTATCAACTGGCAAACGAGTTCGAGGTAGGCAATGAGATCAAGAAATTTTCGTCCTTCACGCTGACGCGCATCAGGAATACTTCAAATCCCGCCTCGCAGAAGCGAAGGAGAAGGTCGAAGAGCCAGCAAGCACGAGACTCAAGCTAGGAGGTCCAAAGCCGCCACAGAAGACTGGTATTACCTTAAATCTTTCGCAGCACCGCGCTTCTCCAACACCTGGGGTCAGTGTTGACAACGAAGCTCTGGCCCGTCAACGAGCAATGGTGCAAGCTGGTGCGAATGGACAGCAAGCACAACAGCGGCCAACGCCAACAGTAAACGGCGTTAAGCCTTCGCCACAGCCTACAGCCACAGATGCACCGCGGCCACCGAGCAGCGCACAGCTACCCACGCCGCCTGGAGGCGTCAAGAACGAAAAAATGTCGACGATGTCGCCTGCGCCTCAGCAAGCACTATCTGCACAGCCGCTCACGAATGGCATGATGCCACCACCACTGATGCGACCGCCAAGCGGCTCTCCGTTCCCTGGTGGTATGGCCGCTCACGCTCCAAGCTACCATTATGCGCCGCCTCATGCATTGCCTATGACGGCGCTTCGAAAATATCCAGCATCGCAAGCGCTGCTTCCTGTCGTTAAGCTGTCGACTCACCCACAGCTCCGAAACATTACTACACCGTACAGCTTGGACATTACACCTCACGCGACTTTGTCACACCAGAGCACCACCATTACGCTGCCATCAACGCATTACTATATGTCCATCGCCCCTACCATCTCACGCGAGCTTGCGATGGGTCGTGCATACAAGCTGTTCGTTAGTGTCAATGGAACTCGTCTGACACAGCGAGATACACAATTCCATGCAGATACTGGCAAGCGGACGCACGTGTATGAGGGCAGCTTGGCGCAAGGTGTCAATAGAATTGAGATCGAATGTGCGGCTGCCAAGATTGGCGAGAATGGCGATGGAAAGGGTTTGGATGTCGAGAAGGTCACAGTGTTTGCCAATTTGCTCAGAGCGTAGGCATGCTTGGTATTGGTATGTAACAGGACAGACTAGATCATCAATATTGAAGACTATCCTTCTGGCAGTCGCTTGCGACGCTACAATGCTGTGTGCAGTCAGACCCTCGGATTTGGATCTGCCAAAGGGCGATCTGAGCGCATCGGCGACTTCAAAGGCAGCAAGCGCGCATGCCAAGACGAGTGAAGCACGCGCGCCTTCCTGCTGCAGTGACCTGATGCCTTCACCTGAAATCACGAAAGCTGGATCGTGCTCAACTCTTCACGCAATTCAGCGGCAACACATCGACGCCGGAGTACATTCGCCTTCACAACCTACAGCCTTCCAAGCGCACAGTCACTCAAAACCGCTATCGACCGCACCGGCATAAACCAGAACACCGCCATCTGCCACCGAATAGAAACCATGCATCAAATCGACATCTTGGACTGGTCCAACCTCTCACCACGCGCTGTCTACGAAATGATCTTCCTCTGGATTTTCATCATCGTCCTGCATTGTTATTATACCTCGAAGCTTGCGAGGGAGTTTCAGGAACTCGTCAATGAGGAAGACAGGGATGTGCGAATTCGGTTCATCGAGGAGAATATAATACCAGTGCTCGACCGGTATCGCATGCAGGTGTTGCTGTGGAAAGCTTGTTTGGCGATGGTGGCGGCTCAATGTTCTGATGGGGAATGGTTCGGTTCGGTGGATTGTGGGGAGGATGATGGTGGGAGGTTTTGTGTATGGGTGAGGGAGGCTGTGGTTAGGCCTGGTTGAGGTGGTGTATGGCTGCGCTTGCGTTCAAGAAATTTGATCGGGCATGCGGGAGGAGCTGAGCAGTATGGCCTCGTGTGCTCGAGCGTTGAGAGCGGCGTGACAGCAGGCACTGGAGCATGCGACCTGTGTCGAGCCTGATTATGCTGGCTTGCGCTCAAAGATTGCAGAGATTTCTCTCGCTAGTCACGGCAGATACCTCAACGCAAATCGCGATGGTGTGAGGTTCTCACAAGTCAAACAGCTGATCAGCCAACATTTGAATGTCCCTCATTTCTGCACTCATCTCGTCCTCGTCGGCACGTAAGAGATCTGACTTCCAGCTGCTCGGAAGTGGCAACGTCTTGATGACTGACGACAACGACTCAAGCCTTTCCCGAACATCTCTTGCGTCCGCTGCATATGGTCAGAAGAAGTGATCGACCACGTGACGCATGCACTTACATTTCGCTTGGTCAAAGCAGTGCTTGATGTACACTGCTTTAGCAAGTTTGACAAATTGTGTCAGTTCTGGCAGATGACCGTTGCAGTCTGTAATTGTGGTCTCGGATGGTGCGAGCTGCTCCAGTTCGAAAGCTGCAGTTTATCAGAAATAGAACTTGCTTTTTCAAGAACGATAGGCTCACCTCTGAAACCGAGCCCGGTGAAGCATTCCATGATCATTTCATCTGCCTCTCGCCGCGGTTGAAGTGATAGCAGAGATAAAGCAACTGGCATTTTGAAGGCAGGCCCGAAAAGCTTGCCAATGCGTACAGCTGCCTGGATCTCCTTTGAACTTGCTAGACTTGGAACCTGACCATTCCTCGAGTTGGAATACCACCTTTCGCGTTCAACGATCACCTTCCTGAGTAGCATTCCATCACTGAACGAGTACAGTTCTGCAACAGGCCGTAGCGCTGCAAGTCCCATGTCAACCATCTTGCTGATTGGCACGACTCTAGACTTGTTCTTGAGGCTGAGCTTGCCTTGTGAGAGGTATTCTCCGAAATAGTAAACACCAGTGAAACTGTCGTGCTTCCTTGCTCGTAGCCGTGAAAAGGCTGCGAGACCCGAATGTGTCGACGCAAAACCAGCCATTAAATCCAGGTCCCGCATGAAGCTGCCCTCTACGAACTCGTTCGTGTCGATAATGCATAGCTCAATATCCTTTAGCGACCCCCCTTTGTTGCCGACGATTGATCGGTAACATCCGTATCTCAAAGCGAAAAGAAGCGAGCTAGTCCATGAAACGAGGTTGTCGGACCGCTGTGGATATCTTTTCATGCCTTCAAAATGACGGAATATCATTTCTGCCGTGGCTGCACGATCCGTTCGAGCGAAAACGTCGACCGAGCATTCTGGATCGTTTCGGCATACGTCCCCCGACATTGCTGTATATTCACTGGTATAGCCACGGGAGTCTGGATCGTAGATGCGATAGAGGTAGCGATCGCCAACTTGTCCTTTGTAAGGCATAGCACGGATGGTTTCCTGTGAAGGTTGGAATGGTACTGCCTCTATATCTTGAATGTTGACGCCGCCTGAGGCGGGCAAAAATTGATCGATGTCGATGTCGTTGCTCATCTTGGCGAATCGTGATTGTTGTTGCTGCAACAAATGAAGTGTGGGAGAAAGTTACGTTGAGCATTTAGACCTGTCAATTTGTACGATCCACGATGACAAGGGTTTCGCGTGCCTGCACATTTCAGTGTCACTTTGATGCCGATATATGCAAGATGCCGCCTGGGCACTGATAAAAGCCGAAGACATTGACTCAAGCAGCGACATTTCATGACCAGTAGCTGCTCACTTTGCGAAGAGGGAGGTGCCGGATCCTGGCTTGAAAAGAAAAGTGCAGGCTTCACACATCGCACTTGCTGTTATGATGGATTAGCGCAAGCATAGTCGCGACCTCCTGCTATATCTCCTTACCAGCTCAATTTGCAATGTGGTCGGGCAGCTCATCCGGATCTCGTTCTAGCCTCTTGCGTTGGGATGTACGTCTGATCGTGCTTCCCTTTGGCTGGCCAGCTCTCAGTCATACGCCTGTGTCTATGTGATCGATTGCGCGTCCGGATGCAACGCATGTCAGAGACATTTTGAGGGCCCGCCAGCGATGTCTTAAGCCTCTAATTTCGGTATCATAGGAGACACCAGGTCTAATTAAAGTGGTTGGTCGGACAGCATGCAATTGAAGCCTGTGAGGCGAGAGCGCAGATGTTAAGTATTCGCTTGCGCACATCGTCGCCGACAGTCGCTAACCTTGGCCATCAAGAACCTTTGAATCGCCATGAATGCGCCTGTCAGTCCTTCGGAGCTCGTGCCATTGGGCGTGCAGCTGAATAATCCTTCACGTTGTCCAACTCTTACACCTGTTTCCGCGCTAGGAGACAATCGATGCCTTCTTGTGGCAAGCACAACCCCGTTGCAATGTGAACCATCTCCACCAAGGTGCGCTTAGTCAGGCGCTTCCTGCCATCTACTGGTACCATAGCATCAACGAAGGCTTGCAGCTTCTCTATGACTTCATCGACCACTCCAGCCTCTTGACACTGCGAACAAACAGCGTGGTCCTCGCCTTCGAGTTTTAGGGCGACATTACAGGTAGGGAGATCAATCAATATGGCTGTGTGGTGATACTCTCCGCCATGATCAACGATTGATCTATGCCTGAATCGGAGCGTTCTGATGCATGAGAGTGCTTCCGGGCATTGATCACGAACCCAGTCCTCTCCACCGACATCTCCGTGGCGACTAACCCGGATCGACAGAGTACAAGCGGCGAAATAAGCTGCCTGTGCTTCTTTGCGGGTTTGTCGACTGATTTGAGCAAAGACGAGCTTTGGCAGGCGGGTGCGAAGCTTCAGTCCGTGGATTGTCAAGACACGCGTGAAGTCTTCAGAGATGGCCATCATGTAGATCTTTTCTCGTAGCTCCGCCGGCAATGCCATCAGTCGAAAAGGCTTGTTGCGCTCCATCTCTTCAGTAGCGAGGCGCTCCACTGTAGAGTCATCAGTGACCTGCGCTCGAAGACGACTACGGCAAGAGAGCTTACTTGTGGTCCAGAATTCCGCACGTGGAAGGATCAATTCACCAGCATCGTGCTGCTCCAGACAGATGTCGAACAGATTCTGCTTCGTAGTAGGCGTTGCGACTGCAATTTCTGCAGGTGACCAGATGTCAAGCTTGCACGCTGCGGAACCCTAAGTAAGAGCCAGAGATGAGGTAACGATACTCACCAGCAGTATTGAGGTCGCTAGTTGTGCGGCGGTAAGCCATTCTCAATCTCGCCCAGTGGCGTGCCTGTTCTTCAAGTCGAGATCGGAGTCAGAGAATCAAGTTTGAGCAGCCGAGTTGCGTGATCCACTTCTTTCGTCTTGCTTGGCAACGGCGAAATGTGAAGCTGGAGGACTGCTCATCTATTACGCTGGTGACAAGCTTCACAACTTCGACTATCTACTAAGCTTTCTTTGCATCCCGTTCTGCCTTTCTCAGCGCACGCTTGCGAATGTCTACATGCATCTTCCTGTTGATATTGAGCACAACTCCGTTCATGGTGCCTGCAAAGCTCGCAATTGCCCAGTGCATGATTCCATGTGACCAATAAGGAGTGCTCGTTGCTGCAATGCCCTGCGCACCACCCGATCTCCCAATTCTCGACAGTGCGGCGCGAACGAATTGCTTCGGGTTCGGAATCAGCGCAGATGATCGCTTGATCTTGCTCATGGCTGAAGTGACAAGGTAGGACTGTACAAGCTGAACCTGAATGTTGTAGGGTGCGAGCTCGCCGCTGAGAGCCGTAGACCACTGCTGTAAGAAGGCTTTGCTGCCACTGTAAGTCGCTAGCAGTGGTGTAGGCATGATGCCGCCGAAGGAAGCCATGGTCAGGATCAAGCCGCGCTTGCGCTGAATCATGCCAGGAGTGACGAGCTGGGTGACACGAAGCGTGCCGAAGCAGTTGATCGTGATGATATCCTTCATTTCCTTCTCTGGTGTCTCGTTGAAAGGCACAGGTATGCTATGACTCTGGCCGACATTGTTGATGAGGATTGAAATGTCCAGTTCGCTGACTAGCTTTTTCAGATTCGCAAAATCCTCGTCTCTATTCGCTGCGAAGTCCATGGCGTAGATTTTAGTCTGGACTTTGTGCTTCTGCTGGATTTCGGAGGCGAGCGTTTCGAGTTTCGATTGTGTTCGTGATACAAGCAGGATATTGAATCCCTTGGCTGCAAGCTGGAGGGCGTATTCCTTTCCAATGCCATCGGAGGCGCCGGTCACCGCCGCCCAAGTTCCTTTTTTGCCAAATTTGGACAACTGTCACATGTCAGCAGTGGTACAGCGCGGTCACAGGTGAAATTGCATACCGGAATGCCTGGCACGACAAAAAGTGACGCGATCAGTCTCCAGAAGGAGAAGATCTTGACCGAGATGAAGAGCAAGCCAATGAAAGCAAAGACTTGTGTAGAGGGCGCTGCCCATGGATCAATTGGTGATACCTTCTCCATGCCGACAGTCCCTTGCGCCGCAATAATTGTAGAAGTGAATGTGTTCCAGGGGAGAAGAGCTCGAAGTGACGTTGGGATGGCTCGTTCTCTCCCCTTGGAAGGCTTGGCAGACGCGACTACTGCGCGTGGATTTGTCTACAACATTACACTTCATGAGAAAGCCTCAGACAGCACAATTGCGACAAGCAGCACATCTCAACACACCCTTGAGCATCAGAAGCATGGCCAGCTCGCTTTCGTCCTATCTGCCACCGAGCGATGGCTTCCTGCCGAAGTGGCTGCTCTTCGTACGTGTTGCGCCTTTTTGGCCTCAATATAACCTACTAACATTATTGCTAGATCGCTGTCGTCTCGATAGGCAACAGTGTTCAATGTTATATATCCACAGCTGGATCGAGAGAAGTCTACGCTGGAAAGTCGCCCCTCAAGGCAATGAAAGAATCCTCGAAAGGCACAGATCTGAGCCCGGTCAATGAACTCAGCGCCCGAACGTTTGGTACTTGGACCGCACTCAGCAGCATCATCCGTCTGTATGCCGCGTACAACATCCATGACCCTCTGATTTACCAGCTTGCGCTGTGGAGCTATGTTGTTGCCTTTGCACACTTCTTCAGCGAGTGGCTGGTCTTCGGCTCGGCAAGATGGAATCGAGGCTTTGCATCCCCTGTGTTTGTAAGCACTTTCACCATTTCTTGGATGCTTTCACAGTGGAGTTATTACGTGGGGTCGTAGACTTTGACTGCAGTTGGTTCCGAGAGCCCAGAAAATCAGCATTGTTCCAAGCGGAGTTGAGGTGGAGATTGCTCGACACCTTCTTGGCCTCATCAAATGGAATCTGGGCTTGACATTCTCGGGCTGACCTACGAATTGCTCTCCAAGCAGAGATGAAGCTCACGGTCTTCAGAGGCCCAAAGTATGATCAAAGCCAACAACTTGTTGCTAGCACAATTCGGGATCCGAGTTTGCTCGCTTTATGAAAGCGAAGGTAGAATAGGCTGAAAAGCGCAGCAGCACTTGAAGAATCGATATCGCATCGCCTCGTGCAAGCATCTTGCACTATGCAAGTCAGCTCCCTACTGGATGTTCCCAGTTCTTGCCTGCCCGTTACGAGTCCGTATTCTGGCAGCGTGGGTAGTACACAGCCCAATCGAGGCGGTGGCTACATATCCGGAGGCTTCCTAAGGCCCTTACCCCTCGTCGTCAGGACTCACGAAGATGGGATCAAGGGCAAGTCAGCAGGTTCCGCGGGAGCAAAGGCGCTCTTGAACCTTCGCGCTGTCGATTGCTGCGCAGGATCATGAACGAGGAGTCATGCCAAGTGTGAGTCGAGTTTGACATCTGTCACTTGCCTGAATCCAAGTCAATATGCTGGCCAAATATAGCCGACCACACCAGCATCCCCGTTCGGCTTTTGAGAGCTTAAATCGACCCTTGTCCCTCTCCAGCGCTCGGTCACCACAGCCAAACACTTTCCGACTTGGCAGATCTCAGAAACAAACGATAGAGCCAAGTCGGATACTGACATCGATTTGTCAAACCGATCTAGATGCACAGCCCAGACTATTGTTATACACAATCTCGGTGCTCAGATATCTTAAAGGCAGCATGTGGAGCCTACTAGAAAACTTCGAAATCCAGAGCCTGCCAATTTACGAAAGCATGTCATGGCGGAACGAGCTTTATATGCCTGTGATCAATGTGTAAGTGTGGCAAACAATGGCGATCACATCCAAAAGCAGACTAACATGGTATCAGTACCGCTGCAAGACCAGATGTGACAAACAGCTTCCTGCATGTGGAAGGTGTGCGCATCAGAGTGCTACTTGCACGTACAGTGTGACTGGGTTCGAAAGCATTAATACCGCAAGCTCCAGCAGCTCCAGCACCCTCGATTTGAGCTCCCGTCACGATACACCTCAGCAGCGGACCATTCTGGACCCAACTTTTGTACCCGTCACAGACTTCGGCACTCAGCATTGGGCTCCTTACTCGGGCGACGGTATCAATGTTTGGGCGGATAACATACAGCCGCAGCCAGTCTGGGTAGAACCCGAGCTTGAGCGAAATTCTGCCTTTCTCATACCGACAATGGACAATACGGTCGGCAGCTCCAGTCCTTCCTTACCAGATGCGATAGCTCAGCTGGAACCCGGTCACCCGACTATACCTATGGTCGACCTGAGGACAGCTCAGGGGTCTCGTCAGGCGATCAGGAACTGCCGCTGCATACAAGCAATCCTAGAAGCTTCGACAGTCGCAAGCCGGGAGCTCGATAGCAATAATGGAGTTGATCCGCCAAACATTCAAGCAGTCCGCGAAGCCGCTTCGGTCTGCTGCCATGCACCAAAATGCTGCATGCTCACTGACACGGCGACGTTCATGAGCCTCATACTGTTCATTCAGAAGGCAGCGCGTTGCGTCAGACTCGCGATACAGTTTCCATCCACCATCACAATCGCTCTCGAGATGCGAATGAGAATGCTTACGATGCTCACGGTCATGGATAGTAATATGGCTTCCGAGGGTGGGTTTCCTGAACTCGATCAAGCACGACGTGCACACCTCAAAAACATGATCGAGCAATTGCAGATCGGACTGAGATCTTGCCACTGGAGTTCTGGTGAAGAGTCTTACTATTAATCATGCTTCATTAATCATGCTATGCTACGGCAACGTAAACAGCGTGGACTTCGTAATCTGGTCTTTAGAGGTTGATGGATCCGATGAGCGAGTTACCACTACCACTGGAGCTGCTGGAGCTAGAAGAGCCTGTCGGACCGGCTGCCGAAGATCCGCTGGAGCAGTCAATTGCATCTAATGATCTATCAGCCGACACGAACTATCAATTGTGGAATGGAAGCACACGTACTGCATTCTGAGGTGCTCGAAGAGCTTGTGCTCTGTCCGTCCTCGCTAGCGGCAGCAGAACCTGAAAACCATGTCGTCAGTCATTGCTGGAGTGACTCGTCGACAACAAATACAAACCTCCAGTCAGGCCAGGCAGGGTGCTGTTATTGTTGGTAGTCGACGTGCTAGTCGACCCAGAGTTGTTTGTCTGTCGTGGGAGCAAAGCAGAATCAGTCCTGCTTCCAACTGGCGCAGCAAGCGCGAAGCTGGACAACAAGGCCACGAGAACGAGAGAGTACTGCATCTTGATCCCAACGAATGGTGTTCTTGGAACAGCGAATGTGGTAGCGAAGGTAATGTGGGAGATGCTGAGCGATGGATGAGAGACGTCTGGGAAGATACAAGGAGGATTGATATATTGCCAAAATGGAGCGGTGGACAGCAGCCACAATGTCGTCGTAGGCTGTTCGCCCGCAATCGGCACATTTCTTCCTTCTTGTGACTTCAAGACTACAGCAGGTTCTATGGGACTTGTGGCGACAATGTGCCGCTTGAAGCAAGTATTTCCTTGGCGCACATGCGGCTAGCAAGCAGTGCGAACCTTCCATATGTGATGAAGTTCTGGTGGTGAGTGCGAGAGAGAGTATGAATGTGGATGCTATGCTGTCTTCTCGAAACACTCATACCACAATTAACCAGCGTTCCAACTTACAGTATCGAGCAAACTATGAAAACAACAAGGAATTGGGGTTATCGATAGGAAGGTTCAAAAGTGAAGTCGGTAGAAGCACCCTAGCGTCTAACTCTGACCATCAAGACATTGTCGATCATGGTCACTGCCATGCCCCGATTGGGCAGCCTCGATAACACCGCCCCCAACTCTGAAGGAATACTCGGCATCTTCTGCATCTTGATCAAGGCATCGCACAAACTTGCATTCTCATGTTCGCTGAAATTCTGTTGATGAAGTCCCGACAGAACGGCGATTCGGCGACTCAGGACTGCAAAGCGGCTCAAGCACAGCCTTTATGTAAAGTCTGTGTAAAGTTTGAAACGACGAGCGAGAACGGCTGACGACATGATCCAGCGAACAGGAAAACCCGGATGGATAGGGTAGCGCCATCGATCAGTCATCAGCAGAATGTGGTGTCTGCTGAAGACAAGACAACAAATGACCGCTTGTCAGAACTACACCCTAGGGTTCCCATCCGACTCCGACTCCGCAGCCGCGACTGTCGACAAAACTGGAATCGTCGACCGAGTCAGCTACCAAAACATCCATGTACCTAGCCGAAAATCCAGTTCATTGACAAGCAAACACCTGCAAATTGCGCGTGGCTGTGAAGGAAGCTGAACCGAGCGCAATATACAATCAACCAAGATATTAAAGAGTCAAGAACCTGACTCATGCAAAAGGTCTAGAACTAACAATACCTTCCGGGTTGAACTTGCTATTCAGAAATGCCCAAAGCATGAACCAACTTCTCATTCAACGCAAACGTCGAAGTTTCCAAGCTTCCAAGTAAAGGCAAGAGATATGATCCGCCACCTTCCGCCAAACCCCTGAGTTCCATCAATTGCCGTGCCCTTGTCGTGAGATGATCTACGTCCTTTAGCCTTGCGTGTGATAAGCTGTGGATTAGATGTGTTTGGGGTTGACGATGTTGACCTGATACTACGGCGCAGAGACATTCGATGCATTGTTGGAGTGCGAGGATGCAGTCCATCAGACACACGTCGAGACAATTACTGTCGGTACATGAGGGCCATTGGAGGGCTGATTGAACGCAGTTGATTGCGTCGCGGATGGCTTCGAGGTGTTGGTCGTCTGTGCCATGGTTGCCGTCTTTGAATTCGCAACTTCGGTAGACTGTCATTCCGATATTGCTGGTTGGGCTTTGTTGGGAACTTGTTGTTGCTGTTGGGGATAGGAATGGGAGGACTCCGTACTCGGACTGAGAGTGAGGGTCAAGGAATGGTGGTTCTGCGAACAATTGTGTTCCGTCGAGAATTGTGGTTGGTGTCATGTTCGTGGTATTAGTGATTGAGCTTTGGTTGAGTAGCGCTTGCCACTCAAGAAGGTCGGCGTGTGGCATCCATGCGTCGCTGGTGAGCATTGGTTGCTGTAGACAATGCTCGAACGAGCTGGTACTGGCGCTGTACATGGGCTCTTCTCCAGTAGTTGGTACCGATGACCCGCTTGATGAAGCATGCCATGGATACTCTGTCGATGTCATATATGGTGGTGATAAAGTAGTAAGTGCCATAGGCGTAAGACTTGGATGCATAGTTGCATTTGATGTGGGTCCAAGAGCAGCTCTCTCTGGCGAATGAGATAACTTTCGCTTCTTAAGAGTTTGAAGATCGCCCTCAGCGCCACTTGATGTCGATACAGAGGACTCTCGAGATGAAACCAGTGCCATCGACGGTTGTGGTTGGAGTCGCACAGGTAGTGGGCTGTATGGCATCGAGGATGAACTCGTCGCTGAGCTTGTAGAGCCGCCCATTCTGCGCTTCTTATGGCCCTTCGGCTTTCCAACTGGCTTGCCAGTACTGTAGGTACAAGTCAAGCCAGTCTTCAAACATTGTTCGCAAGACGGTCGCCCACCCACACACGGGTGTTTGCGGCGGAAGCACTAAGCGATGTCGTTAGGTCTGTGACTTGAGCAAGAAGGTAAAGGACATACTTGATCGCAGGCTGGTGAAGGCATCTTGAGATTGATAATCACGTGGTGTAGAACGAGTGTACTGGTTGATCGATACAGAGATGGTGGCAAAGGTGGCCAACATATGGATTCTCCAGCAGCACAAGACACCCAGAACGGTGAAAGTAATCTGCCGAAGAGACCGAAGCGCTGGAAAGGATAGGTCTCTTGTGGCCCAATAAGACGTGGACCCTTTACATTGCCATGTGTCGAGCAGGCTTGTCCAGGTTTCTCGTGTTCATGCGCAGTGCATCAAGTCAGGGATCGTCGCAGACGTTCGATAGCTTTCAGAGCCCAAATCCCTAGATGAGTTGTGTGATGAGATCAACAACAAGGCCTTCATTTGAACATCCGAAGCAAATATAGAAGAGCATTGCCCAAACCATTTGGCGGACGTGGCAGTGATCACAGCGCCCTATTGCGAACCGACAACCGATGGAGAGTCACACCTCGCTGGTTCGAAGCTTGTCAAGCATTAAGCACGCTTAGCAGCTCTCCGCACGACTGCGCATTTGCTGATGATGGCTCGTGAACCGTTGCAGTCAGTAGTATCTGGGAGCGTGTTAGCACCGGCAGTGCAAACGTTAATGAATTGCACCGCCTACTGTCACCTACATGTTGCTGCAGTAAGGCTGACCCTGTCGTATCAACCCTGGAACCTTCTTATCTCGACACGGGAGATCTCGTCATCCGGACCTGATTCTGCAATGCACCTCTCGCCGTAACTTGAAACGAGCGTTCGGAAACTTTGACAGCTGCTGGTTACACAGGGTCGCGATGACTTCCAGAGCGATTGGCGAGCCTGTGCCTGACTAGGTCGAATGATGCAGTGGTCAGTTGACAGCGATGGTTTCCGATCCCACGAATGCGATAGCTTACTTGTAAGCCAAGATGCATGCTTGGAGACCACCAACAGCAAAGTTCTCGTAAAACGCTGAAGATATCAATGAACGATGCATTCGACACAGCCTCGAAGGCCGTCCATCACGCCTCTCCAATCCGTAGCGCCTTTTGCGCAACGCTGTTGCAATTCAGCCGATCCTGAAGGCCAGAAAGCAGACATTTCAAGTAGCAATGTTTTTGGGAAGTCGACTTCTTGCCATGTGTGTAGTATAGCAAAGGCACTGAAGTTTTTCAAGGTGCAATATCAGCAGTGTTATTGGCTCTGTCAAGTAGAGGATTCCCCAGTGTCGGGCGCAAATGTGATGTGAATTTCTACCATTGGTGTGGGTCTAATTCTTGAGCATGGTTAGGTATGCGTAGAAGATCTAGAAGCTAGTCGAATAGTTCAAGGGTCTGCTGTCGTAATAGGCAAGGGAACCTGTTCGCATAGAATTGCTAACGCGACAAGCCGGCCACGAGTCACAACGAGCAGTCCTCTGAGATTTGCAGCGTAGATCTCGCCATTTGACCCAATTTGGCTCTCTCCGTCTGCCGGTGGAAGGGAAGTCGCCAAACCGGCTGCTATCTGCAGTAGGACCGATGCATGCCCGTGGGGAAAAGCAAGTTCAGCCGGCTTCGCAGGGATGATTCGATCAACGTCTGCGCCCACAGGGACAGTCATTAACCGGTTGGATGGTCCGGATGAATATGAGAGTTCAGCTGACATCTCTTGCTGAAGTCCTTCGAGAATGCAAGTCGCTTGTTCCAGGGCGATAATCTCCAAGAGCGCATCTCCAGATTTATTGACCCCACAGCATGTACATTGACCACACTGTCGAAGCATGTCTTCAACGATGGTCAAGATGGTGCAAGAGGCAGCCAGTGTAGGTGGCTTGTGTGAGTGCAAGTAATCTGTGGCCCTTGTCGTTGCAGCAACTTTTCGCACAAAGCATTGGCATTTTGGCTCCGACTTCGCCATAGCTGAGATGTGTATGTAATCCGAACAGCCGGTGTCTCTAAACGTCCCAATTGAATGTGTGCCAAAGATTTCGGATAATCGATTGTTCTGACTCCGGTGCTACCATCGCCTCAGAATAGTTCGCACAGCCTCATAGTCGGGACTGTGTATACTGCATGCTGCGGTCTCGTACGAGCAGTGCCATCATTTTGTGATCAGGAAGCCATGTGTGTGAAGTTGGCGTTATCCAGAAGCAGAGGCCAGCCTGCAGCAACCGGTCTATCCGCAGATCACGAGATCACAAGGATACAGGCATCGACAGCGACCTCGGGTGGAGTTTGTATTTGGAAGGAGTTAGCATCAAATATTGCGCGCTGATAAATGCCAATACCACAGGAAATGGTGGACATCCGTAGGGCTGAGGAGTTCCGATGTATCAATTGTGCCTTGCGGCGAAGCCATTTATTGACAAAGTCCTGACGGTGTTGAAGATCCGTCACCGAAGCATTGCTACCACCAACGCCGACGCTGCAGAGATACGCAAAACCCTATTCGGGCGCCTTAGTAATTTGATACCCCGTTCACTTTACTTCTTCGAGCCTTCTTGTCGACCTTGCCTCACAAGCCACAAGAGCAAGTCCACCTTAGTAGCAACAGCGAGCGGCTTCAGGGAGCCATCATTATCACGTTCCGTTACGATTGCGGCCGCGTTCCACACGAAGAAGCGCTCCAGGTAGCTGAGCGGTGTTTCCATGGTGATCTCAACAAACTGGCGTTTGCTCTCTTCACCTTCAGCGCCCTCAGGACTGACCTCGATTGGCTTGACTTCGTCCGATTTTGAGAAATGGAACATGACATCTGCCACCGGGCTTCTGATGTTTACCCGGCCCGAGGATAAGTACGAAAGACAGTTACCAAGCGTGACCATGCCCACCAGTCTCTTACCTGATCCTGAGGTTACAGGAATTTGGTCGTAACCCTTGTCGCGCATGAGTTCGACAGCATCGTCCACGATAGCAGTTTCAGCGATGGTTTGGATAGGTTTGAGTCGAAGGTCCTTGATCTTGGCATTGGCATGCTTCTCCTTCTTGGTGTGGATGGGCAGCTCGGCTGGAGCAAGGGCGTCCGTATTCACGGTGTCTTCCGGATCTATGGCCTGCCTCTTAGGCGTCGGCGGAGCGGTCAGAGGTTCTGCAGGTGGTAGCAAATCATTCGCCGCAAGCCAGTCGTCGTCGACGAATTTGGACAGGTAGCTTCGAATGCTGTCTGGTAGAATGACTACCACCGAATCGTCTTCACTGAAATTGAGATCCTTGATTGCTTTCATGCATGCTGCCATGGCAGAACCGGAGCTTCCACCCACAAGTAGACCCTCTTCACGAATAAGTCGTCGTGCCCAGTAAAAGGACTCGCGATCGTCTGTTTTGTACCAGACATCGACCTCATTTTGTGCCAGCACATCAGGAATGAAGTCGTACCCGATGCCCTCTACCTTGTAGGGAGAGTCTTTGCCATCGTCGTTGAGCTCGGCTGGCAGAGCCAAAATAGAGCCCTTTGGATCAGCGGCAACTATTTTCACCTTGTTTCCGTGTGCCTTCCTGATTCCGCGTGAGATGCCTGTGATTGTGCCACCAGTTCCGGCTCCCGCAACTACTGCAGCGAGATTGCTAGGCAGCGCATTGGTCTGCTCGACGATCTCGGCCGCAGTGCCAAATTCGTGAGCCAAAGGGTTGTTTGGGTTGCCATACTGATCCAGAATTACACCGCCTGGTATCTCCTTCTCCAATCGCCTTGCCACCCCAATATGGCTCTCTGGACTGTCCCATGCTGCGCTAGTAGGTGTACGGATGATCTCTGCACCCAGAGCCTTCAATACGCTCACCTTCTCGCTGCTCATCTTCTCTGGCAAAGTGATGATGGTTCGATAACCCTTGACTGCACCTACGAGCGCAAGACCTATACCGGTATTGCCACTCGTCGGCTCAATCAAGACACTGTGACCAGGTTTGAGGCGGCCTTCCTTCTCGGCCGCCTCCACCATTCGCAACGCGATACGATCCTTTACACTGCCGCCGGCGTTGAAGAACTCGCACTTCGCATAGACTGTCGCCTTGACGCCGATCGACTGTGGCACCTTATTTAGGCGCACGAGGGGTGTGTTGCCGATATTCTCTAAGATGGTGTCCATGATCGCTGGCGGGTTTCGCGGTTCCCTCGATGTTACGTGCGACATCTTGCCGGTATTGTTCTATCGTGAGGCAGATGTGGTGGTGATGAGAGCGAAGGAGATGCCGATGGCGACTCCAATAATGACACTTATATGTGTCAGTGCAGGAACTCACTGAGGACTCAAGTGGGCCACTGGGAGGTAGCTATGGCAAAACAAAGGACTGACTTCAATGGCGTGGCCAAAGTGAGGACACTCGTTGGAGGCCGATTCTAGCCGACGATCCGAAGGGTCTTTTTCTGAGCAGAGACTGCCCCTTCTCTCCGTCGCTGCGCCCTACATTTCTGAGTGACCTCAGGCCACCAGACTCATTCACTTCTTGAACTGTTTACAGAGTCCTAGCATGTGTCAGATGTCATGTGCATTGACTTGGACTGTGCCCGGCTGCAATTCCGCTTTATCCCCTCCATCTTCAGCTGCTTCCGCTCGGTCCATGCGGAAACAGGAGATCTTGCCCGATAAAAGACTCGAACTCGTGATAACGTGGAACGTGGATGTCTGCAACCAGGTTGAAACCCTCCCCGAAGGGCTGAGTAAGTAGTATAAGCAGGAGGATCATGTAGGTACAGGCACAAGCATTTTCTTAGTGGCTCGCATGAAATGATAGATGAAGAAACCCGATGCTCCATGGAGCCTACGAAGCCCCACGTCATCGAAGAGCAGTCCGTCCGAGCAGTCGGAGTTGATTATGCTACAAAAGGCGAGTGTTCTTGAGCTTCCAAGAACTTTCTAGCACGCATTCGCAAAGCACTAAACTACCTGAGTTCTCCTTCGCAGCTCACATAGACTGGTCTCTCACGACACACTCCGACAAAGACAACAAGATGGCGCCACGTTTAGCATGGATTGGCCTCGGCAATATGGGAAGAGGCATGGTGAAGAATATCGTCGAGAAAGGTGAATTTTCGGGCCCGGTCATCATCTACAACCGAACAGCTGCTCGAGCTGAGAAACTTGTGTCGACCCTTCCTGAAGGCAAAGCGAAAGTCGTCACTTCCATCGCGGATGCTGTCAAGGAGGCCGACATCATTTTTACCTGCCTCTCCAACGATGCAGCGATCGAAGAGACAATCGACGCAGCTTTGAAGGTGCCAGAAGCCAAAGGCAAGCTCTTCGTGGATTGCTCTACCGTTCATCCAGATACCACCGACAAGCTAGCTAAGACCATTAACGGCGCTGGGGGGGAATTTGTAGCAAGCCCAGTGTTTGGTGCACCCGCTATGGCCGACAACGGTCAATTAGTCTGCGTTCTTGCTGGACCAAAAGCATTAGTCGACAAGGTACTGCCATATTGCAAGGGTGTCATGGGTCGAGCTGAGATCAAGTACTCCGATCAACCCCATGGAGCTGCAAGCCGACTAAAGATCATCGGAAACACATTCGTCCTGCAAATGGTCGAGGCACTATCGGAAGGACATACGCTGGCCGAGAAGAGTGGTCTTGGGGTCGACAATCTACACCAATTCATTGAGACGATGTTTCCAGGTCCTTATACCGCTTACAGCAAACGCCTCATGACTGGAGATTACTACAATCGCGAGGAACCTCTTTTCCAGGCTGAACTGGCACGCAAGGATGCAGGCCATGCATTAAATTTGGCCAAGTCTTGCGGTGCGAGAATGCGAGCTGTAGAGCTGGCAGATGAACACCTCAAGGCAGTGGTTGATCACGCAGGTGATAAGGGCGATATTGCGGGCATCTACGGAGCAGTCAGGAAGGAGTCCGGGCTTCCATTCGAGAACAAGAAATAAAAGGTCCTAGAATGTAGAATCAAACTCATAGAGCTAGCATGACACGAATAAGTCGACCTTGCTTCGGTTAGAAGTCGTTTCGTTGATGTGCCCCGCTGAAAAGGAGCAACGCGATCACTTGCACTCGCTGCCGAACAGGAGAACAAGTTAGTGATACATGATATCTACTATGTATATGTCCATCGAGCAATGCCAAGCCAGCAGGATCGACAGAAACACTCACGACACTCTGCGCCGAGAGCTGTCCTGATTGGTTGACTCCGTCCAAGAATAGCCAGCTCGACTCCTTCGTCCCGGCGTCCTCTCCTCTTTGAACACCAAACCATACCACAAGCATACCCGATCAGAGGATCACAGACCATAAACACGAGCATGATGTCGTGCTTCTTCTCTGCTTGGCTAGTCAGCACCTATACTTTATTTTGAGCTCATGGTTGATGAAGAGTTTCTGCATCCTGCGGGCTCTGCCACTGCAGCTGAAAGCCACCAAGAAGCATCACGACGAATTAGAGTATTGTAGGATTCAAAGAGAGGCACCCAGCCTTACACTTCCGTAAGTCGTCATGTCTCCCTTTTCCTGTTCCTTGGAGTATTCAGATCCTTTTCGCGAGTGATATGTCGCTATCAACAGCATCGCAGGCCCACGAGAGGGTGTCCCTCTTTCGTGAGGCTCCGATGGGCGCTGGAGACCTCTCAGATGATAAGAGCGGTAAGTCAAACTCGACATGCTATCCGGGCTAGCTAACAAGCACAGAATCGAGGGCCGACCGGCACCATCGCTTCAACTATAAGCCTGTGATTCTTAGGACAGTTCCGCTGCTCGGCCTGTTCGTCCTGTCTTTGCTCCTCATAGGACTGCTCGAGTGGGCTGTTATTCAGCTACCGCATGGCGAAGGTAGGATGGGAGCCCTGTCAATAGAGGGTCATGATAAGCGGAATCTGGACATACATGTCCGGCAAGGCAGTGCTCAGGCCCAAGACTCACAAACGAGCACTTTGGCGATAGACAGCACCACAGCCGGCTTCACATTGAGCAGCGACGCGACATCGACCAGTGCACAAAGCGATCTTTCTTCTACTCCAACCGAAACGCGCCCATCGTCTGCAGCGACGTCCGGATACCTCGATCAAGATCGAACTACTACCCTAGTAGAAGCTACGACAGAGCAAACCGCGTACTTGACGCCTTCAGAGACAGTCGCGTACAGCACGGCCCCTAGCAATTATCTCGATCAAGACCAAACCGCTACGTTGGCCACGACGACCGACAGCGCCTACTTCACAAACAAAGAGACGTTCACGATCGTGGCGTCTGCGGCCATAAGTCAGTATCTGCAGACAGGGAAGACAATCACACATCCAGCGGAATCTACGGCTCAGACCAACTACGTCCAGACCAAAGAGACTATCGTGCCTCAGCAAAGTCCAGTCACGAGCACTTTTCTCGTTGTGTCTACTTCGCAGAGTCCAGTGATAGTACCTATCACACAGGCATCGGAGCATCAAACAACAGTGCAACAGACTGACCAGTCAGCCTACCTCACGCAACATGACCAAACTCACATATCGACAGAACCTACCATTGTGGAGAGTGCTTTCAGCACTGCCTTCGTACCGGTCGTGGTCACAAGAACTGTGACATCCACATCTGGAGAACAGCAACCTACGTCTACGCCCGGCTTGGATGGAGCCGACGCAGATGCTGTCGGCCACGGGAAATCTGCTGTCGTCGTTATCGGATGGAACAATAGTCAAGTATTTCTTAGCACTTACCTCGCGGTTCTGCTTGCGGTCATATATCGGC
This sequence comes from Pseudocercospora fuligena, assembly GCA_014298035.1. NCBI lineage: Eukaryota > Fungi > Ascomycota > Dothideomycetes > Mycosphaerellales > Mycosphaerellaceae > Pseudocercospora > Pseudocercospora fuligena. The sequence continues at coordinate 171,595 of JABCIY010000191.1, forward strand.
TACTCTTCAGCGTGGTTCACAACAATCTGACTTTGATCGAACCTTTCCGTCAAATGACTGAGCCAAATGGTGCTCTCGCAAGCAGCGCCCTCTTTAGCTTCTACCACAAACAATCGGGACTACTTGGACCTATCCCAGCTTTGAGAAATGGTCGGTGGGCCCTTGCTATTGTCGCCACAGCATACCTCGCCGCCTGTCTGCTGCCCGCGCTCGCGTCCGAAGCAATATGGGTCGATACCAATTGGAACTGCCCTGCCGACCTCAGAAAGCCGGATGATACGAACAACCCTTGCCCAATAAGTAACGCAATTGCGCGAAAGTGTCAAATCTTGCTAATCTCTGGATAACATTTTTAGGCGCGAATGACGGCTTCGGAACCAGTAATTCGAATCTTACAAGGCTTGTTGGCTTTTGCCGCGACGGTCATACTTGGACTGGCATCGCTTTTACTGCTAGGCAAAACCGGCTTGTCAGCCAACCCCAGCTCCATCGCTACAGTCTCGAGCCTCATGCGACATCCTGCCTTCCTTGAAGATATGTATGAGTTGCCAACCGGGGCCGGTGCAACGCATGAGAACATGAAGGCGGCCATGGCCGACAAACGCTATTGCCTTGGAGCGTGGACTGGAGCAAGTGGACGAGGTTACGGTCTGCGGCCCATGAACGATGTCGACTCTGGCGCATCTTCCCAAAGATCACCATCGATGTACTCGAAGACAAGCTCCGGATATGCTCCAGTCGACCCTCGCTCTTCATTCAATGAAGCAGACATAGTGGCAGAGTGTTGGCGATGGATGGACTTCGTCTTGGTCATATTCGTCCTAGGCACATTTGGAGTAGTACTTGGTTACTATCTGGACGGCAATGATGATGGCTTCAATAGGTTCTTCTCGAGCAACACTTTTGGGCCGCGATTCATTCTGACTGGAGCTGGAACTCTGATCGCCAATATGTGGAATGTGGTCGAGGAAAGCTCTGTGGTGATGACGCCGTTCATTCGCTTGGCAAAAGGACCAACGTCAGCGAGAGGCACGATTGTGTTCGAACCCAGCAATACCCCAATCGTCTCAACATGGCGTGCTCTGCGAAGCGGGTATTGGTTCGCAGCCGTAGTGTCCGTCACTACCCTCCTAGGCGAAGGGCTCAACATTGTGATATCGGGCGTGCCTTATGCCACCGCGCAGACATGGCAGCAATTCCTTATCTCTGCATACATGTCGATCGCGATACTCAGCATCATGATCCTAGTATCTGCAGGTGTGATATTCAATCGGAAGCATGAGCCTAGGATACCTGTCCATCCGGACACATTGGGGGCGAAAATGAGCTATCTAGCTGGAGCTAGGATGCTCGACGATTTCGAAGGCTCTGAACATGAGAGACCAGCCGTACGAGACGAAAGAGTGAGACATCTTAGGAAGGAATATGAGTTCAGACCGACGGTACGAAAAGATGGAAGACGGACGTGGCTAGTTGACGAAGCACATGATCAAAGAGGAAGCTATCAAAGCATTTAACGGCAGCAGTTGACGGCATAATGATCTAGATACCCAGACCGCCACTTCAAGATAGCATTGCTACCAGATTTCGACACAAGTGTTCTCAGATCTCTAGGGTCTTTCCTATCAAGGCAAGTCAGTCCATGGAGCAATGACCCCTCTCAAGCAATTTAGACTTCGCGTCAGCACCGAAAATGTGGAGTACAGCCTCGCGTGGCATTCGTGTCACATTTGTGTCACAAGACCTGGCTATCAGCCAACCTCTGGGTAATCGCCGCCCGCTCCATTCGCCGGTAACGTGCCGGCGCTTATCAGCCGACCAGACATCTCTGCGACGGCACTCCTATTTCAGTCTTCGATCAGGCCCTACTCGAGTTCCCAATTAGGTGCGGCAGTCCATACTCACCTCAATGGCAGCAGGACACAAAAAAGCTGCCACTATGGCGTTCCGTCGAGTTCCTCATCCTCTACAACTCTTACAACTGAGACCTGGATCCTCACTTAACAGAGCAGCATCACAATCATGGCATCCTTGATGAACTATTTCGGACGTGGCAAGACCACAACAGAAGAACCAAAGAAGAAAGGCACAGTCCGAGCACTACCTGCAGCATGGTACACTTCACAAGAAATGTACGAGCTTGAACGTCGTGCAATCTTTCAACGACGCTGGCTCTTCATCACACACAAGTCTAGACTTCAGCAGCCAGGCGATTTCCTTCGCTACAAGATTGCAGGCTACGACTTCGTGCTTGTTGTTGACCGAAGCAACAAGATCAACGCCTTTCACAACGTCTGCAGACATCGCGCTTACAAGGTCGTTGAAGAGGAATCTGGACGGAAGAATATTCTCGCCTGTCGATACCATGGCTGGTCATACGGACTCAATGGCAAGCTTGCCAAGGCTCCTGATTACCAGCAAATCGAAGGCTTCAACAAGGATGACAACAGTCTTCTCCCTATCCACACTCATGTCGATGATAATGGCTTCGTCTGGATTAACATGGATGCTGGCGAGAAGCCGGAGATTTCTTTCGAGCAAGACGTCGGTGATCAGAATGTCAACCAATCTCGATTCGAGAAATTCAATTTCGACAATTACGAACTTGATCACGTTTACGGTAAGACAACAACACCGCATCAAAGTCAATCTTACTAATTCCATGCAATAGAACTCAACGGCGACTACAACTGGAAAATCGCCTCGGACAATTTCAATGAATGCTACCACTGCAAAACCACACATCCAGACGTGCCCACATTCCTCACAATCGACAGCCACAACTGTGAAGGCGACAACGGACATCTTCAACACGACCAAGCACCAACAAAAGAACAAATCGAAAAAGGTTTCGATTGTAACAGTACTTACTATTTCCCGCATTGCTCTATGACGGTTTCGTAAGTCTTTACCCCCAAACCCATGCACAATAAACCTCCTGCTGACGGTGTATGATTCCAGTCCCCATTTCATGATGATCCAAAAATTCCTCCCCAACAGTCCCTCAAACTCGAAAATGCACTACGAAATCTACCGTAACAAGCAAAGTTCCGATGAAGATTTCCACGCTATTGCGGATACTTATGCTCGAGTCATGGGTGAAGATAAAGTTCTTTGCGAGAGAGCACAATCTAACCTCAACGCCGGCGTCTTTGTGAACGGCGAACTTCATCACCGTTGGGAGAAAGGACCACTTTACTTTCAGCAGCAGTGTAGGGAAGCTATTACGGAACATTTCAATAAGGAGAAAGCTGCTGGTCATGAGATTAATCCTGCTATGCAGAGGCTCAAGGAGGGAGAGTCGAATAGTGATTTGGAGATTTGTGCTAGTTTGGCTTGTGGCGCGAGGAAGGAGGTTTTGGCTTGGTAGATGATGATCACGGTTGTGGCAAGGATGCGAGAGCAGATTGGTTTGGATGCGGTTTGATCGCTTCAGCGGGCGTTATGAGCGTTCTGTGGACTTGGGTGGGTACTGAGGTCTCTGTCATAGAATTGGTGTAGTCAGTGATCTTGATGGAACAATTCTAGAAACTATTTAGTCACTGATTTCATCTCGATTTCTTTCCTACACAGCGCTGAGCACTACTATGAAGGTGGCTCTTGCAGTCCATCTTAACTCGCAATTCTCATTTGGAGTAGCTCATGACATCCAGGATTGGGTAATTTGGTGCTTTCACTTCAATGTGTTCTAGGTAGTTGCGTGATGCGGTTTATTTGCACTCCGGACTGCTCTACACTGGTGCTGACGACTAACAGGCAGCATCAGGTCCAGAACCAGCACATTAGTGTAGTAGACTTCACTCTTCATTCGATGACAAGTGCAGTTTTCCATCTTCGAATTGCAAGCTCATATTGTTGGACACAGCTTCAGCGCGCTCAAGGAAGTCCAGGTTGACACCAGTCCGTCCTTTGTATTTGTGTTCTTGCACAAAATTTCTGGCTCTCTTCAGACCCTCACTACCACAATTGTCAATCATCCTCTTCATACCTTCTGCAACATGCGCCAGCGGAGAAGAGTTGCGCTTATGAGATCCACGCAAGTTTTCAGCCGCTGCTGAAGTCCAAAGTATATCATCGACCAAGTCGACCACGTCGGAAGATTCTGATCTCCACATTGCAGCCCTCATGAAATCTAGAGTCTCTGAAAATGATTCTTTGGTCTGTCGCAAGAAGTCGGAGCAGTCGATGAAGAAGTGATGGAAATCGAAGTGTGTCTGTACTTCTTCCTCGATGAGTTGATGCTTCTGAATTTGGAGCAGTTTATCCGGTTCTAACTTGCCGCAGCTTAGCCATTGCTGCCGAATGCTGTCGTCGATTGTGCTGGGTCCAGAGGTATCTGACAAGAGCCCTTGCGCCATGGCTTGTAGTGATCTCTGCACCGATGTTTTGCGTGAGGCGCCATACTGACCTAGCCACGCCGTCAGGTACGGAGACTTCGGGATACGATCAAATTTTGCGCGGGCAATGTGTCTAGTCTTCGGGAGTGGCACTCTGAGCACTTCTTGCGCTCTCCCGCGCTGACGCTCTTTGCTGTATTGCTTGGCCTCAATCCCGAATGCCATTCCAAAGCGTCTAGCTGCGAGCAGAGTAGACGCGCAGCTTCCAGCTTGGTCGATAAAGCCGAGATTTCTGGGTCCGACTTGGTCAATCACGAAGTCCATGTCTTCCCATCGCTCTTTAAGAAGGCCTGTGCTGAGACAAGCACGATAAAGATGAGCAGTGGCCATGACATTGAAGCCTTCGTAACAAGTGAAGACTCCATCTACGTATCGCATCTGCGATAATTGCGCTGCGAGCTGCCCTGGAAATGCAGGCAGGAAGAGAAACCATACGGCGAGCAGAGGCATAGGTGTTGGTGGAGCTTCACTTCCGGGTGGAAATGACGCTGTTGCATTCGCGTCGATGATCTTGTCGACGATGTTCAGAATGGACTTTCGAAACGATGATTGGAAGTTCCGTTGGAATGAGTTCGAATCTATCAGTGTGGGCGCCTTCTGTTCGAACGCCGAGAATGAAGTCTGAATTGCTGCCTTGGTATCGTAGAGGTACTGAAATTCTTGGCCTTCCGGACGTGTCTGTGCGTCGATAATATCCATATAGATTTGGAACTTCATGACCACATCGATCAGAAGTGGGGATTGAGGGGACAGAACGTACACCAGATCCGGAGTGAAGTTGTCGAATCCTCTGGCGTTGAAAAGTCGTGGAAAGTGCTCGGGCATAGCCTTTATGCGCATAATCACATTAAAGACCCGAACGCAGAAAGGGTGCATCGATGCAAAAGATTGCATATACTCGACACATTCGGTGACGCCCCTATCTCCATCGTTCCAGCTGCGCATGACTTCACGCAGGACTGTGAGACAGGTGAAAGCCGGGATGCAGAGCAGCTCGTTCACTGAGACATCCCCTCCTTCCTGCTCTGACAAGCTGTGCGAGAAGTGTTCGATGTCGTTTCCCTTCATGTGTATCCGAACTTCGAGTTGCTTTGCTACCTGTGTGAAGCAACGGAAGTCTGGGAAATCTTCTGTGAATCGGTCGCTGCTCTGCTGAAGGAGTCGGAAAGCTGTTTCCGTGACGTGAGAGACGACGTCCAGGCTGAGTGACCCTGCGTAGTACTCCGTCCAAATGCTTTTGAGATATTCTCGCACTTTCAGATTGTCCTTCATGAGGCACCAGAATGCAAATTGGACTTCTGTTTCCGACTGCTCGAGCTGAAATTCGCGTGGATCTGGGGTTTTTTTTGACAGCGGGCTCTGGAGAGGCGTAGGAGACTGGGAATTATGATCTGTGACGACGTCAAGGCTGGTCTCTTCAACGTCAAGTGCACCAAAGATATTGCGAAGAACGTCAAAGTCGCCTCGACGTGAAGCTCCTGACTTCACGTACTTCTTCTGCTTCTTTGTGCCTTTCGTCTTCTTCGGTGCTTGGCGCTTGAGATGCAGTCGTTCGGCAACTGTGCTCAGATGTTGAAGCATGCTTTGGAGAACGGTGACAAAATGCTCATGTCCACGATGGCCTTTCAACTCCGATGACTTTTGACTCTGTTTCCGCCAGACAGTGTACTCTTTGCGACCGGCAATGACGTCCTTGAGGATGACGAGAATGTCATCGACATCATCCAATGCGCGCTCCGCATCGGCATGGTGCGCGACAGACACGGCGAGTTGAGACAACTCCTTTGTTGTCAGTGTGATCACTGAGCCGTCTGCCGACTGGTGCATGCGCTTCTCAAGATCAGTATCAACCTGTTCTAGGCAAGAGAGGCGTTGGGCGGTCTCGGCGAGCCATTGCACTATCTTTTTCGTACCGATCTACAGATTCGCCTCAGTAATGCATTTCAAAGATTTCATTAAACGTTACAGACTCACCTTGTATCGCTGATAGAGCTCACTGACCGGATTCTGCGCCATGGTCGCGGGCTTGCTACTGGCTAGTACTGAGCGATGTTGCAGGAATCAGAATTTCGGTGGTTGGAAGCAAACGAAGGTCGGACAGGCGGTGCGAGCGCGTAGTCTTGGCAAACGGAGTGTGAAAGTGGTTGTCTGCATGTCGAAAGGCTACCTGCAGAAACCGTTATGCATCTCATCCCTACCACTAATGTCACGGTTTTGATATGCTACACAATGCAAGAGCGCGAGGTTTGACCATAGCTGGAGTGATCGAAAGTTTCACGTCTGGTTGTCGTAGCCTGGCGGCCTAATCCTGGTGACCTGAGGGTCTTGTTTGTGATGAAGCCATAATGACCAGCGAGCTTCCATGCCGTTTGAAGCATGCCAGGGACAAGTAGAGTTATTGCTTGCGACAGTCCTTTGAGATGACAAAGAAGTGGTTGCAGACGCGAATGGCTCTGTGACTGTGTGATCTGGCAATACGAGAGCAGGCAATGTTTATTGCTCGGTGTGAGAGGAGGGTGAAGCGTGAAGAAGCGATGTGCTTCGGTATGGCTTGGCGTTGATTGCGGCTTCGGGACGGAGCTCCAAATCGACTATATAATTAATAGCACTTAGTATTACTTACTATTGTTTCTTCTTTACTTCTTACTCTATATACGATAATAACAACCTTAATAATAGCCGCGAAGCTTACCTACGCTTACTATATCTTTAGCGCTTAATCTACTATACTTTCTTCTAGCTATATTATACTTTAAGAGCTAACTTAACGCTAGTATACTCTACTATAATATCTAACGATTATAACGGCGTCTAGCGCGTAGACATTCTTATAGTAGCTTTAGGAGCTACTAAGATAGGTCCTTAGAAGACTAAAGAGATAGAGTTACTATTTTCGTAAGCTTACTCGTAATATATCGCTAAGGACTCGTAGCTAATTTTCCTAAAATTTAGGTCTCTCCGCTACCTATAAACTACGAATACTTTAGACTTCTAGTACTATAGTAAGAAGAGATAGTAAGAGCTATTAGATAATACTAGCGATAAAAAGAAGAGGAAGGTAGCGTTAAATACGCTTCGTAAGTATAAGACTACTAGTATAATTATAGAAATATCTACTAGTAAGGATAGCCTATCGCTATACTACTACTATACGAGGGATAGCGATATATATAAGTACTATATAAAAGATACTAAGGGTAAAATAGTCTATATCTACTATAAGTATAAGGGTAAGTTAGGATATATTACTAGCGCTATATAAGAAGACGAAGAAATAGATAAGGATATTAGCGAGTTAGTAGCGATATAGGCGCGAGTCGAGGCTATAGAGATTAAAAATATAGCTCTTAAAGAGCGTATTATTATACTAGAGGCTAAGTTAACTACTCTCGATAGTAAGGTAGTTAGACTTAAGTTATATTATTAATAGTAGTTCTTATAGCTTAAGAATAAGGCTATTATTAAGTCTAAGGATATATATACGCTATAGAAAGGATTATAGCCGGATAGCGATAGAGCTCCGCTAGCTAAAGGTATTTAGATAAATAAAATTATACTACGAGTATAGCGCGAGTCGCCGCGAGTCTATACTTACTTATTTCTTTAATTACTCCTTCTAATCCTTCTTTAACCGTATTCTTATACCCTTTAGCTATTTACGTTCCTAATCCTTTACTATAGATTTACCTCGTTATAGACTCGTAGTCGACTTACTACTAATATCTATAAATTTAGACTACTTAATTACTATCTTAGTATCCTTTTAATCTTACTTTTAATCTTACTTTATACTCGTTATACTCGCTACTAACTCGCCGCTTAAATTAATAAACTCTAGCGGTTTACCTATATTAATTACCTTCTTAGTCTATATTATCTTTTCTTCCTTAATCTCTATACTCGGAGTTATATTTCTATCCGCTAGAGTATACTTCGTACTACGACTCGCGTTAGGAGTATTTAATCGGTATTTCCGCTTCTATTACTTCTATCGTTTCTAGGTATAGATATATATATTTATTTCGTATCTAAGCTTATTCTTATATATTACTCTAAAGATATATATAGCCTATATAATTAATAGCGTATTAACTGCCTTACTTAATACTTTAACCGGTTAGTTAGTATCTAGATCGAATCCGCTATAGAAAAAATAGCTATAGTAATCGTCTATCTTATAGATAGATATATAAGGTAGGTACTTATAATTAATCCGGTCTAAGATAAAGTCTATTACCGGTATTCTAGTATCGTTAAAGCTATAATTAGTCTAGGTATCGTATATAGCGCCGTAGCTAACTAGCTTAGTATATATCTAGGTTTTAATATCGTACTTATTAATAATAATATCGACTCGCTAAATAAAGACCTTATAACGGTATTAGAATTATATCGGAGATTCTACTTTCGCGATAGGCTATAGTAGAGCTAATAGTATTAGTACTCGCTACGAGAGACTCCGAGATCTAGTATTAGATCTACGAGGTTACTATTACTAAAGCTAATAGCCTATAGTATTACGTATAGTATTAGTATAACTCGGTAAAGAAGTAAATATATTAAATCTACGGCTACTCGCTATAGACTCGCTAGCTAGCGGACTCGTATCTTATAAAGCCGCCGATCGCTCGCGAATAAATTAAGTAGTTAGTAGATAAGGGTTTTAAAGGCCGTATTCTCTATAGAAGCGATAATCGGTATATAAGCTAGTATAGTTAGCGCTAGTCTTAGGATAATATATCTACTAGTAGGTAGAAGGAGGTATTATTATTATTATAGTTAGTACGGTAAAGAATAGGAAGAATAGGAAGATTAGTATATAAAGGAAGAAAATAAGGAACGGTAGGAATTAGGCGAGATATAACTCGCGGCGACTCGCCGCCTAACTAACTATTTTATCTAATAAGCGTTATTCGTAGACTAATTAATCTAGTATCTTCGGTAACCTTCGGAGGTTATTAATAAGCTAAGGTAGGAACTATAGGAATTATACGAGATATAACTCGCGGCGACTCGCCGCCTAACTAACTATTTTACCTAATTATTCGTTATTCGTAAACTCGATTAATCTAGTATCCTTATTAATAAGCCTCTCTTATTATCGTACCGACTAACTCCGAGCCGCTAATAGCTTTTCTAGCTCCGTTAATAGCGGCTAATTACTACTAGCTATATATAGATTCGCTACTTATCGAAGAAGTAAGTATACCTCTCGGTAAAGATAGTCTCTATAGACGTTATTTCTACTAGCGCTAACTAGCTATATTATATTATTAGTAAGTAGTACTTATTAATACTAAATAAGCGTTTCCTTAGATAGAAAGGCTTTAAGATCTATAGTATAATTAGTTAGCGAGTCTATAGCGAGTACTAATAAGTCTCGTATATACTAAATCCTTATAGATCTTCTTTAATCTTATTAAGTACGCCTTCCGGTATAGGAATACCTTATTAAGAGTACCTACTTATTTACGGATAATAGTATAGGATATACGGAATACCTAGAATAGAGTATAGTCGATTAGCCTACTTCTAGATACGATAGCTATTCTAGAAGTAAACGAAGTCTAGAACTTCTACGTAGATAATTAGTATATAGATTATAAGGAAGGTAATAATATCGGCTAGATTATCGGTATCGTATAGTAACTCGTATAGGAGCTCGTAGAAGTAACTACGCTATCTAGTAATAGTAGGTACTTACTAGTTCTACTATACCTTAATCCGTTAGTTTATCTTACTAGTACCGTATTTAAAGATCTCTCGAAATATAAGCGGTAGATCTTTATTACCGCGAGTCGTATAGCGAATTTTATAGTAAGTATCCGTAGCTAGAATTATTTCTACTCTATAGTCCGATCGAATAATTTAGGGTACTATACTGTCGAGCTGAGGAGGGCCGACAGGTATAAATGGATCATAAAGTGCAACAGAAGCTACAAGGAATAGTAGGGGCCAAAGCAGGAACAGCAAGTGTGTTGTTGTTATCTACAGGTTGGAGCTGAACCTGAAAGGTGTCAGCTTGGACTAGTCACATGACCATTATCATGTAATCCAGTCTGCCTTGGCATCCGTTGCCAGGTTACCAACTGGACTGTATATTCTAACACTCCCACTCAGAACAGTTGGTCTCTGAGTCCAATCCGAACAAACATATGCAATTCAGAATTTCAATCAGCCAATCAGATGCAGTGGTCTCCTGGTTGGCACAGTGTATCCAACCAGCAAGGTTCAATTCCTTGATCTGGAATCAATGTGGTAGAACAAATCCCAATGATCTGTTTCTATCACATTCTTTTGTCTTTCCTTTTGAACCACTGTATCCTGCTTGCATTCATATTCAGGAAAGATTCCAGGTCAGCCAATCAGGTGCAATGGCTTCCAGATTGGCACAGTGTATCCAATCTGCTGAGTTCAATTCTCAGGCCTGGTATCTTGTTTGCTCAACGGCGTTGATCGCCTTTGAGCAGGCACTTTTGTTGCCTTTTATGCAAGTTGTAATTGCCTTATGAATTGCTGGAACTGTGGCCCTGTCTTTGGCTTAGTCAGGCCATCAGCTACCATCTCTTTTGTTGGAGTGTATTCCACTGCAATCTTTCTTTGCCACCAAAGATTTCTGACCTTGTTGAAGCTAATATCAATATGTTTTGATCTCTCATGGGTATGAGCATCTTTGACAAGAGTCAAAGCTGCCTGGTTGTCACCCATAATCTGAACAGGTCTGATTTCATTCACTGTATCAGAATTTCCTTTGATCAGTGGTTGAAATGAACATTCTCCCACTAACCATGCACAGTCCATCTCCCTTAGGAGTGCTGCAAGGAACTGAGATTGCTTTGCACATGCATTCATTGCCATGTACTCAGCTTCCATAGTTGATGTAGCAACTGACTTTTGCTTCTTACTCATCCAAGAAACTGGTGATCCACAGAGAAAGAAGATGCTTCCAAGGATTGAGACTCTATCAGCTTTGTCCATTGCATAATCAGAGTCTGAATATCCAATCAGCTTTCCTCCTCCCCTTCTGAACATCAAACCCAGGCTTGGGAATGATCTCAGGTATCTAGCCAGTTTCCTGAGTGCTTTTAGGTGTCTCTTGGATGGATCTGATGCATATGATCCAAGTCTTCCAAGGGCAAAAGCAATGTCAGGTCTTGTCATGGTCATTGGCCACATCCATGTACCATTTTGGCTTTGGTACTCTGTCTTGTCACATCTCTCTTCATCTAAGTCAGATTTCCTCAGACTCTCATAGTTGTCAAGAGGTGACAAGGTTGGGTGGGCCATTTCTTTGGTCATTCCAAACTTTGCAAGGCTTTCCTGGATATAATGTTCTTGGTCAAGCTTCAGAGTACCATTCTTTCTGTCTCTGGTGAGCTTCATCCCAAGAATTTTGGTTGGTTCACCCAGGTCTTTGATTTTGAACACCTTGCCCAGTTCTTTCTTGAACCAAAGAACATCTTCCAGTTTTGGTGCTGCAATGGGAATGTCATCCACATGGGTTAAAACCATCAGGTTCCTGCCCTTGTGAATGAGCAAGCATGGGTCTACCTCTGATTGGTAAAACCCCATTTTCTCCAGCTTTGAGACACATAGCTTGTTCCAGTCTCTTGCTGCTTGTTTCAGGCCATACAAGCTCCTCAGGATTTTCAGAGCCATACCTTGTGGGATTTCCACTCCTGGTGGGGGAATCATGAAGATATCTTCCTGTAGGGTACTTTCAGTGAATGCATTGTTCACATCCACTTGGTGCAATTCCAGGTCTTTCTCACATACAGCAGCCATAAACACCCTGAGTGTGTCATGCCTTACTGTTGGTGCAAATGTCTCCTGAAAATCTACCCCAAATTTCTGGGAAAAACCCCTTGCAACCAGTCTTGCTTTGAACTTGTCAATTGCTCCACTGATTAGTCTCTTCACATCAAACACCCATTTTGAGGTAACCAGGTTTGCTCCTTTTGGTGGAACTACCTGATCCCAGGTATGGTTGCTTCCAAGTGCAATCAGCTCTTTCTGGATTGCCTCTTCCCACATGTGACCCCATTTTGGATCTTGTATTGCCTCTTGGTAGGTTCTTGGAATTGGAACCTCCTGTCTTTGTGCAATCCCTGGTGCAAAAGCAGGGAATGCAACCTCACAAACACACTCCAGAAGTTCATCTGCCCAATCCATGCTTGGATCTAGATCTTTCATCAGGCAGATGAAGGCTCTGTGATGTTTGGCCTCAGGGAAATCATCATCCTCTGATTCTCTTGGTCTCTTCTGTACAGTTGATCTTGTAATCATACTGTGAACTCTTTCTTCTCTTGACCCTTCATCAGAGATTGATCTTCTTCTCTTTGAATTCCCCTCCTGAGCATGGACATTCTGGTTGTCTTGCTGAGGTTCCTCTTGGCTCTGATTTGGAGCCTGCTGTTCATGTTTTTCTTTTTCTTCTTCTGGATCATCCATCACCTGATATTGGTCCTTGTCCTTTGGTGGTGGAGGTAGCTGAACTTGTAGTGGTTTCAGGTCCAGTTTCTCCTTTCTTGCTGGTCTGCCAACTGGGTTTCTAGCTGGAGCATGGCTTGGCTGGTTGAGTCTGGGAACATTCAAAGTCATATCCCCTCCTTTCTCATCCTCAAACCAGACAGCATTGTTGTGTGCTCTCACAGCCTTCATGTCAGGCTCCCAGAACAGCCACATCTTGGATGTGTCAGGTACATATCCAATGAACACAGCATCCTTTCCTCTGTTCATTAGTTTGTCTGACCTCCTCCCAACTGGCTGAGATTTGGCATCCATGTACACAACTGCTCTGCATCCCCAAACCTTGAAGTGTGATGCAGAAGGTTTCTTTCCAGTAAAGGCTTCATCAGGTGAAACCTTGAGTCCATCTACATCTGGCCCATTTGGAAGGGCATTTCTCATAACAGTGCAGGCATCCAATGCTTCTGGCCAGAATTCAACTGGCATGTTTGATTCCTCAAGCATTGCCCTAACATGTTCCTCAGATGTCTGGATTGACCTTTCCACAACTCCATTTTGGATTGAGTTGTATGCTTCAGTTGTGTGGTAGGAGATTCCAGATTCCTTCTCCCACTGCTTGAGTAATGCAAGCAATTCTCTTGCCCCATCACTTCTTACTGCCTGAAGCGGATTCCCTGATTGTAGTTCAGCTTTTCTTTTCCATTCCTGCAGTGTATCTGCTGCATCTTCTCTTGTCTTTAATGGGAACACCCACTTCTTTCTTGAGAAGTTGTCAACAATCTCAAGCCACCATTTGAAACCTAGCCTTGAGACAGGCAAAGGTCCACAGATATCAACTGAAACAAGGGAAAGTCTGGCTGGCTTTCTCTCTGTTTCCTTTCCTCTGTGTTTCTTCATTTTGGCCAAAGAACATACTCTGCAGGGCTGGTGTCTTGCAGGGACAGGAATTTTTTCCTTCAGGTCAGTAACTTTGTGAAGGTCTCTTAGAAGTCCTTCTCCAAAGTGTCCAACTCTTCTGTGCCACAGCTCCCACTGATCCTGATCAGTCTGGGCTGCAAAGGCACAGGTGTCATTTTTCATTAAATCCTGGGAAATGCACTGGTATGCAAATTCATCCAGGTCTTGGCTGATTTCTTCAATGAATGGTACTCCTCCTGAAAGCCTTGTCTGGACAACTGGCTTCCCATCAGGTGAATGAAGTGTGAATTTTGGTGGTTGAACACCAAACTGCTTGCTGAATTGGTTCCAAGAGACGAGATTGACTCCAAGCCCAGGTACAAAGAGAACACCTTTCAATACAATCTGTTTTCCTCTCCTCCCACCCATAACTGCACTCCCAACATGTGTAGCTATCAGATAGCCACCTCCAACCTTGATCCACTTCTTCCTTTCAAGAGGTTTCATGTCTCTGAAGAGTGATTCCTGGTCAGTCATATGGGCAGAAGCACAAGAGTCAAGCAGCCATTCAGATGGCCTGTACTTGCCTTTTGCTTCAACAGTTGAATGAGCTACCTCATCCACATCTTCCTCCTCAGAGGGAGAAGATGGTTCAGAGGGTGCCTCTGCATCTTGTGCTGCATAGGCCTTTTTGGAAGATGGTTTCCTGGTCCTCTTTTCCAGGGATTGTATTCTCAGGCTCAGTTTCTTCACCATTTCTTTGAGTTGCTCTTTGTCTGGTGAAGATCCCCTCCTAGCTCTAGATGGGGATTGTTTCTTTGCTACCCTGTAGCTCTGCTTTGGCTTGACAGCTGCTTTTGCCTTGTCCAGGTTGGGGCATTCTCTGATCCAGTGCTTTCCTTCACACAGGAAACATAATGAATCCCCACCTGCCTGATTTCTTTTCTTGGCAAACATAGCTGTCTCCTGTCTTGTCATCTGTTCCTGTTTTTCTCTCAGGACACCAAGAATATCTTGTGGGCTTAGGTCCTGTCTCAGATCTATTCCATCCCTGATGGTGCTGAATGATTCTGGAAGGGCTGCCAGAAGCTGTTGAATCCTTCTCTCCTCAGTCTTGATTTCCTTAAACTGTGGAGAGATTGACACTGCCTTCCTAGCTATGCTGCTCAGGCTTTGCCATGCTTCATCAACTGTTTGGCCTTCTTCCATGCTGAAATTGGTGTACTGTTGGAGCAAGCTTCTTCCTGTTGCCTGAAGCTTCCTCTCATATTTTCCTTTTGCCCACATCCACAGATGCCTTGCATGTTCAAGCTCTTGACATTCATCCTGGTCATCTTCTGAAATGCAGATGAACATTTCATACAATGCTGTTGCATTGTGAACCTTGTAACTTGCTCTTCTGATTGACCAGTCCAGTGATTCTGATGATGTTGTTGAGACATGCTCAGATGGTGTAGATGCTAGGGTGCTAAGGACTGTTTCATCCAGTACCCATTCAACCTTCAGCTTTATCAGGTGCATCCTGATTATCTTGAACCATAATTCATGATTCTCTCTTGTCAAGATTGGTGCAGCCCTTCTTTTGCCAATTCCTCCTTCTTGATCCATGATTTCTTCTGTAAATCAAATCCAAACAAACTCCAGAAACAAGCTCTTTCTTCAGTCTGAAAATGACAGTTTCTGGATAGCTGTCTTCCTTGGTTGCAGATCCCTGGCTCTGCTAAGCCTCTCAGTTTTGAAGGTTACTGAAAACTTGGTACAGATTCCTGCTCTGTAGGGCCAATGACTTCCTCAAGTCCTTCCTAACTGTCACAACCTACAGGTCAGGGTATTGGCAGTACTGAGTGCTGAATCTGAGGCTTATCCAATGGTGCTCAAGACCCAGGCTTATCTGTTCCCTTTACACTCTAAGCGATCCAACACGCTTCAAGCAAGTGTGCCTCACTAGGTTCTTTCACAGCTTATATACACAGAGCTTCTTTGTGTAATGTGTGTGGGTCTACCTCGAGTCTCCCTCTCCTGTTTTGCCTCTTCCTTCTAGGACTGGACTTATAGGTTTAGGAGTAACCTGTACTGCTTTAGTCTTCTACCTTGTAGTTGCAAACCCGGGCTCATAACCTGTCGAGCTGAGGAGGGCCGACAGGTATAAATGGATCATAAAGTGCAACAGAAGCTACAAGGAATAGTAGGGGCCAAAGCAGGAACAGCAAGTGTGTTGTTGTTATCTACAGGTTGGAGCTGAACCTGAAAGGTGTCAGCTTGGACTAGTCACATGACCATTATCATGTAATCCAGTCTGCCTTGGCATCCGTTGCCAGGTTACCAACTGGACTGTATATTCTAACATATACTAGTATTACGAAGTATTACGATATACTAAGCGAGTATAGAGATAGCTATCCGACTAGTAATACCTATATATATCTAGACGATATAGCGTAAATAGATATCGATAGTAGCGTAGATCTATATACCCTAATACTTAAGCTTATAGTAAGTATCTATAGATATTACGTAGCCTAGACCTAGAGTTATAATTATACCGTAATACTCTCGCGTATACTCGCGGCGGACTCGTAGCCTATTAGGATTTAGCTTACTAGTAATCCGATATATTCGGTCTCTATTAGTAGTATTAGTAGTAAGTAGAAGTACTTAGAAATAGCTTATAGGTCGACTACTACTAGCGAGTCTACTACGAGTAGACCTACCTATTTACGATATTATATTTCGATCGGATATAAGTATATAGATTTCTTCGGCCGTATACCTCTACTATAGATCTTTCTAATTCCTCTTTTAGTACTACTTCTATATATTCTATTACCTCTTTAACCCTATTAGATAATATCTTCTTATATAGACTAAGCTCTTTACGTAGACGTATATATCTATACTACCTAATATCGAATCTATCTACCTATAGTATTATAATCGTATCTATATTAGTTAATCGTAGAACGTAGAAGGTATAAGTAACGCTAAGCTTTAAGGCTTCGATATTATTAACTTTACGATAATCTTTATAGTAGTTATAGTAGACTTCCTACTCTCTTAGTCTTCGTTATAGTATTATTAGAGATATAGTATAGCTAGTCTTTCGCTCTAGGTATCGGATAATCTCTTCCTTCGAAGTACCGTTATAGATCTATATTATAATCTAATCCTTTTAGGGCGATAGATCTATACGTAGACCTATTCTTACGAGTAGATAGCGAGTAGTTAGCGAGTATAGAAGATATAGAATACTAGAAATACGTATATAGGTTGAAAATTAAGTTGGAAAGTAGCATTAATTACATGGTCGATTTGGGCCTCCCTACTTCGGCGGTCGGAGGCCGATGGTTTCGTCATGATCCGAGCTCCAGTCTTTGGAGGCGAGAGAAGTTCGAGATGCAGTGTTGATTGATTTGCTAAGCGTCGGACTTATCGATTGCGCATCCACATCCATACTCTCCCCTACTCCATCCCCTCTCGCTCTCTTCATCGCCACCAATCCAACACAGTACAGTTTCTCGATCCCGCCCACCACGACGGAGAGAGCGAGGGCAAACACCGAGTCACGAGAGCATGGTCTACGGACGAAGCCAGGCATGGCGAACATCGCTCCAGCAATCGCGAGCATATACTACAGTGAGAGCACCATGTAGAGCGTGTCAGGCGCAGCGAATTGCGCCCAGTCTCCCACTGCAGAGGAGAATACCGCAGTCTTATCTGCGATCGACAAAGCTGCTATCATCACGAGACTTCTCTACATCGCCGGCAAGGAGAAAAGACAAGACGAATGAGGATTTCTTCACTGCTCTGACTGGGAGACCAGCCAAGAAAACTGAAGATGCAGAGGCCAAAGAAGAGAGTACAGGCGAAGTAATAGAACTAGACGCGAAAACGAAGTCTTCTGAGCCAACGCCGATACCGAGTGATGGCAAGGCATCGAGTGCTGGAAGTGGCGCGGGTGCCGGCGGAGACTCTGGCAGCGGAGATGGTGGCAATCGCAAGAAGGGTGGCAAGCAGAGCAAGGAGCTCACCAAACCTCAAGTGCCAGATGTCTACCCGCAGGTCTTAGCAATTCCGATTGCGCAACGACCGTTGTTTCCTGGATTCTACAAGGCGATCACGATTAGAGATCCGAATGTCATCGCAGCAGTTCAGGAATTGTTGAAGCGAGGGCAGAGCTACGTGGGTGCATTCCTGCTCAAAGACCAGGAGAGTAGCCAGGATGTGATCAATGACCCAAGCGAGGTTTATGATGTCGGAACTTTTTGCCAAGTCACAGGCGCTTTTCCTGCAGGACATGGCGAAGACAAGGCTTTGCAAGCTGTCTTGTACCCACATCGAAGAATCAAGCTGAGCGAGCTGATCCCACCCAACCGAGGCGCACCCGCGGCACCAGAGCCGGAATCACAAGTTGCACAAGCGACCATTGAGACTGCAGTACCATCAGAAGAGCACGGCGAGAAGCCCGAGACGGAAGAGAAGAAGGGTGGCGTGACGGCAAGTTTTGAGGAGCAGACGCCGGAGAAAGAGAAAGAGAAGTCTGAGGAGGCGGCCAAGGCTGCAATTCAGCCTACAGACTTCCTGCGATCCTGGCCAGTCAGTCTGGTGAAGGTCGACAATCTCAAGGACGAGCCCTTCGACAAGCGATCAGAGACCATCCGAGCATTGATCTCCGAAATCGTCAATACTTGTCGAGAAATCGGCAATGCTAACCACTTGTTCCGAGATCACGTTTCCGCCTTTGCCATGTCTCAGTCCGCAGCGAACATCGCCGATGAGCCCGCCAAACTTGCAGACTTCGCAGCTGCTGTATCCGGGGGAGAGATGGAGGAAGTGCAAAGCATTCTTTCTTCCTTGAACATTGAGCAGCGTCTAAGCAAGGCGCTAGAAGTCATCAAGAGGGAGCATATGAACGCGCAACTTAGCAGCAAGATCTCGAAAGATGTCGAGAGTAAGATTCAGAAGCGCCAGCGAGAATATTGGCTCATGGAGCAGATGAAAGGCATCAAGCGCGAGCTTGGTCTGGAGAGCGATGGCAAGGACAAGTTGGTCGAGAAGTTCAAGGAGAAGGCCACCAAGCTGGCCATGCCTGAGCCAGTGAAGAAGGTCTTTGATGAGGAGCTGAACAAGCTCACCCACCTGGAGCCTGCTGCAAGCGAGTTCAACGTGACGAGAAATTACTTGGACTGGCTGACGCAGATTCCGTGGGGTCAACGAAGTGCAGAGAACTTTGGTATTCAGCACGCTCGTGATGTCCTGGATGAAGACCATCACGGTTTGAAGGACGTCAAAGACCGCATTCTCGAATTCATTGCCGTTGGCAAGCTTCGAGGCACCGTCGAAGGCAAGATTCTTTGCATGGTCGGCCCACCTGGTGTCGGCAAGACAAGTATTGGAAAATCGATTGCCAGAGCGCTCAACCGACAGTACTACCGCTTCAGTGTCGGTGGTCTGACTGACGTTGCTGAAATCAAGGGCCATCGAAGAACTTACGTTGGTGCTCTGCCCGGCCGCATCATTCAAGCTTTGAAGAAGTGCCAGACTGAGAATCCGCTCATCCTGATTGATGAGGTGGACAAAATTGGTCGCGGCCATCAAGGAGACCCATCAAGCGCACTGCTGGAACTGCTCGATCCCGAACAGAACAACTCTTTCCTCGATCACTACATGGATGTGCCGGTGGACCTTTCCAAAGTGCTCTTCGTGTGCACAGCCAACATGACTGACACCATTCCTCGACCTCTCTTGGACAGAATGGAGATGATTGAGCTTTCTGGATATGTCTCCGACGAGAAGATGGCCATTGCTGAGCGATACCTGGCACCACAAGCTAAAGAATTGAGCGGATTGAAGGAGGTTGACGTCAAGCTTGACCAAGAAGCCATCACGGAACTCATCAACAAGTACTGCCGCGAATCAGGTGTGAGAAATCTCAAGAAGCAGATCGAGAAGGTCTATCGCAAGTCTGCGCTCAAGATCATCCAAGATCTTGGTGAAGATGTTCTCAGCGAAGATAAGGCTCTCACCGAAGAAGGCAAGGCAGCTGCCAAGGAATCCGAGAAGGATGAATCTGAGGTCAAGGATACACCGGAGAACATCGAGAACGAGACTACTGAGAAGCCACGCGTGGCGCTTAAGGTACCTGAGTCTGTGCACGTCACCATTGGCAAGGACAACTTGAAGGACTACGTCGGCCCGCCCGTGTTTACTTCCGACAGACTTTACGATGTCACTCCACCTGGTGTTGCCATGGGTCTTGCATGGACATCAATGGGTGGTGCAGCATTGTACGTTGAGTCCATCCTTGAGAACGCGCTGTCATACAATTCTCGACCGGGTCTGGAGCGAACAGGAAACCTTAAGGCCGTCATGAAGGAGTCAACACAGATCGCATACTCCTTCGCCAAAGGACTGCTGGCAAAGCAGTTCCCGAACAACAAGTTCTTCGAGAAGGCGCGGATACATCTGCACTGTCCTGAAGGTGCCGTACAAAAAGATGGTCCCAGCGCAGGTATCACTATGGCTACGTCACTCCTGTCGCTCGCATTAGACAAGCCACTGGATCCCACTATCGCAATGACTGGCGAGCTGACAGTCACTGGAAAGGTGCTTAGAATCGGCGGCCTTCGTGAGAAGACTGTCGCTGCACGAAGAGCAGGTGCAAGAATGATCATCTTCCCACGGGATTGCATGAGTGATTGGATCGAGCTGCCCGAGGTAAGTCCCCCCAAGCCTGTACATACCTCGATCTCCTACTGACTCCGGAACAGAACATTAAAGAAGGTATCGAAGGCAAGCCAGTCGACTGGTACTCAGACGTCTACGACCTCGTCTTCGCAGACGTCGACAAGACTGTTGCCAACGAACTTTGGAAGAAAGAGCTTGCCAAGCCACCCAAAGAGGAACGCGAAAAGGAAGACGATGACTGAAGGCGAAGACATCAGCTTGTAAAATAAATTATCCTTATCTGTACGCGACCATGGAAGCATCGGGCGGCGCGCTTGGAGTTCACGCGTCATAGCGGATGCGCAGTGCCATACTTGACTCCGCTCTTTGTACATATTACTCACGCCCGCCGAGGCAGGAGTGGCGAGAGGCTGATGGACAACCTAGATTTCAGAGGTAGATCGTGTAAAGACAGCAAGACATCGATGCTGAATACTTCGGTTTCCAGAGTGCTTGCTGACATTTCCATCTATCCTGAAAGAGCACTACAAGCGTGTATGGCAATCTTTGTCATCTATAGCACATTCACTCTTGTATCGGAAGTGACCCAGAGAGACATAGTAGTGAGAATTGAAGCGTGAAGGAGTATTATGTGATGTTGTCGCAATGCGGCACCTTCGAAAGCGGCTAGCACCTCCGCGCACCCCTGCGTTCTCCAGAAACCTTAATGGATTCGCGGCATGCACGTTTACGCGATTGGTATTGGATGGTGGACATTCACTCACTTCATGTTCCCCTCGCTGTGCACAGTGAGCGCAAGCAGTCAACATGGCGAGGCTCGGTCGTCTGGGCTTTCTGGGCATCGCGGTGGTCTTCCACCTGATCTATGCCTACTCCATCTTCGACATCTACTTTGTCTCACCCATTGTGCGTGGAATGAGAGCTTATGAAGTCGATGCGCCCAAAGCACCAGCCAAGCGATTAGTGCTATATGTCGGTATGCTGCAGAATATCATATGCAATAGCCAGAATCATACTGACAGTATTATGTTATAGGCGACGGCCTCCGAGCAGACAAAGCATTCCAATTCTTTCCTGATCCATCAAGGTCCGCCAACGATTCTTCGACAGATGAGGTCGTACCTCTTGCACCTTTCCTACGATCCCGCGTACTCGAGCATGGCACATTCGGCGTTTCCCATACCCGCGTACCGACCGAATCACGACCTGGACATGTAGCATTAATAGCAGGACTATACGAGGATGTTTCTGCAGTCGCGACAGGCTGGAAGTTGAATCCCGTCAACTTTGACAGTGTCTTCAATCGAAGCAGTCACACATGGAGTTGGGGAAGTCCAGATATCTTGCCTATGTTCTCAACCGGCGCTGTTCCGGGTCGGGTCACAGATGCCACATACGGCCATGAATTTGAGGATTTCAGCAAGGATGCCACTGAGCTTGATTACTGGGTCTTCGACCGTGTGAAGCAATTGTTCAAAGATGCAGAGACCGATCCCGTGCTCAATGCACAACTTAAGGAGGAGAAGATCGTGTTCTTCTTGCATCTGCTAGGCCTGGATACGACAGGACACGCCTATCGCCCATATTCGAGGGAATACTTGCGAAACATTCAGATTGTTGACAAAGGTGTTCAGGGGATTACAGAGATCATCAACAACTTCTACAACGATGATGGCACTGCTTTTGTCTTCACAGCAGACCATGGCATGAGTGACTGGGGAAGTCATGGCGACGGACACCCAGACAACACCAGGACCCCATTGATCGCCTGGGGATCTGGTGTCGCGAAGCCGAACATCGTCCGAAAAGGCAAAGCACCGGGACACGAAGACGGCTTCTCGCATGATTGGAGACTCGACCATGTTCAACGCCACGATGTCAATCAGGCCGATGTTGCTGCTCTCATGGCATACTTGGCCGGCCTCGAGTTTCCAGTCAACTCTGTTGGAGAACTTCCGTTGTCCTTCCTTGATGCGACAGACGAGCAGAAAGCGAAGGCCATGTTGACCAATGCCAAAGAAATCCTGGAAATGTACCATGTCAAGGAGCGTCAGAAGATGGCCACGGTCCTGCGATACAAGCCATATCCTGGCTTTGCCGACGCCGAGCATAGTGTTGAGAACAGGCTGGCAGCGATCGAACAACTCATTCGCAAGCGTGAGTACAAGCAGGCTATCACCCGATCTGATGATTTGATCAAGCTTGGCCTAGCGGGATTGCGATACCTACAGACTTATGCTTGGCTCTTCCTTCGAACCCTCGTCACGGCCGGCTACGCAGGCTGGATTGCCTTTGCATTCACGACAGCGGTAGACGTCTACATGTTAGACGGCAAGATTCAGCCAGCAAGACCTACGGGGCACATCATTGCATTTTCCTCTATTCTCGTGGTTCTTTTCAGCCTGCTATTTGTGGAGTCGTCACCAATCACATACTATGCCTATGCCATATTCCCGGTCGCTTTCTGGGAAGAAGTCTTCGCACGACGACAAGCACTCATCGAGGGCAGGAATAAGCTGTTCGCGCAGTTCACCAAAGCAGATGTCACTAAGCTAGCATTGAATGTGGCAGCGTATTTTGCGCTTCTGGAAATCATGGTGCGTTCAGAAAGTCATTCGACCTGTGAGATTGCAGACTTACCATTCCACAGGTCCAAAGCTACTACCATCGTCAGATCTACACAATCCTGTACCTTCTGGGCTCCGCATGGCCTGTGCTGTATGGAGCCGAATTTGTGAAGAAGAATTGGCTTCTTTGCGCTACCTGGGCACTCGGCTGTGTCTCTATGAGCATCTTCACCTTACTACCAGCTATGAAGGTTGAAAGCTCAAATCTCATGTGAGGCGATCTTCTTGATAGTGTGAGGCTGTACTGACTCTCCGCGCTCTAGCTCACTTGGAGGCTTTCTCATTCTTGTCCTTGGTGTGCTGTACATCGCATTCGAGAAGAGTCTGCTCGTCCAGTCTGCGCCGACCAAAGCTGGCTTGGCCGCTGCTGGCGCTGATGGCATCTCAAGAACGATCCTGGGAGTACAAGTTAGTAACCTAGTTCGAGCATTTCATTCGTTGTGATGCTGACTTTCTGATTCAGGTCGGCCTTGTTGCGCTTGCCATTGCAGTCACAAGGTCAAGCGTGGCTTCCTTGCAGGCCAAGGCGGGCCTTCCACTAGGGACACAGATCGTGGGCTGGGCCACACTTGGTAAGTCACTTTGCTCCTCTGATCTTCATTTTCCACAAGCTGCATACAAGCATTTCTGCATTCGTCCTGCCTTCATTTGTATGCTGTTACCGCTTGCTATCATCGTGAGCGCCCCATCACTGCGTCGCAAAATACCGACCGTGGAGAGGTCGCCGAGAATGGGCATTTATGTCAAGGAGGCCGGAAAACTGGACGATGTGCTCAATATTCTGGAACATCCTTGGAAGTCATTTCAAAAAATAGAGTGGCAGACTCGAATTCCGCTTGGCTTCTTCCTGACGCTGTATCTGCCCTTGGCTTTCCTTTTGGCCGCGATCGCAGAAGTGTGCTTTCGCCTGCCACACAAGCTGTTCTGCAACACTAGAAAATGGCGAGTCGCAACAGATGATGTCGCATTCTGGTCGGATCTGGCAGATGCTTGTCCTCGCCGAAAGCTGCTCATGATCGCTCTGCAAGACGAGATCATCAGCGTTCCACCGCAGCTGGATGGATCCTCGGATGAGATGTCGCATCGTTGTTGCAAGTCGTGCAGCGAGACCACAGCACACTCTAAATGGTCGTCGATCTTTGAGGGCGCCCGGCCACTGGACCTGCCACCCTACAAGCTTGATCCACAGGACCGACAGACATCTCCTGGCGGCACAATCGATAATCAGGCATCGCGACCGGATAATGCTACTGCAATGATATGGGCGCGACATGGAGTGATCTGCTGAACATTTGTCGTTTTGTCGCGCACGCAGCCAGGATTTTACCCCAGCTGACCATGATCATAGTTGCATCCCTAACAGTGCCCTTCCTACACGCTCTACGACCGCGGGACCACTATCTACACCGCTTGGCGATCATCTTTCTCGCCTTCGGTCCCCTCTTTATCATCCTCACAATCTCCTACGAAGGACTTTTCTACTTCGCCATTTCAATCACGCTAGTCTCCTGGGTCCGTCTAGAACATCGCATCCACCAATCCTTCAGCAAGCCTTCAGCTCTTTCCCGCCTCACAAACGGCTCATCCGGCGATGCACTCAAAGACATTCACTCTCCTCTAGACACTGCCGCCTCAGCAGCCAAACAACGGGAAAAGGCTCTCACAACAGGCGACTTCCGCAGTCTCACGCTTTCCGACGCACGAATCTGCCTTTTCTTCCTCTTCCTCCTACAATCCGCCTTCTTCAGTACCGGAAACATTGCCTCCGTCTCCTCCTTCTCTTTAGACGCCGTCTACCGCCTCCTACCAGTCTTCGACCCGTTCAGCCAAGGCGCGCTCCTCGTCCTCAAACTCCTCGCCCCATTTGCATTGGTCAGCGCAAACCTCGGAATCTTAACCAAAAGACTCCGACTAAGAGGTGGATCTCTTTTCGCTGTAGTCATGGGCATAGGAGATTACCTCACACTGCGTTTCTTCTGGGAAGTCAGGGATGAAGGCTCGTGGTTGGAGATTGGAGAGAGTATTAGCATGTTTGTTATTGCGAGTGTGCTTTGTGTGTTTGTCGCGGGACTGGAGGCTCTTTCGGAAGTGTTTGTGAGAGGGGTGGAATTTAGAGATGATGTGGTAGGGACTCCTGCGGTCATCACGGCGAATGGCAGTAACGATGTGAGAAAGCGGGTCAAGGAAGCTAATGGTGGGCTTAATGGGACTCTGGATGGCAAACCGCCTGGGGTTGTGGTGGAGAATGTTGGTTGAAAAGAAAAGAGCATGTGATTGATAGATGGAGTTGGGCTTTGTGTATACACTGTACAGAGGTAAATGGTACTGTGTTGTGATGAGAATCTACTTCACGCTGCCCTCGATTTGCCGCGCATGCGTCGGCGGAAGGAAAGCAAAAGGAAGAATCTCGCTTGCTACCCACATCACATCCACTTCCCCCCACCCACCTTCCCACCAGCACTCCCATTTCCTCCACCCTCACTCTCATCACCAGACGGAATCGGCGAATTCGGAACAACAGTAATCAATTTCCTAAGATGATGTCTCCTCCTCTCAGCCTTATTCTCAGACCACCTAGCCTGGAACGTCCCAAACAGACTCGGTCTCCTCGCACTCTCACTCCCATCAGCCTCCTCACCCAACGCAGCCTTACTCCTACCAAGTGGTCTCGCAGGCAACACAACATGCGTAACTTTCGGCGTCCTCGCGACATCGAAATCCTGCTTCGAAGAATCCGACCACCCAAGAGAGACATTGACTGGGCTTGGGTATAGATGTGGCGATGTAGGCGAAGCTTTCGACGAAGGACTTATGCCTCGAAGATCAGAGGAACGTCGTCTACCGTGACGTGTTACGCCTTTCACGCGCTCGTAGAAGGTCTTTTTGCTTTTTTCTGAACTTCCGTTGCTTGGGGTTTTCTTGTGGAGACTGCTGGATGTTACTGGATTACTACCTAGGGGTGACATTGGTGTTACATCGGGAGTCTTTAATTGTGCTGCTATGATTTCTGGAGGGAGTAATTTCAAGCCTGGAAGTTGAGGAGTTTCGGCATTTTCGTCGATGCTTGTCTTGGGCTTCTTGAGCAGCAGCTCGTTCTTTTTCGAGCTTGCACGTCGCATTATGTGTGGGTAGAATTGCGACTCTCTGCTATTTTGGCGATCTTGCTTCTGCTTCCTGCTGCGCGAGGGTGATGGAGGTGTCCCTGGAATGGGTATCGATGCCGCAGCATTCAAAGCTTGAGGCGACTTGTCGCTGAGATTCGTGGGCGGCGAGATAGGGATCATTCCCGTCGTACTTCCTTCGCTCCCTCGATTATACGACGATGGAGGTGTTGGTGAGATCCGCAGAGGGAATCTACTGGAGTGGATCGACTCCTCGCTTTTCGACCTTCTGTGCAAAGTGAATCCTGATGAAGGACTGCCACGAAGCGTCCCTGACTTGCGAGCAGGCTGCTTGCCCATGAAGAGTGGTTGCGGTACCATTTTCATGTGCGTCCTGATACTGTCGTCCGAGTCGTAGTTTGGAGACTCCGAAGGCTTGTATTGCTGAGCCAGAAGTTCGTTGTACTCGTCAACTAGATCGCGTGGTCCATGCTCTGAGCCGAATTGGTAAGCTCCGACACTGGACGACCTTCTGATCGCCTTTGGCGACTCGTTGGAATACTTCCGGCTCTTTCGTCCCCTCTCTTTCCTCCTTCCGCGTTCAGCATCCTCCCCAACCAATCCACGCTGTCTATCATCTTTGGACTGTCTTCGCTGCTCAGCGACAGCCGGTGCCATAGGCCTCACAGGTTCGGTACCGACGTGAAAGGCATTCTCATAGGGCGCCTTGCCAGGCGCTGGGAACGGAAATTCCTGATGCGGAGCGCTCACAGGAGGTGTGGCCAGTGGCGTTGACAGTAGTCTCTGCCTACCTTGATTGTCCACTAGTATAGCGACTGTGAAGAGGGGCGAAGCCAGTGGGGTGTGCGCTCCGCCCAGTATCTCCAAAGTATTCATGCGCATATGGCCGTGCAATCTCCCTTTCTCTTCCGTCTGAGCCCGAAGCTCTTCTGGGAGCAGTGGCACAGCACCGGGAGCATCTCTGGCCTCTTTTGCTTTCTCGAGTGATACTGTCTCGATCTTCTTCTTCTGACCAAGCGGACTAAGTACCGATGGCGGAGATGGCGGAAGGAGGGTTGTTATAGGCCTTGAATGAGGTGGCGAGGCAGGGTCTGTCACAGCGCTCAATGTTGGAGAAGGGGTGTTGATGAGTGGCGAGAACACGCGTGGTTCAAGCAATTGGCCGGATTTTCTGCTCAGAAGATCAGGAGTGCTAATGCTGTAAGCTATAGGCCTATGATGTGCGAGAGGAAAGTCATCATCAAGGTCTTCTGTCCTCCACGAGCGATTTGAATCTGTTGCCCATTGACTTGGCGTACGACTGTAGACGCTTGAAGACCTCCTTCCAATCGAATCGTCGGCAGAAGCGGGAGAGTCGTTGCGCACAGAAGGAGTTGGAGGAAGCGGCTTGTTTGGGTCGTGCTCAAGCGGTGGTGTCTGTCTCAAAAACATCTGAAATGATGGTATGGCTTGGTTCTGGCTGGCGAACGAGGATTGTGAAGATGCCGCACTCGGTAACTTTGGGCGTTCTGCGATGTATTGAACGTTTGTGTTCGCAGAGGATGGTGGGCCTGAATTTCCAGCTGGAGGCTGCTTGAGAAGCCCGGACGGCATCTTCCAAGCAGAGCCTTGTTTGAATATCGATGCCGGCCTCGCATCGACGTACATGATGAGGCTGCCATCTATTGAAGCTTTCAAGAGATCACTGAAATGGCGCGTTGAAACACTAGAGGTCAACAAAGAAAGCATACGTCGTGTTCAAGCTCGTTGCGTCAGGACAATGAGAAATCGCACAAAGACACACGTTAATCAAGTCTAGCCCCGATCGTAATGTGATCCCTTTACGGGCTGACTTGAAGACATATAGCAATTTGATGGCCTGGGCATTCTACGTCCACTTTTGGTTTTGTCGGGTGCGAGCGGCTTGATATTGAAATGCTCGGAAGTCCGCAAGAAGTTCGAGGTCCATATTTCGTTTCTCCTTTTGCATACCATCATAAGGTACAACGAACGCTATCTCGAAGTAGCACCTCCAGATTCGTCTTTAGTCGCACCAGACTTTTCAAGCTCCTCAGCCTGTGGTGTTTGTGGTATATCGACAAGCACAGCAGGATCGGCTTGACGATTCAGAATCTTTTGAGCACGTCGCTGGAGAGCGGTGAGCATTTTGCATGAGTCTTTCTTAGGTTCTTACCTCTTTTTCAGCGGGACTCAACCCTGAATCTGCCTCTATTGCTTCTAGCGCGGTAGCTTTTGACCCCCGTCGTGCAAGCCGAAGTGTCTCGGGAGATGCAGGCGTGCTGTCGAGCTCTATGGGCTCATTGTTGATAGATGCGATTGACAGCGTAAGTTCAGGTGCCTTTCCAGTGACTGGCGAGATCGGCGTCTCATCGTTGTTTGAAGCCATATCAGGCTCACAAGCAAGGCCCTTGCACTTGAGAAAGAGGGGTAGAAGTATCCAGATTTCTGGAAAGTCACCTCTGAAAGTGGAAGAATGTTGACGTGTTCTTTCAGCCTTCTAGCGACTTCCTTGCTGCCAATGTACTTAATGATGCGTTGGGAGCAAAGAAGGTTGAAGTTGAAGCTCCGAGCGAGGAGGAGCTGTCAGCTGCTGTCGCGAACTGACCAGGAATGCTTGGCGAACGAACGGATACAGTAAAGTCACCTGAGGTTGCGCAAGGACAGGGATGCTGACAGAAATAGCACAAAACTTTGAAATGCAATATTCATTGCTCGGTTGGTATCATATGTCTAGATTATCTCTCTGAGAGGCCGTCATATACGTCAAAACGCCAAATACAAATCGCTGCATCTAATCCAAGACCGCCTTAATCGCGTGATCGGCTTGATGATGCTTTCCCTCGTGCGCTACGATGTTGTGAATTGCGGACTGAATGGCGCTGGTGATATCAATGTGGAAGAACGGCCTGTTCAAGCCTTGCACCACCGCCACCTTGACGTTCGATGTGGTGTAGGCTTGAGATTTGTTCAGCTGACGATCGATGTCGCTGGCGCCGCTGTCCGATGGGTTTATGCTGTCCACCTCCTGATTGCCTGTCTCAATATCCTTCGTACTCTGGCGTTGAAGGTACTTATTCTGTTTGTCCTCCGCTGCAGCAGCAGCACTGGACGACCCGCCAAGCTCAGCGACGCTGAAGATTGGCTTCCATCGTGAGAATCCTTCATCGCCATCGACAGCTGGATACCCAAAGCCAGCAGATGCAAGCGCACGTTTAGTCCAGCGGTTGTTGATGCACGCAAAATGCCATTGCACGCGATCCGGCGATGCATGTCTATCAAGCTGATTTCTGACATCGATCAAGTTCTGGACAGATGTAAGATCAACATTGTTGACGGAGGACATATCGATGATGATAGCCTTCAGCGTCGGCCGGTTGTCGTCAATAGCGACTTCTTTGCCAGGTCTCGGACCAGGGTCATTCCAAGGCCGATCGCCAGGTCTTGGATAACTGTGTGGGTTCGTCCTTTGCGTCTCCTTGAAGATGATATGAGTCATGTAGTCGAGGTAGTGGTTTGCATTGGGGTAGTTGAAGCCTTCCGAGAAGCGGTAGATGAAGACTCCCGGGTAAGGATGCTCAGCGTGAATGTTCGGGTTCGATCCGTCGCCATGGTTGATCGGCAAGAAAACATTGCGAGCTGATTTGTCTGGATCGTTCTCGGCGCCGATGGACACGTTGCCGGGCTTGCCTTCTTGTCCCTCGATGAGATGGTCGCCAATGACCGAGTGAACCTTGACCCGGCCAAGGAAGCGACCTTGCGCCTTAAACGCTCTGAAGAGGAATAGAGCCATAGAAGATGCTATCGTGACGTACACGCCGATCTCAATGGTTGTGAACACTGTGACAATGACACCAGCGAAGAAGATGATCATTTCGATTGGTGAGACGCGCCAGAATTGGTAAACAGTATTCGGTGGGGTGATGAGGTCGCCGACAGCATGTATGATGACCGCACTGAGCGCTGCGCTTGGGATGTAGAAGAAGACTGCAGTCAGGGCGTAGATGGCCAGCAGCACCACAAGCGCAGTGATGACACCTGCGAACGGGGTGCGCACACCTGCCTTGGATTTGATAGCAGTTCGCGAGAACGAGCCAGTCGCAGGGTATGCACCGACGAATGGGCCAAGCAAGTTCGTGACACCAATTGCTACAAGTTCCTGGGATGGGTCGATGACATAGTTGTTGACTCTGCCGAAAGACTTTGAGATGGAAATATGTTCGATGAGGAGGACGATGACGGAGGCCGGAATCTCGCTCGCAAAATAGCTGATGATCTCGCTGTTGACTGTGGGGACTCCGGCATGCTTGAAGCCTCTCGGTACCGTACCAAGGATGGCTATAGGAGAGTTTGTGGACTTGTGGTTCTTCAGATGCAAGTTCATGAGCCAACTGATGAGAGTGTATAGAAGAATGACGAAGGCAGTGCGAAGAGTATTGCAGAAGAACCAAAGCTTCTTGCGATTGGGTTGCACTCGTGCGAGGTAGTTGAATGTCGTCCGAATGAGGTAGAGCATCGTGAGCGCCGTCAAGCCGAGAGCCGCGTCCAGCTTGGTGTGTCCGAGGTTCTTCAATGTGTTGATGACGACAAGATACGTTGATGCCCTATTGTTGACATAGGTCTTCGAGATGCCCATCAAGCCTGGTACTTGGCCAACTGCGATGTTGATGGCAGAGCCAGTCATGAATGCAGAGATCGAAGTGAGCGAGATCAGCTCGACCAACCATCCAGCACGTATGAGGCCGATAAAGCAGACGATGCCACCAGCGATAATAGCAAGGGCTTGAGCAACGGTTGCAGGATCGATGTCGGGTGCTTCTTTCTGTACTTTCAATACGACGTTGCCCACAATAGTAGACATAACTGCGACGGGCTGTACACTGTCAGTAGGAGACTAAGCTAGTCATCGGCTTCGTACTTACACCAATGGTAATATCCTTGGAGGTGGCGAAGAACCAGTAGATTAAAACACCCATGAAGGATGAGTAGAGACCGTATTCGGGAGCAAGCTCTGCTAGCTTTGCGTATGCCATACTTTGGGGAACAACGACCGCGCCGACAGTAATACCAGCAACCAAGTCTCCAGCGAGCCATTGCAGGTTGTAGCGACCTATCCAGTGAGTGAAGGGGAAAAGGTTGTAGAAATAATGCAGGAGGTCGCGTCCACTTGGGATCACATCCCGCAACCACTCGGCGGCTGTTGGTTCCTCTTCGACGTAGCTGTCGCCGCTGTCGACTGAAAAGACGGACTCTCCGCGAGAGAGCTTGGACGCTGGAGAGTCATTGCGGTAGTCCAGCTTGATACCAAGCCCTTTGGCAAGGCCGTGGCCGATCTTGCTGCTGGTAGAGGCCATGTTGCGAAAGCCCAGCAAACTAGCCAAGGGAATGAGAGAGGCTCCAGGCCAGCGGTGATATATGAGCTAAAACTCAAGACTGGATCGGAGCGCTAGCCCGGAAAAGGCTTCTGGAACAGAAACGCTAAATTGAGCCAACCGACTGGCAATGCAGCCTCGTGCAGGGAGGCACGATCCACGGCAGTCTGGATTGGTAGATTGTGCGGCCGCAGTGGCAGGGTAATAGCAAGCGGTTGCCGGTCAGACTTCTGAGACCAATTGCGAAGAATCACGACAGCCCAAAAGCAATTTCAAAGGCTCGAATGGGCAGGCCTCGTCGTCGATCCAGTTGGTTTCGCCCACCTGCAGCGAAGGAGCAAGCTGAAGGGTTGATGGTGTGATCAGTCCTGGTGAATCAAAAAAGAATGCTCGAGGGTAGGACAATGTAAGATTGGCGAGCAGCCGGGGCCTTCCAACTTCCAGCAACCAGGCTGGCAACTGTGATCGAGCAGTGATGACAGGACGCCACAGTTTGGAGTTTTTCTAGACCCGTCCGAGGCGACGCAGAACACTATCATCGCGGAAGCGTTCTCGAGCGCAATTACGCATCATCGCGTTGCGGTTGAATGAAGAGCGGGTCTTCTGTCTCAGGGAAACGGCTTAGCCTCGAGCACGCAATGGCTCGTCGGCAGATCCTGAACAAAGACACACGTGCGCCAAGTCTCGCGTGCATTCCATTGCACTATCGGTGACTATTGTTCTCCAATCACGGCCGCTTTCAAAGACGTGATAGAAGCCACTGATCAGCACTCTTTGCAGAAAGGTCGTAGAAGCGCGGTCAAGATCTCTAGTGGACATTCACTAGACGCTTCGCAGACAGCTCCGGGCTCTGACGCCTCGTCTCTGTTCAGCCCAGAACTATCGACGAAAAGCTCTTAAAACAAGCATGCCGTGAAGGACAAGGTAAGCTTGAATATTGCTCGCCACGTCAATAATTAGAACTATGATCCCTTGTATCAAGGATGCCAGCCGGAACGCCAGGAAGTATAAGCATAAATGCTATCGGCGCCTTGTGAGGCTCATCAGGCTGGCGTCGGCACCGAGACCAAGAACTACTCGTCTGAACTCCATCTCAAGTTCACGCCACGAATGCCGAGAGCATGAGGACGAGGCTTTCTGTGTTCGAAAATTCGTTGCGTAGACTTGTTGAGACCGACGATGCCAAAGCGCGGTCGTGCGGTCTTCGTGCGATATTGATCCGTGGTGTTCGTGGGCCTTATCGCGGTCGCGGAAAAGAAGGGACCCTAGTATGTCTAAAACCTGGCTGCGCGGAGTACGTATTGCTACAACAAGAACTCTCGCGAAGGTTCAGAAAGGGACGTGTGCAATACTGGCTTGGCTGTGCACAGAGAGATGTTCGTTCTGGTGAAATTCAGCTGCTGTCGTCCTGCAAAGGACGTGTGAAGCTTTGTTTGTAGTGCGGGCAAGCGAAATCAAGATCCACGTTGCCCGCGTGCGCATGTCCGCCGAGTCGAAGCTTCCACGTGTGTTCGAGATGTTTGTTTGGAACTTTGGGGGTGAGGTGGCGCGACCGAGACACGCGACGTCCCATCTCCCATCGGCAC
Source organism: Pseudocercospora fuligena (assembly GCA_014298035.1). Lineage (NCBI taxonomy): Eukaryota > Fungi > Ascomycota > Dothideomycetes > Mycosphaerellales > Mycosphaerellaceae > Pseudocercospora > Pseudocercospora fuligena. The sequence continues at coordinate 204,746 of JABCIY010000191.1, forward strand.
ATCGCTTCGATGAAAGCGACCTGACGCGACATCTCGAACTACTGAACACGCATACAACTACCACGGCCACGCAACATGACCCATCTCGACCAATTCCTGCAAAAGGGGCCCGACAATGGCGACCACATCGCCGGCCTCGAGGAGCTGCGTCGCGTAATTCTGCTCGATGGCGTGCCGTCAAACAGCGATGGCATGGTGCGATGACCAGACAAACCAAATAATATCCGATGTGCTCGGCTGATGTACCTCTAGTCAGAATTGCGAATATACGTCTGGCTCATTCTACTCAACGCACCGCCACTGCAGACGAACAAGTATCTGGACCTGGTCAAACAGGGAGCATCACCCGCCTACGCCAAGATCAGAAATGATACTTTCCGGACGCTCACTACAGATCCTCTATTTCGTCGAAGGGTGACTGAGAATAGCCTGACGCGAGTGTTGAATGCGGTCGCTTGGAAATTGCATGAACTTGACGAAGCTCGCGTCAAAGGATGGATGTCTCCTCCCACCTTAGGGGTGCCGAAAAGTCTCGATGGCAGTGAGAACATGTTCCATTCTCCAGGCTCAGTGAGCACGCGACACGGCCTTGGATCAGTCACTGGCACCGATGGATCTGAAGCTGGTGCAGAGCCTACTGCGCATATAGGCTACGTGCAGGGCATGAACGTCATGGCCGCACCATTCCTCTACGCTGCACGTAGCGAAGCTGAGGCATTTGCGGCCTTCGATCGCTACATCAACTTCGAGTGTCCCGGCTACGTGCGCGGCAGTATGGATGGCGTGCACAAAGGCCTTGCGCTCGTCGACCAGATCTTGAGCATCGTGGATCCAAAGCTTGCGTCACATCTGACTTCGAAAGGCATGAAGGCAGAGATCTATGCGTTTCCTAGTGTGCTCACATTATGTGCATGCACACCACCACTGCCGGAAGTGCTGCAGCTGTGGGACTTTTTGTTCGCCTTTGGTCCGCATCTGAATCTGCTCTGCATAGTTTCACAGCTGGTGCTGATTCGTGATTCCCTTTTGAATAGTCCAACGTAAGTGTGCAGACATTGTCTTCGGCTAGAATGCAGCTAAGATCGCCCAGACCCAAACCAGACTTCAAGCCACTGCGAGCACGCAAGGTGATCGACTATACGGTCAACTTCGCACGAAAGATCCCCGACGATCTATACGAGCAAATGCTGAATCACGCCAAATGAGCCCATTTCGCGAGGACATTGCAACACATCTACGGACGCAGGCTACGCAATCCAGATCCCCTTAGCTGCAAATTGTACTGAGTGCGGGCTGCATCTGACGACAGTCATTGACGGGAGACCCGTCATGACGAGTGCCGGCGTCATTATCATATTACGAGCGCGGAACACCTTCATGCGCACGTCTGCAGGTTCTAGTGTTCACTAAAAGGCCAAGCAATTGCGTTTGACCAAAGTGCACCAGACATCTCAGGGACTTGCTCGAAATCAACAGCGAACGGAACTTCTTCGAGCAGCTCAGGCAACGGGACTCTCTGGATTTTATCGTACAGTCTTTGGCCTGGGTACGGGGAATCTGCGGCAATGAGGCAGTAGCTGGACCTTCGCAAATTCTTTAAAGACAGCTACGTCTAAAACGCAACGTGCGCGCTCTGCGGATGTTACTCGAGACTGAAAGACTGTCTGCGACGCGCTGAGCATCGCTTCAGTCATATAGCAGAGTCGTGCATGTGTACACAGCGCAGGCGCAGAGGAGCACGTTCGTTCCCAAATCCAAAGTAAGATCACATCTACCAAACATCTTCGCTAAAATCAGACTCCTCGTCCCATTCATTGTCTTCTCGAGGAGCGTATACATCGATGCCGCAGGCAAAATTGCGCCAATCAGGAAACTCGCCACCCTCAATGAGATATCGTTCGACTGCGGCAGTAAACGGATTTGGCGTGAGGTCGTAATGGCTCCGTGCGGAACTGAGGCGCAGCTCGTCATCCCATACCTCAGTGTCCAGCGTACTCCACTGACCGCGTAGCGAAACGCTTCGGAGGATTGGGAGTTTTCCCGCGACGGTACTGAAGCACGTCTTGATCGAGCCGGAGGTGAAGGTGACATTGTCGAGTTCCAATGCTTCGAGTGTGTTCTGGTGCCGTCGTAGCAGCCATACGAGCTCATTGTCTTTGCAGACGAAGTTCTGCAGATACAGGCTTGTCAAATTCTTCCAAGTCATGTTACCAACAATGTCCGAGAGTGGTAGCATCTCGACTACGAAATTGGGTTTTCGGGGAGCCATCACGCTTAGCACCCGAATGTCTGCCATTCGCGACAAGAAACGCACCAGCCTTCTGTCTTCGAAGGCATCGATCACCCGCATATATGCTTCCACGTTGGTCTCTCGTCGCGACTCAAGCCAAGCATCTACTTCGTCCTCAGGAAGGTTTTCAAGCTCGTCATACTCTTGCGCACTCTCTTCTCTGTCCAACCGCAAACCCCGATCATTGATGCCAACATGCAGTTCTTGAACGTCTTCTATGACACCCCACATATGAGTGCCTACATATTGGTGTTGAAAGTATTTGAAGAACTGGTAAGATATCGGATCGATCTGCAACTTCTTCAGTCGCTTGCCGGCAGCGGCAGCAGCTCGCAGCACTTCAGTGACAGGCCTATAACCAGTTCGCGAACTCGTGTCATCGCAGTATGGTCCCACCAATACGTCTCGGAATTGCTTTACGCTGCGCCAAGGATGTTCCGCGAACTCTTCCCGCATGGTCACACAGACGGAGTCCAGCTTCGGGCATTTTTCGAAGACCTTCCGAAAACACGTCTGCGGCCTGTCCTCCAGCAGATTGATCTGATCCAGGTGAAGTTCACAGTACTTCACGTATATGGCTTGCAGCTGTTTCTTCGAATACTTGGTGAGCTCTTGATGCACGGGTTTTTCGTGGTTCCGAAGTTGGAGGCGGAGCGCCCTATCGCTCTCCTTCGAATCGAGAGCGTGAGGCTCTTGGTACCCGGGGTGCTCATGCTCTGTTTCACAGTGATGTTCCCAGACCGCGCTCTTTCGATATGCATCCCATTTTTTGAATGAGAGACGTTGCAACCGGTCGGCTTGAAAGTGTAGGCGTTTGACACTGTTTGCGATGACTGGAGACTCCACAAGGTCCTCGATCATCTTGAAATCCTCTCGTATGAAATGCGCATTGACGACTTGCAAGAAATGCTCGTCGCCGAACGCTTTCATGGACCGAGATACGCGTCGGAGTTGCGTTACATCTTTTGTGGACAGGAAGTCGCAAATGCGATGCAAGAGCTCTGCTGGTAGCTCGAGCAGAGACATTGTACAAACGGTCGGTTTTCCTCCCGTTGCGACGAGACAGAATTGGTGACGGGTCGATGTTTCAACTTCGCGAAAGGAGTCGATGTTCGCTGACAGAATTGTGGTTCAGGACGCGTCTGGGACGAAAGCCACCGATGTCACCGACACGCGACGACCGCCAGCTCACGTGCGCAACGATCGATCATCCAGTATGCCAACCACGCCACGCAACGTGAAAATCAACCAGATCGTCGCTGCTCATCAACTTCATCTCATATCCTCAGTCAAAGTCATCATCGGACCTTTTCCTACGCAGCAGCAAAACCCCGACCTTGCTCATCCACTTCCCATCCTCTCCCTCCCAACCCTCCCCAAAAACCTCTCATCCCTAATCTCCTCCTTCGTAACCCCAAAAACCTCCAAAAACACAGACCCCATATCATGAGGTCCACAAGGTCTCCAATCACCACTCGCTTTCCTTTTCTCAAAGAAGTTCTGTAATTTTGTCTTGATAGCCTCCTCAACTGTCATACTTCCGCCTTCCTCGCTGGTGCTCGCCGCTTTCACAACCCCAGCTTCCCCTTCCGAAAAATATGGTGTACTGATATAAAGTTCATCGACGGTTTGTTCGAGACGTTTTTGGGAAGGTTTAGAGGTTGAGATGTTGTGGAGGTCGTGGATGAGGAGGAGGATTTTGTACCAGAGGTCGTGGTTTGTGCGGAGGGAGGATAGTGTTTGAGGGGTTGAGGAGGGTGATGTTGTGGTGTCCGCCTTGGTCGATTTCTTCTTGTTCTTGGATTTGGCCATTTTGGAGATGATGTCGATGGGGCGCATTGTTGATGTTGAGGGTTGATTTTTTCGATTTTGTGATGTGCGAATCGTCATTGCCTTACCAGGCATATAAGGCTGTGAGTCAGTTGGGTAAAGAATGTGGTTGAGTGGCTCACCGTGCCGAGCTAAATTACTATCTGTGGTTTGCCAGTCCTGAGTGCACAACGCCATGAGGAAACAGTGCTGCATCTGCGACGAGAGAAACGAAGTGCTAATCGATGGTTGACCCTTTTGAGTCTGTTGAGATGCATGAACGATCACGGAAAGTCTTGATTGATTGGAGCATTACTTGAGAAATTTCATCCATAAGAAGTGTCCTCATTCCTCTTCGTCAAAGAGCGTATAGTCCCGTCAACCTGTCTATAATCCATAATACATAATGTCACCACTCCAAGTCTGCAGCTTGAAGATGGACTTGTGCTATGAATGCTTACGAGCTCAGAAGGTCAAGGGAGATTGGAATGCTGATGGTGTTGCCGTTCAAAACGTTGCAGAGAACAACCTATTGTTACATTAGTCAAATCGATAGGCAAAGGGGAAGTGGTTGACGCTTACAAGGCCAGCAATTTTGTTGCAGCTTGTGTACTTCTCTGGCTTGTCACTTGGGCAGGATTGCGATGCTGTCGAAGTGGTTAGCAAAGCCTAGGTCGAGTCGAGCATGGAGAAGGCATACGTTCGCAGGGCGAGCACTTGCTCTTCTTTCCCTTTGGACAGCAAGCACCGGAGCCAGTGCGTGCAAAGATATCGGTGGCTGCGTCTTCAACAGCAGTGACTGGGGCGGCCTCTGGGACAGCAGCTGGTGCAGCGAGAGCAAGGGCGCTGAGGCCGAAAAGAGTGAAGAGTGAAAGCTGCATTTTGAAGTAGCGAATTTGGTATGAAGTGGCGAAGAGACTTCTGGGCTGCTCGGTGTTGCTGTTGTTGGTGGAACTGTTGATTGCTGTGATAGTTCGATCTCAATCGCAGACCTATCGTCCCTTCTTATAGACAAGAGCTGCGCGATACCTCCGGTCAACGGACGCCATCGACGCAACGACCAGTCCCAGTTTCCTGGAGAGTATTGTCTGAAGAAGCGATACGCGGACGCCACATGTTGTCGTTGGGCCGTTTGTTTGAGTTCTGACAACGATTCAGCATCGTTCTCACTGTTTCATGCCGTCCAGATGGGTTATGCATGTCAAAAGCTCGGTTCCTACGAGTTGTCCGTAGAGCAGATGCTAGAAGCTGACAACGCATTGTCAAGACTTCATCGTCGTTGAGATACAGATGCATTTGCGGGTCGCCCAGCGTTTGCAGCAACGAATCCTCGACAATGGCCCTGCGCGGTGCATTCAAGCATGACAACTTGTCCTGCTAATGGCGCTGGTCGACTCGAAAATATGTCGTAACCTTCTCGGATGGTAAGACGGATGTCCATGACAACAGATTCATCGACATGAATTGTTTGGGTTAAAGTAAAGGAGTGATCGACCAACCTGACTAAAACAAGTGGTATGCACAAGAGCCCTGCCAAGAGTGAGCCAGATCCCAGGACATCCCAGCTATTGCATCTGGAAATCGCCTATAAGGAATATATAGGAATCTGTAACATCCGGCCCGTGTAGATCACTGCTGGAAGTGGCTTGCAGAAGGTTGCCCACGGCCAGCAAAGTAATATTAGAGCCAAGGCAGATGTCGACGTGGTCCAACTGGAACAGCGTCAGTGGCTCGGCATTAAGTTCACTGACTCGTAGGGCTCAACGAAGAGCGAACATTATTGTGGAAACAATCAAGGCACACCAGCCCAGGATCCAAAGTCCAATGGGCCAACGAGTCTTCCGGTCGCGGCAGTTCGGGGCTCCCTCCCAGCATTAGTCGACCATGGCCGCATTCGAGGATGCCCAGTCTCATGAAACAAGGCCAGATCTTATGCGGAGGAGGAGCGCTTACTATCAGTACCTGCGACGGATGCTACATTCCTTCGTTGTGTTTCGCTCCGAATGGTATGTCTTGCGGCGAGGATCGAGTACGGTTGTCATGAAGAGACTCCTTCAATCCTGGAGTTGTATGGTCGGGTGTTTCTTTCGTGGTCCGGCTCAGTCTGAGGAGGTCCAAGCATCTCTCAAACAGGGCCCGCAAGCGCGCAATACGAACAACGCGCGTATGTGGCTTGCTGAGCTATAGACAGAAGAGGTGAGAGTTCGGCAAAGCCGGATATGGAGTCAGAGGATGCTGATATGTTGATCGCATTGCCTTCCAGCGCTGGGCATTCGTGGCACTTGCGTGATGTTGGGTTCCTCGGGCAATGCATAGCGATAGGGCACTAGGCTACCAAGCATTGTCATACAGAACGCAGACTGTGCGTCCAGCCTGGAAGGACGCCAGTGAGTGAAATGCCATTGCAGAACTCAGGAGAGAGAGGAAGAAGGAAGTGCTGAGTGTGTGTACAGAAATCGGCTTGTCGGCAAGATGAAAATACGGCCCGTGCATCCGAAAGTGAGGTCAGCCAACTTTGGCACAGCTCGTTCACCACCGTGTCAAGCTGCGTGCAAAGATGCTGGCCACGCAGAGGCTGTTTGGTGCGTCGGCACAGCTTCTGCGGCAATCCTCTGGTCTCAATCGCGCACAATGGCGAAGTGTGCAGCGCCAATGGCAGCGCCAGCTCTCCTCAGATTCACTCAGACCGCGCCAGCCTCCACGGATAGCACAGCACCTGCGCTCGCAAAGACGATACCAGTCCACGACTGAGCAGGCAAAGACAGCCGCGACTAAAGCTGCAGTCGGTACAGCTAATACTGGATCACGACTGATAGCATACGTATATGGCACTGGACTGGTGCTCTTGCTCTCCTTGGGCTACCTCTACATCACCGATACCCGCGCCAGTCTACACCAATATTTTGTAGTCCCGCTCATAAGGCTAGTCTACTCGGATGCAGAAGATGCCCACCATGCCGGAGTTCGCTACATCAAAGGTCTATATGACTTCAACCTCCACATTCGAGAACGAGGCAACCAAGATAAAGAGCTTGGAGATTTGAAAGTGGAAGTGTTTGGCCATATTCTGGACAATCCTGTTGGAACCTCAGCAGGAATTGACAAAGATGCTGAGATACCTGATGTGCTTATGGCATTGGGACCTGCCGTGGTCGAAGTTGGAGGCGCCACACCACTACCACAGCTAGGCAACCCAAAGCCCAGGGTGTTCAGAATACCAAGCCAGAATGCCTTGATCAACAGATACGGCTTAAATTCTGAAGGAGCAGCCCATGTCGCAACACAGCTTCGTGAGCGAGTGCGGCAGTTTGCATACGCCAATGGTCTAGGACTAGGCCCTGATTCGGAGAAGCTGGTCCTCGATGGCGAAGCAGGTGTTCCTCCTGGCAGTCTTACGCCCGGCAAGATCCTTGCTGTGCAGATCGCAAAGAATAAGACAACACCAGATGCCGACATCGCCGCGGTCGCAAGAGATTATGTCTTTTGTGTTGACCACCTTGCCAAGTACGCAGATGTCTTGGTTGTGAACGTGTCGTCACCCAATACGCCCGGCCTTCGAGATCTACAAGCTACTGCTCCGTTGACTGCCATCCTCTCGGCTGTAGTCGTCGCTGCCAAGTCAGTAGATCGAAAGACTAAGCCGGCTGTCATGGTGAAAGTGTCGCCAGATGAAGATACTGATTCTCAGATCGAAGGTATCTGCTCGGCAGTCTGGGCTTCCGGCGTAGACGGAGTTATCGTTGGCAATACAACCAAGAAACGACCTGACCCACTGCCTCGGGGATATGTAATGCCTGCGAAGGAGGCAGCGACGCTTACAGAAGTCGGTGGCTATTCTGGCCCGCAGATGTTCAAGCGTACTCTTGACCTCGTGAAGCGATACCGGATAAAGCTCGATCAAGGTCCACAGGATGATGCTCAAGACTCAAGTCAAATGCAGAAGCAAGTGCAGAGTGTATTGGAGCCAGTGGAAGACAAGGACAAGAGTGTTGAAGAGACCGTCAAGCGTGATCAGCAGAGACTGAAGCCTATGACTTCGGAAGCCGAGCAAGAGAGCAAGCAGCCTCTTGTTCAAATACCGGATAGACACCTGCCGGAACCAACGCAGCCAACCAAGAACGTTGGTAAAGTCTCTGAGTCACATCCTGTCGCCGCTGGATCATCGCCCAACATTCCACCAACGACAGAAGGCAAAGCAAGCTCTCCCCGTGAGGCTGCCGAAGGTGCTGTCAAGAAAGTCATCGACTCTGCTGAGAAGCCCAAAGAAGCTGTAAAGAAAGCCGTTTCAAAAGTCACCCCGCAAGAGCCGACTCCAAGCTTATCTCCAGCCTCAAAAGTCATTTTCGCAACGGGAGGCATCACCAATGGCGAGCAGTGCTTAGAGATTCTGAATGCAGGAGCCAGTGTCTGCCAGATCTATACTGCAATGATGTATGGTGGCGTCGGTACAGTGACACGCATCAAGTCAGAGATGCGAGAGGCTATCAAGGGAGGAAAAGATAAATCCTCTTAGACTTCGCAGCCGGCCTGCATAAAACGAAAGCTATAGATACCGGATGAGATTAGACTTCCAGATATGAGTGTATACACACTGTACAGTATTATATGTGAATCACATAGATTCATCAAAGGACACAAGTGCAGTATAACGTGCTAGGCCAAGTATTTGCGCTGAATCAATCATCTGCTCTAGGAATTTCGCACTGTACCCCAAACTCGCAAACGCCAAAGCTCCTCGCTAAGACCAACCACTCCAACAACTCGACTCCCTCAATTCCACCCTATTATCCCCTGTCCAACCAAAATCTGATTCTGGATCAACGACACCCTCCGTCCAATGATCCCATCCCCTCCGACTCCCAAATCCATTCTCGGTGCCAGGAACTGCTCGTTGTTCGTCACTTGGAATCTGTGCAGTACTGATGCATCTAGTGGTTGCTGCGAAGTCAGATCTCCGTCACGATGGACTATGAAGTGCCCTTCGCCATCAAGACCGGAGACTATGGCTTTTGTTTGACTTTCCGAGTCGGTGTTGATGAGTCGTAATGAGAGTTCGTGCTGTAGAGATGGTTGAAGAGGTTTTAGGATTGCGATTGTACCGCCTTGGGTTGTGCGGGAGGATGAGCCGTTGCACATGTTTGTTGTCTTGTGCTCGGAGTGGTTGCCTTGGCGTATAGATGATATGCCTTGTCTGATTGTGTTGGACCTGTCTTTGAGCTTGTGTGGTGAACTGGTCTCGGTTCTGTCAATGAAGTATGCTGTAGCTAGCGAGTCGCGGTGAGTTCGCGCGTGCTATGTACTTTGATGGTCAACTGGGATGGTCTTCATTTCTCACACGTGACGAGATTGATTGAGTGCAATTTGAGCATGTTTCTTGAGCACGTTTTTCGTGTGGAAATGAGAATATGAGCGTTAGGAGCACTTGCCTTACTTATGCTTGGACTTTTCATCGTGACTTCTCATGCGTTGATGAGACTGCCTAGGATATGAAATGGATGTGGAAGCATGTGTGAGTGAAAGAAGGAGTAAGACTGTACGAGAGCGATCAGAAGGAAGAGGTCGGCTAGGGTTGAGGTACCGCGAGCCGATTGGCTGAAGTTGATGATGCTTGCATTTACGGCTCCACTTTGTTTACTTCTCCTTTCTCTTCCTCACGAAGTCACTGTGCTTGTCGTCGCTACTAGCGAGAATTTGATGGAAGCCGGAGATGCTACTGTCTTCACCATTGGTTTCCGAGATACATTCTGGAGACATGAGAGTCGCTTGGCGGACGATCGGAGGCTCCCAGCCATCCTCGGCTCTCCATCCGTCTAGGAACGCGCGTGGAGATGGACCTCTCCAGTAAGACCGCGTTGGCTTTGATACGATGACCTTATCACTTCCACTTGTCTAGTATTTGGCCATTCTAACATACAGAGTTGCAAAATGTTCAGAGCCTCCGCCTCACTGGCAGCCTCACGGCCTGTCGTGCTCTTTGGCTACGAATCTTCTGCGTTCACCTGGAAGGCGCGTCTCGCACTGAAACTAAAACAGATCCCGTATACCTTCATTACAGTTCCATCAATGATGCCACGTCCCGTACTAAAAGACACATTCGGCTTGACTTACAGGAAAATCCCGGTCATGGCCATTGGACGAGACGTCTACTGCGATACCTCATTGATCTGCGAGGCACTTGAGCACTTCTACCCAGACAAGGAGAGGACATTGTACCCAAGGACTGCTGATGGCGTAAATCTTCGACCTATGATGCGAGGTTTTGCCTCTTACTGGATCGACCGTCCGTACTTCAGAGCTACATGTGGTATGATGCCAGCAGACATCTGGAGAACTTCTTTCGGCACTGATAGAGCTGCTCTTATCGGGCATAAGCTAGATCCTGACTATCTTGAAAGAAAAATCCCTGAAAACACCTGGAAGCTTGATCAACATCTTTCCATGCTCGAGCCTCTGTTCGAAGGCCGAGACAGATTACAGCAGCCATGGATCTTTGGCACTCCCACTCCTTCACTCGGGGACATAGCATTATGGTATCAGACATGGTGGTGTACTGAGATATCAGCAGGTCGACTTATGGAAAATCTGACAGGCGGCGGCATTCCTGATTCACCGCACCCTGGAGCTGGCGCCGTGTTTAATGCAGACCGCTACCCTGGCATTTGGGATTGGTATCACTCTTTCAGCAGATACTTCGACGCGCTGCCGAACGTTGAGGCCACTGATCCGGACTGGCAAGATGTGCTGAAGCAGCTGAAAGGCACACCTGAACTGGCGCGAAGTGCTTGGCTCTTGCCTACTCCCAGGCCTGCTCAAGCAGAGATCGATTCAAAATGCGGTCTGACAGAAGGCTCGCTCGTGTCCATAGCACCTGATGACACGGGCAAGGCAGACCCCACGATCGGGACCTTGGTAGCCTCCTCACCAGAAGAGTTCGTCATTACGCCACAGAGACTGGAGAAGGATCCAGAAGTCGATGTGCGGGTGCATTTCCCTCGACTTGCTTTTGTTGCCAGACCTGCAAAATCGTCCAAAATATAGCCGGGAAGTCGCTGGAACTCCCAAGACGGCACTTCTGAATCTACTACGCACTGTACGCGCTGCCAAGGATACCACTCAAGTTTTCGCGCCAATCTCAGCAACGAGCAGCTGGTGCAGTCCCACTCAGTAAGGCGTAAGCGGCACGATCGGCATGGCCATATGCCTAAATACTGCTTGGCTCTTGGCAGATACTGTGACGACATACCACTTTTACAAAACCAGAACACAGAGAAACAAACGACATTTCCGAGAGCATTATCCAGGACTCAGGACGATGCAATGCCAACACGGTCCTGTAATTCTCCGCGACCAAGATCGTTTGCCTTGGCATACTCGTACCTGAGTCGCTGCCGAGACCCGCCCCATGGATGCCCCGGCTCTCGTTTTCAAGTACAAAACCTGAAAAGCACATCATGGCATCTTGCAGCAATAGTACATTTTAAAGATGCTGCTCAGTCTCGTCCTTCAGGTGGCAGCTTTTGCAGTCATCAGCATCGCATCGCCTGTGCTGGATCGGCGTCAGGCTGATGACAAAGTCGGATACTTCCTTACCACATTCCCACTCGAAGATGAGGCAATATACATGTACCTATCCAATGGCAACGATGCTCATTCCTGGCGTCAATTATCAAATTCCACAGGCGGCGGCTCGATCTTGCGGTCTGATGTCGGGAGCTTAGGTGTCCGCGATTCGCATCTTATCGAATCGCAGGATGGCTCAAAGTTCTGGCTGATTGCAACGGACCTCAAAGTCAACGACTTCAAGGAGGACTTCAACGTCGCGACACGATTTGGGAGCAGATCATTAGTAGTATGGGAGAGCGATTCATCTTTGGCAAATTGGAGTCCAGCACGACTGACTGTCCCTATTGTTGATGAGACGGCAGGCAATGCTTGGGCGCCAGAAGCTGAATGGGACCCGTTGGTTGGTGCGTACGTCGTGGTCTTCGCGTCTCGATTTTGGGATCCAGCGGATGTGAACAGGACTGGACCACAGCCGCCAAATCGACTAATGTATGTAACGACGACCGATTTTGAGACGTTCTCACCAGCACAAGAATACTTCTTCCCCGGCACTCCAGTTATCGATGCCACTTTTCTACGTACTCCAGATCAAGGAGAAAACGTATGGTACCGCTGGGTGAAGTCAGAAGTGGACTATTTGATCTACCAGGAACGTAGCGAGAACGGACTTCTTGGCACATGGTCTCGAGTTGGTGGAGCGCCAGAATCGGAACGGATTACATTTGCGCAGCAGTACAACAATAATGAAGGTAAGGATTCAGCAATGACCTATTCCAGCAGCTGTTTCACTGACTTGCTTAGGCCCGCTCATCTTCCGGGACAATGTTGACTCTGGACTGTATCATTTGTGGATCGACGAAAACACGCTGCAGACATACATTCCTGCTACGGCAAGAACTCTGGACGACATGCAGGCATGGGAGGCGCAGAGCCTGGAAGCCTTTCCTGATTCAATCAAGCATGGGCAGGTGTACCCAGTAACTCAAGCGCAACACGATGCTATTGCTGCCAAGTATCCACCAATGTGATCAAGAGGCACTGACGGAAGCTTGGCGAGCCATGTAGTGCAGACATAAAAAGTCCTCAACCATATGAACAAAGCAACAGAAGCAGTTTTAATGCTTCAAAGACACTTGATCCAGCGGCTGCACAATGTTAGAGCACATCAGCCGTGTGCTCGGCTCCACATCGGAGAAGTCTTGGACTTCGACTTTCACGCCATTCAATCTACGATGTCGTGCTCAACGACCCTGCACCTGCATTCTACACAGTCGATACAGACCATTGAGATACCATTATACAGCTGACAAGATCGCATCATTGTGGGAACCAATGGCACTCTATACCCACGGCTGGTTTGGACGAATGTCGACAGCCATGAAGGAAAGAATTAAAAAGCGCGTCAACGCCAGTGGAACATGAAGTCAATTGATCTGCTCCATTCACGATAGGCTCGAAATCATGGCTTCCGACAAGGACATTAGCGATGAGAGTGACAAGACTGCTGATCAAGCAGAACCCTCACAACATGCTCCACTGAGAACGATTTGGCCACCCTTCAAGATCGAAGAACATCCAATCGACGATATTCGACCACTTCGAGTGGTCGTCGTTGGTGGCGGCATCTCAGGCATCATAGCCAGCGTTTTCCTCCCTATCAAGGTACCGAAGATTGATCTCGTGGTGTACGAGCGGGATAGTGATCTTGGCGGAGTTTGGCACACCAATGTCTATCCCGGGGTGAGATGTGATGTGCCTGCCCATGCATATCAAGCCACTTTCGCTTCAAGCGCGGAATGGACGGAAGCATATGCAACTGGAGCTGAGATCAAAAGATACTGGGATGATATTGCAACGAGATACCGTGCGAAGAAATACATCCGTTTCAACCATCGTGTGCTTCGAGCAGAATGGCTCGAGTCAAAGGCAAAGTGGCAGGTTGAGGTCGAGAGTTCAAAAGGAAAAGTTGTCAACGAGGCGGATTTCGTGATCACAGCCACAGGGCACTTCAGTGACCCACGACTGCCATCGTATCTTAGAAGGATCAGTATGAAGGTCACCTACGGCATAGCTCTCATTGGGATCCGGACTTCGATCCAACTGGGAAAAGAGTGGCTGTGATTGGGAATGGTGCAAGCGGCCTCCAAGTGCTTCCGCCCATTCAAAAGGCTGATGCGCATGTAGATCACTATGCCCGGAATCCGACCTACGTTGCAGCACCTATCGGCGGAGAGGAGCTTGCAGAATCCGTCGCTGATCACATCGAGGAGGTGAAGAAGAGTCCAGAACTATACCTCAAGTTCCGAAAAGAGCTTGAGTCAAAGCTGTTCAGTCGATTCGGTGGCATCTTCAAAGAAGGAGACGCGAATCGAGCAGCCAAGCAGACCATTCACAAGCTGATGTCGAAACGATTGGGTGAGCGGGAAGATCTGATGAAGGCCATTATTCCGGCATTCCATCCGAACTGCAGAAGACTCACTCCGGGACCAGGCTATCTCGAGGCATTTACCGCGGACAATGTTGACTATATCACCACACCGATCGATCGTTTTACCAAGACCGGAATTGTTGATAAGAATGGTGTACATCGAGAAGTCGACGCTGTGATCTGCAGCACTGGTCACGACGTCAGTTTCAGCACTGCATTTTCTGTGATCAGCAATGGCCGAGACCTGCAAAGTGCTTGGCGTCCTGGAGGTAATCCTGGATTTCCTGACACATATCTTGGTCTCGCCGCAGCGGGCTATCCAAACTTCTTCATGACTCTGGGTCCAAACAGTACAGGTCTAGCAGGGACATTGTGCCACTCAGTCGAAAACCAGATCACGTACTTCGCCAAGGTCCTTCGGAAGATCTCTACGCAAGGTATCAGAACGATCGTGCCTACTGAGGAGGCGATGAGGGATTTCCGAGCATATTGTGAATCTTACTTTCCGCGGACTGTCATGAGCGAGGACTGCTCTTCGTGGTATAATGGTGGTATCAAGGGTGGACGGATTCACGGTCTCTGGCCGGGGAGTGCTGCTCACGTCGACATTGTGAGAAGAGAGCCGAGATGGGAGGACTTCAGCTATACGCACTGGAACGAGCAAGGTAATCGATCTGCGTACTTTGGCAATGGATGGTCGAGAAGAGACGTTGCAGCGGCATCGGGCCCTGATGGCGCTGGTGTCGACTTGACTCCCTGGTTACGGGCAGAAGCTCTGGCGGGCAAGGTCGATCTGAGGACGTATCATGAGGGCTGGTGGGATCATGCTGGAGTTGCAGAGGCAGCGAAAGACAACGATGGAGAGTCGAATGTCGGATCTGGCGTTGAAGCCATCCGTGCCAGGCTTTAATATCGATGGCTGTTCGAGACAATACAAATCGATGCTTCGACGGATGCTCGCTCATGAACCCGCGAACTTGCCTACCTGAATCTGACTACGAGAAGGTCCTGCCTGGCAGCAAAACGATCAAAAATGGAGCACGACAATGCCAACAACAGCAAAAAGAATGCCCTCATCTGGGATCGAACCAAAGACCTCGTCATGACGGCTGCATGGTATGCAGGAGGCTATATCGTACTAGTGACGCGCTCTACCACTGAGCTATGAGGGCGAATCTGTTGAGAGGCATTACTTGTTGTCCGTATTAGAAGTCTGGAAATGACGCCAAGCCGCCGCTCGTACTTCGGTCTCGTGTGGACTGGTCCTCAACGAAACCAATATGCGGTCCGAGGATGTAACGGTAATGCTTCCAAAGAGAGGTTGTTGATGCTTCTCTCGCTTTGGTAGTTGGACCGTGTAAGCGTTGGGATGTCGAAATGTTTGTGTGGTCGATATGCATGGGTGAAAGGGAGGTGAGGTCGAGAAAGTCGGTGATTGGCGGAGCTTGCGAGGCAGTCTTGGCATCTCCCCCTGCCTCCCTCAAAGACACCTCGAAACATCTTCACCAACTACTTCCCACGCAGCCCCCGCTCACTATTCTGGACATGTCAATCGCTTCTCGGCTACAAGTTTCGGCTGCAAGCCGAGATCTGAAAACGTCGACAGAACCGCAGAAAGTCGCAGATCGTAGCACCAGGCCCGGACCAAAATCATGGATATCATTTGTGCATGCGACTCATTCGGGTGGCTCACTTGCCGAGTAGCCTGACGACGCTCTTCAAAGATTCCTCAGTACTCCGATATGACATCTGAAATTTAGAGTCACACCGTGACCTACCGAAAACCCAGGGTTGCTGACCAGCGCCACAATCTGCAAAAGCCAGCATTTTCCAGCGAATATATTAGGCGTGTGTATGACCGCTGAAGGAACGCTTACTTTGGACGACGAATACCAGAACATGGTCCGGACTGGGACCTGAACAAGAGATGTGGCAATGCAGACCTCATTGAATTGCTTTGTCAACATCTCAGACCTGATTTGTGATCATCGGCCAATGCTCGTCGCAGGTTATCTGAGACGAGCAGATGAACTTCATCCAGTGATCTGGGAAAGCCTGGTTGGATATTTCCAGATGCAGTAATTTTCATTCACTTAACAGCCTGCAGCGACAGGCAAGGATGCCGCTTCCAGAACCGAATTTGCCCATACCTCCAATGCAGCTTTGCGATATATCAGCTCGTTTGCAGAACCATCTGGAACCAAACCTTGCTCAAGGATTGAAATGACTGCACGGTCG
Organism: Pseudocercospora fuligena; assembly: GCA_014298035.1. Taxonomy (NCBI): domain Eukaryota; kingdom Fungi; phylum Ascomycota; class Dothideomycetes; order Mycosphaerellales; family Mycosphaerellaceae; genus Pseudocercospora; species Pseudocercospora fuligena. The sequence goes on from JABCIY010000191.1 coordinate 221,074, forward strand.
CTACGAAGTCGGGACCACTGCTGATTATAGCGCAAGGCATTTCACATCGATCAGGCCTGATCCCCTACAGGCCTTCTTTACAGTGATATGCCTACCACCACTGCCGCTGCGGTCACTTCTCGGGTCCTCGGGTGAAAGAGGCGGCTGAGACTGCCTCTCTGGCTGAACTAGGGTAATATCGACACTCCATGTGGGGTACCCGCAATCCCATTACGCTACTCTGGCATTGCGGAGGTATTGCCGAGACTACTTCTCCTCCTCGCTTCTCCGTCACATGGCAGTGTGTTTTCCGCAATCAAGACTGACGTATTACAGGCACTAAACTCCAGGTCGGCACAATGATCAACCGCAGCAACAATGTGACTAGTATAAAGAATAATGATATGGAAGGCCTTGCATCTATTGAAATGGTCAAGGACCACACCAGACCATCATGTCGAGGTTCGGATTCTGGTCGCTTGGCCTACTGGCTTGGGCGTGCCTGAGCAGCGCTTCAAAATGTCCTCCGGCGATCAAGATTGACAAGAAGCCCCAGCTTTTCATCTTGACCGATATTACAAGTCAGTGCAAAGCCAACACCTGAAAATTACTCTGGAATTGTCCTAATAGAAGAGTAGATGAACCTGATGATAGCATGTCACTTGTCCGTCTGCTTGTTCATAGCGATCAATACAATATCACGTAGGTGCTCTCACTTCTATATGTGATCTGACATCCGTTGACTCTGGTGATCTCCATCAGCGGATTTGCAGCCACCACAAGTTATTGGCTGAACTCAACAGTCAGACCTGACGCCATCTTGAACACCACGAGCGTCTGGAATGAAGTCGTGGGCAATTTGAGTACGCACTCGGAAGGCGAGTATCCCACGAAAGAGTATCTGGAATCAATAGTCACAGCCGGTCATCCAGTATATGGAACAGCAGTCTTCAACCAGACAACGTTATCGACTGGTGCATCACGTCTGATCAAGGTCTTGGACAGCTTATCCGAAGACGAGCTCCTCCACGTCCACGGCTGGGGAGGCGTGAACACTTTAGCAGAAGCCCTCAAACACCTTCGAGAATCCCGAGAACAACACGAAGTTTCCAGCCTCACCAGCAGACTCCGAGTCTACACAATCTCAGACCAGGATAACGCCGGCCCATGGATTCGACTAAACTTTCCCCAAATCCCGTACATCGTCTCAATACACGGTTTCAATCAATACAGCGAAGCAACATGGGTCGGCATGAACAGTGGCACTGGCTCTGATCTCTATCTCTCGAGTCAAAATTACTCGTCCAAAAATTTCCAAATCGGACCTCTTGGAGAGAAGTACCCTGACATTATATATGGTATGGAAGGCGATACTCCGACTTTCCTCCATACCATGCAGAACGGTGTTAATGGAGGACCACTCGATCATCCGGAGTGGGGTGGATGGGGTGGTCGATACAGTCTTGTCGATCCTAGTCGACAGACTTTGGTGTATGCCAACACCGAGGACTCAGTAGTCGGAAGTGACAATGAGACGTATACGACGGCTCAAGCTACAATCTGGAGATGGCGGCAAGCGTAAGCAATCGATGTTTCCCTTCCATTCACCACCACTTTTGCTGACGTTGTGTAACCCCAGATATCAAGACGAAATGTCAGCCCGCATGCAATGGACCATCCTCTCAAACTACAGTCTCGGCTCTCATCCCCCAGTCGTCTCAGTCAACGGATCCTGTGGCAGCCAACAAGTCGAATTCGAAGTCGATCCGCTCCAAACAGTCGTATTGGACGGCTCAGCCACCTACGATCCAGATGCAGGTCTGCCAGGACACGAAGATCTCGAATACAAATGGTGGCAGTATGGCGAAATCACATCAACAATGGGAGGTACTACTGTCCCTCAACTCAACTTCACACTTTCAGACAACGGACGTGTGACTTCCGTCAAGATGCCAACGGCGGAAGCTGCTTGTGAGGCTGTAGAAGCACAGGCGAATATTGGATTGGGTGTGCAGCCTGTTTGTCAGGAGTATCATATCATATTTGAGGTCAAGGGGAGTGGGAGACCGTTTCCGATCCGGAGGTATAAAAGGGTGATTTTGAAGGTACAGAGCCCTGTGGCGGCGGAGAAGCGGTAAGAGACAAGCGATTCGGAAGCAGTAAGAATATATCAAAATTTATAGAGCTATAGTAAGCATCTTATCCCCAAGTCTTGATCGACCTGAGAAATGTCGCCTACGATTGTAGCTAATTCCTTCGTTCAGCTTTTTCAGGCCCTTTCGAGCATCATTTCCATCATTCGTAAGTCATCAATCCATCTCTTAATCATCGTGTATTGTGCTATCCTCAGCTTATGCGCCGTTGCCGTTGTAGGCAAGGTAGTTCGGGCTACCAGAGCCAGCAGAAGTGATAACGTTCTTCGTGCTCAAACTCTGAATGCGCGAGCAAAGTGCAGATGGGCTGCGGGAACCCTCAAGAGCGATGAGGTAGGCAGCAAGACCAGCAATGTGAGGAGTAGCCATGCTAGTACCAGAGATGGTGTTGGTGGAAGTGGTAGATCCGATCCAAGAAGACTTGATGTTGACACCTGGAGCAAAGATATCGACGACTGGGCCGAAGTTGGAGAAAGAAGCCTTAGCATCGTTGCTGTCAGTAGCGCCGACAGTGCAGGCAGAGGTCTCGGATGCTGGAGAGTAGTTGCGAGCATCCTTTCCGTCGTTACCGGCGGCGATGGCAGCGAAGACACCGGCGGAAGTGGCAGACTTGACAGCGTCGTTGGATTGCTGTGAGAAGCCGCCGCCGAGGGACATAGAGATGACAGATTTGCCGACGAGACCCTTGTTCTGAGCGTCCTTTACGGCCCAGTCGATACCTGCGAGCACTTGCGAGTTGCTGCCAGAGCCGTTGGAGCCAAGGACTTTGACACCGATGATGTTGGCCTTCTTGGCAACACCGTAGGTAGATCCAGCAACGGTCCCTGCGCAGTGGGTTCCGTGTCCGTTACCGTCAGTAGCAGACTCTCCGGAGACAAAGTTGGCACCCATGGTAGCACGGCCACCAAATTCGCTGTGTTGAGTGTAGACACCCTGTATCATTGTCAGTCAAGGTTCGATGAGGTCAAATGTCATATACTTACAGTGTCGATAACATAAACGGTTGTGCCAGCACCTGCAGAGGTGTCGTAGATGTAACCGCTCTGGCCCTTGGATCTGTGCGAGATACGGGCAAGACCGTACTCGGCTCCGTTCTGGGTAGTTAGAGCACGCTTGACCATCACATCCGGGTTCATAGACACTGGTGCTGAAGCAAAGACCTTGGTGTCTGGCTCGATAGACTTGATGCCACCAACAGTGGAGATCAAAGTCAACAATGAGTCGGGAGCATCGAAGGCGAAACCCTTGTAGCTGCCAATGTCGTATTGGTGTGTTGGGGTGATGGCAGCAAGAGTTCGGAATGCTTGGAGGACTGTTGCGAGAACGGAGTTGTCGTCAACGCGAGCAATCCATTTGCCTGGGATGGTGTTTGCGGTCTGCCTCTTGTCGATGGTTGCGTCGGCGAACACAGCTGGCACTGCCAGGAGGAGAGTGAAGAATGAACGCATGTTCGAAGATGTCCTGGAGACTGCTTTGAGGATGGAAGAAATGCTCTGAAAGGCTGATTGCTGCTTGATGATTGATGCTGATGATGGAGATGTTGTACCTCTTTATACTAAACTTGCCCACACACGTTTGCACTTGCACATGGTCGTCCGTGATACCTCTACCGTCCGAGGTTGGGTCTGGAGACGCCATGCTGTTGTCCTCGTGCCGTCTCGCTTGCGGCAATCTGTTGTGGTTGAAGATTGACAGTCTGCATCTTGCAGCCGTCTCTGCCACTGGTACTCGAAACAAAGTTGCGGGTGTAGCGACGTAAACGGTTTCGCACGTCTAGACCTGCAGAAGTTCGAGATGCTTCCCGTCCAACGTAGATGCCCGTTTGAGACAAATGCGGCTTACCGAGAAGACTGGTTGGCTGGAGGTCGCAGATTGCAGATGGAAGCTAAAGATGTACATGATCTGCTGAGGCGGACATCTGTATCATCACAGCTCAATTTTCCTATTCGGTGTTCGCCTGACCATCTTTGATAGTTCTTGGCAGCAGCACATCTGTTGCACATCATTGCTATAAGGCGTAGGCGACAAGCGTTTCCAAGAAGTGTAGATCGTTGCCAAGTGACGCCGCTCGAACGCTTCGGGAAAAGCTGCCGCAGCTGCGGACCATGAGATATTCCTCGGCTGGAGCTAAGACAGCAGCGTCAAAGAACAGTGCAGATGACAACCACTTACCTGCCAGGTCCAGTTAGACAGCATGTTGCTATCTGTGATACAAGCCTTACCATGCCATTGAGCTTGTACAGTAGGGCTGCAACGGTCAGATAGCTCGAAGTGCTCACATTCCTGATTGCACCAATGAATCCGCGGAAGGCAGTAGGAATCATGACCTGGTGCAGATCATATCCAGCCTTGCAGGACTGCAGTCGGAGCAGACAGTCCAATCCGAAGTAGTCTGCAGTCGACCGCGCGGGATCGAGCCAACTTCTGGTTTGAGTGAGTGTGCAGAGAGGTTTGTAGTCGATTGTTGTCGTACAGAAGCTTTTGAAAGCGATTGGTGGTCTGATTAGACTTCGAGAAGAGCCACAAAGGCATGGGGAGCATCGGAGGCGGACAACGTGGCGTATGTCTCAAGCCAAAGCGGAGGCAGTGTACCAAGATTGCTTTCAGCTCTCGATGTGGCGTCGAAAGTCCTAGATCGTGTGAATAAACGCTCCGAATGGTTTTTACCAGCTCATGCCTATTGAGAAGTTGCGAACACAACTTTCTCATGTCTGTAGGCGTTTGCTTATTCCAAGGTTGTGACCTGGAATACTGTGCTCGCGACTGCCAGGCACACTCTGAGCAGTTCCCTGATTAATTCGCCGAAACCTACTGCACCGTGCCTACACGCTACTCTCGCGTGCAGTTCGTGCGGTCGAACCTGTGACAATTTGAGTTTAGCAAGAGCTGCCACCAACTGGGCACGCCATACACTTCCTCCTGACCTGCATACAGGGCCAAGGCCGTTAGTCTGGATACATTTCATTGAAGCACTTCACATCCGCCGCAGATAACCGTTACTTCCAGGTAACACAGCCTCGTATCATTGCCTTAGACCAAGACTGGCCGACCATAGCACTATCCGTGAGAGGAAGGTATGCAAGATATGGGTCTATAGCAGTATCTTGGAGGTAGCGGGAATTGGCCGAAAGAAGAAGGCGCGTCGGGCTCCAGTACAGCTAGCTCGACATTGAAGATGGTGATTGTTCTTGGCCTGATTGCAGACACCGGTATCTTGCGGACAAGGTCGCCTCTGCACATTCGGTGGCTCGCGGGCATGCGCCCTCACAGTTCCAAACGAAGGAGAAGCTGATGACTTGCAGCTGCGAGCAACAACGGTACCACGGGTCCTGGAACAGCCCATCTGACGCTCATGCGCTTCTTGTTCGCTCCCAACGCCCAGGACGTGTTGTTCTACTTCGACCATCAAGCTTCGACGAGATCGATGAGATCGCAGTAACCAGAATCTATTCGTCGATCGAGCCCGAGCCATGATGCGAAAGCTGATCTTGGAGCGATCTCCTCACCGATGGCATAAAACATCGTAAGAGGCGTAATAGTGCTTTCACGACCAGAAAGCGTGAGCCAGACAGATTGTAAGATGGGCAATAGTTCCTCGTAAGGCGGGGCACGAACAGAGTGATCGAAGAAGCGATGCTGATCAGTGCCACCACATGTTCAGATACTTGCTCGTCCCGCTCGCCAAATGCCGCAATGGCACCAGTATACTGGACGCAAAGTGAAGTTGTTGATTGAGTAATCGCTTCATTGAGCACTACGTGCATGTCTCAGCCCTGCGGGTTCCTGCTGTTGACATTCTTGGCACCGGTCATTGTCTCAGCCAATACCAAGGATAGCCTGAGATGTTCGCATCGTAGAAATTCGTGCATCTTGCCATGCGAAAGTTTGGTTGGGCATGCTCTCGAATGAGAAGATCATCGAACGTGCTGGGTACCGTTTGGTACGCAATTGGAGAACCATTCGCGTACGCCGTCCATTTCCTTGATTTGTTCAGAGGCGGTGAACACGCTCGCCTTTCAGGTCGATCCGACTCCGCTATTGGGCATCATCGTCGCATTGAAGCGGACAATCTCGCGGAGGCATTGGAGCACTGTGTTGCATGTGTAGAGAGGAAGAAAGAACGTGAGATGTGATGAAAAACGCGTCATCCTGGCCAAGTTTCAGCGGCCCGCTGAATGCTGGCCCGTGCACTTTTCCGTGAGACTTCGTCTTTCTCTTCGACATCGAGTCAATTTTGGAGCTTTCGCAGCCGGAATGGCAAATACGGATCGATGGAAGTTTAGGTACAACTACAAAACAATCGCTTCATCTCACAATTCACATTGACTGCCTTTACTATACATCGAGTGATTGCAAAATCAATGGCCTCGAGCACTTGAGTTTCAACAATGATGAGTGCTCTCAAGAAAACCTCCCCACTCAGTCATACAACCGGCAACTTCAAATCGAATGCCTCCTCATTCCCTGTCTCAGAATCCCGTCGTAATCATCCTTGTCCTCATCCCTTCCCTCCCAAAACTCCCTCCAGACCTCATCTTTAGCCTCTACCGATAGAAGCACCACAAAGTACCCTTCCAACGCTTTCCAATACCACCCAGTCAACTTCCGCAACCCCCAGAGTTGCATTCCGAACTTCTCTATGAATTTCGACACAGCTTGGAGTTCCATAGCACGACGAGTTGAACTTAGAGCATGACGAGTCGGAAAATTTGGCGCCGAGACTATGGGAAGTCCGGACGTGGTGTAGGAGTTCGGGGTTTGAACATGACCGGTCGGAGCTTGTGCGCTTGATCCGATGAAAGAGGTATTGACATCGTAGGGAAGCTGACAGATGGAGAATTCCGTGAAAAGGAAGCGGATGCAGAGTGCTCGAAAGGCGGGTTCGCGATCTCTGAGATGGAGTGCGAGAGGCAGATCGGAGAAGTGCTTGTGGAGGAGGACTCCGGAGGCCGTGGTGGTTTGATGAGATTGTTCCGAAGTTCGAGTCGAGTTTGGTTCTGACTTTGGAATTGGTTTGTTGGCGTTCAGCCCTGGTTCCATTGGCTCCTGAGAAGTCGAATACTGATCGAGAGGATGATGAAGTCATATTTCTTGAAGTATTAGGATCTTGTCAATTCTGTTTGCTGCCAGAAAGTGAGACCGACTGATGTCCGAATGCAGGAATGAGACATGACCTCAATCGCCGCGACACTCTACCGCTCTACCGCAAGCACTTCTCGCAAAGAATGCGCACTGGGACAGGCTCGTGCGTCTTTGCACCTTCTAAGTACGAGCATATTCTCCGCCATTTCATCAAATTGGCGAGCTCCGATGTGGTGTAGGTGTGCTGACTTCCACTCCTAGTACCCATCTCTGGCACATTCACTGACATGATGGCGCAGTGGCTAGCATTTCGGATTCTCAGTGGATCTTTCAGAAGTTCTCAGAAGCATTCCGGAGACCGGGGGTGAGTGACGATACCAATTCTGAGTATGATCGAAGACAGCTCTGACGGGAGATTCAGTTCAATTCCCCGCATCGGAACAATCATTCTTTTTGCGATAGTATTGAGGTTCGTGGAACATCTCCTTTCGAATTGCGGTCTTTTGCTCGCGGCTGTTCAACTTTTGGTCCTTCCCTGTCCCTTTCGGATCTTCTTGATCGCTGTAAAAGACGATGAGGAGCTCGGAACTGCTCCATCGCGTGAGCTGATCAAACTCCAGTGAATCATCCAGCGTGAAGCGGTGTAATTGCTCTTTCGCCTTTCAATGTGTGGGAGGATTCGCTCCACTACGGCCTCTTCTCATTCCAGACACTATCGTAGCTCGGCGGTGCTCCTCTCAGCTCATCCTCAGGCAGAGTCTCCAGACTTGGTCGAGTCTCGCTCCTAGCTGGCGAAGGAAATCTCAGTGCAGTATTGATAGCTGTGCTAGCGACTGATGCATCATCGGCTGGTGAGCGAGGGTGTTCCAGCTCTGGACGGCCACGCTGGACTGTTTTCTCCGGAAGCTCGGGCAGCGTCTCTTCTTTGAAAGGAGCTGCATCTCTTGGCTGTTCTTCCTGCATTCGAGCCTGCTCCAGCTGAGATGGCTCCGATTCCGATTGCTGCTCGACTCTCCGACCAAAGCAGCAGCACGGCCAGCAGCAGGGGACGTTCACAGATGGCGGTCCTTTCTTCATGATAGCGGTCAAAGTAGGGCTATCGACCAAAACTTGGATCTTGCGAGGGTGTGCTGCTCTTCGAACTCCCGTGGTAAGGTCAATTGGTGGTCTAGCAAACCAGGAACGAGGAATTTCAAGTTCTGTTATGTTGCTGCCTGAGCTGGGGTGTTCAGCTCATCTCACGATGTGCTGTGCCGCCAACCGAACTCTAATCGCTGTATGCAAGCCTGGAGCTGTCGGATTGGCTGACGCGTGATCCAGCCTCGGTATAGCGGCAACTACTTCGCAATCGCGTATGAAAGCAGTAATGGTGCAGTAGCAAAATAAGTACACTCCGCTTGATGGGTATTGTAGCAATCCTTTTCTCTACACCGTCCGACGTAAGTGGCGTGCCAGCCAGATGTCTCCCTCCCAGAAATGCTCAAACGCCAGGGCTATGCAAAAGAAGCAAACATTGCATGGACGCAGCTACCGACCATCCTCGACAGACTGTAGGTGACGCTTGAACCGCTCTGCCTTCGCTTTGAGAAGTCGTACGGAATCAATGAAGAGCTCGTCACTGTCGAATTGGCCGGTGCTCTCAATGCTGAAAATAAAGTGATCTCGGACACGGCCAAGCTTGACCTTATCCTTGAACTCGTCGTATCGCAAGCACTCTCTGCTGACGGTGTCCTTGTATGGGTCGACAACGACAGCCTTCTTGTTGCCGCTCTCCTTGTCGTCCTCAAGGCCGATGACACCACGTGGGAAGCATTTCTGGAATGCTTTCGCATCTGCGCCGACGATGGGCTTTGTAATTTTAATGTCTGGCAGCAGCCGGTATGAGGCTGTTGCGACGGGCGAGAACTTAGCATGGTCTGCTCCAATGCCTTTACAGCAGTGCATTCTGACATTGATCGTCTGACCAGGTCGCAGTTTTGCGATCAAGATGTTCGGGTTGACTGGACGGATGGCATTATCGCCTCCAAAATATTCCTTCTGTCGCTCTCCTTGCGGCTCAAATGTCATCTGGTGTGCGTAGACGTTCGAATTGACATATTTCTCAGTCGGATCTGTGCTGCCCTCCTTGGCTACCTTCTTGCCATCTACGCCATCCTCTTCCATATTCTTCCACCTGCATGTCACGTTCAACGTCATGACGACAGTATTGAAATCTGAGTTGACCGATGAAGAAGTGTCGCCGGACTCTTCCTGCTCTTGCTCCCACTGTGCTCGAGCTGCGTAGTCAGTCTGAGGCGGAGGCTTCTTGAACCAATGCATCCACCGCAGACCATCCTTGCCGCCTGTTAGAGGAATCAAGCCTAGCCTGTGTGCGAGCACTTCGTCCTGGATTATGCTGGTGTTGTCAAAAATGAACACATCCTCGATGGCAAGGGTTGGCAGTTCGGCGAGCAGTAGTCGTCGGTATGCATTTGCGATACTGGCATCTACGCCAATAAGGGAGAAGGCTGAGTTGAATTGTTCGTTTTGACGGAACTCGACTTGGAGATTATTTCTGAAGCGCTCGAGGTTCCATGTATCGTCTTGCGCGGGGCCATAATGACCGGGAATGTCGGTGGAGGCGGTATTGGTGACGGTCTCGGGGTTTATGTTGACGATGCGACGCTGCTCCAGCTGCTCCGCCGTCAACGGCGCCCACGAAGGCATTTTTGGTGGTTGTCGATGAGTTGTCGCATACTGTTCAAGTTTCGATCTATTCTGGCTCAGAAAAAAGCTGACAGGGATCTTCGGCAGCTGAACCGAGAGCTTTGCGGACCCTCCCGTCTTCTCGTCATTGAATATGCTGCTCTACCCATTGGCCACCCAGAATACCACCATCTCTACTCTTTCCTCTCCGCTCTACTGCCAATCTGCCATATCGACAACCACAATGGCAGCATCACTCGCCCGACTGGCTGCCAATGGCGGCAGGAGAGCGGTGTTTCGCCGCTCCCAGCGGACAGCGACCTCCCTTCGCGCCCTCTCGACAACGCCGGCAGCTCGATATGCCACCCACTCAGAAACAGCGCCGCAGCACCCAAACCCGATTAGACAGCCAGGAGAGGTGCGGAATCCACAGTCGACGCGATTGATACCCGTAGATCCATCCTTTGGCCACCCAGTGGACCCGTCGAAGATGAACTTCAACCAGCCAGACGAGGCGGCAAAGAACCCCGAAGAACGAAAGATCCGCCACTACACTGTCAACTTCGGTCCACAGCATCCAGCAGCTCACGGTGTGCTGAGATTAATTCTGGAGCTGAACGGAGAGGAGATTGTGCGCGCAGATCCACACGTCGGTCTGCTGCACAGAGGAACGGAGAAGTTGATTGAGTACAAGACATATATGCAGGCTCTGCCATACTTCGACCGACTGGACTATGTCTCTATGATGACCAACGAGCAATGTTTCTCATTGGCTGTGGAGAAGCTGTTGAACATTGATATTCCGGAGCGAGCGAAGTGGATCCGAACACTGTTTGGAGAGATCACACGAATCTTGAACCACCTCATGTCCGTCCTCTCCCACGCTATGGATGTTGGTGCTTTGACGCCTTTCTTGTGGGGCTTCGAGGAGCGTGAGAAGCTTATGGTGAGAATCAGTGCCTGTATTTCGCCACATTTGGTATACTAACATTGCGTCCAGGAATTCTACGAACGTGTCTCTGGTGCCCGTCTCCACGCCGCCTACGTCCGACCTGGTGGTGTCTCTCAAGATCTTCCAGTCGGCCTTCTCGACGATATCTACCAGTGGGCAACGCAATTTGGCGACCGCATCGACGAGACGGAAGAAATGCTTACTGACAACCGTATCTGGATTGGGCGAACCAAGGGTGTTGGTGTCGTGCCAGCTGCCGATGCTCTCAATATGTCCTTCTCCGGTGTTATGCTTCGAGGTTCTGGTATTCCATGGGATGTACGAAAGTCCCAGCCATACGACGCATACGACCAAGTCGAGTTCGATGTTCCAGTCGGTGTCAATGGTGACTGCTACGACCGATACCTTTGCCGAATGGAGGAGTTCAGACAATCACTACGCATTATCCACCAATGCTTGAATAAGATGCCAGCTGGTCCAGTAAAGTTCGAGGACTACAAGATCTCGCCGCCGCCGCGTGCGGCCATGAAGGAGAACATGGAGGCACTTATTCACCACTTCCTGCTCTTCAGCAAGGGTTACACAGTGCCACCTGGTGAGACCTACTCTGCCATTGAGGCACCAAAGGGAGAGATGGGTGTCTACGTCGTCTCGGACGGAAGCGAGCGACCATACCGATGCAAGATCCGAGCACCTGGTTTCGCTCACTTGGCATGCTTCGATCAAGTATCGAGAGGGCACTTGCTTGCCGATGCTGTCGCCATCATCGGAACGATGGACCTCGTATTTGGTACCAGATTATCCCCTTTACCCCTTCCTGAATCTCATGCTGACTCTTTCATAGGTGAGGTCGATCGGTAGTATATCTGAACTTGGGGATATCGTGGGCCCTGTGAGAAGTATTTGAGCGTGCAGCCCGTCTAAAGCTGCGGAGGTTGCAGAGGACTCGACATTGTACATATGTTCGATAGGCGTTTGACGCACCATTCGCGCAAGCGCATTCCACGGTTACGAGAAGTTCAAACTTGTTAGACTGGTCCTTGCGGGACAGCAAGTGACTCGGTTACATTAGACTGTTCCATTATCATACATCATGTACTTTTCCCGCATTCGCAGCATGCGACATAGCCACGCCAGAAATGCGCGTCTACATGAGCATTCATCGCCGACTCCGCCCACGATCTTGCTTATGCTAATCTCTTAACCTGCCAACGCCTAAAGTCATGACCTCCTGGCATGCCCCGATCATGGCCCAGTGCTTTCAAACCTCGTCATCGGCAGCAACGTCGGCCGCAGGCATGTACGCAGTGAATTGTCCTGCCTTCAACTTGTGAACCATTCTCAAATGTTGAATGTAGTGGTCGTACTTTGCGAACTTCGTGCTACTCTTGCAATCCGCAAACAGGCAAGTAGTTGCCGTATAGCGCTCGGCGGCGCCACGAGCTGCGCGGAGTGTAGTCCCGGCTGGTAAGATCTTGTCAATGTATGGGCGAGCATCGATGGCACTCAGCATGTGATAGTTTTGCAAGTGCTGTGCGAACCACACGCGAGATATGAAGTAATGGTCTGGTGGCATCTGGCAGCCAGGAACATTGCAAGGAGTGTTCTCCGGCCAAGACTCGTCGTGATACTTGTTGCGATGCGTCTTCAATGCCCGAGCAGTCGTGAAGTCCTTCTGTACGCCACAGTCATTCCTGTCGGGACAGTGCTGAGGGAAGCCCGGATCGACCTCGGCCTTCTTGCGCTTGCGACTACTGGAAGGAGCTGGCTCTGGGCTCTCATCCCCTGGTGGACGTGCGTCCAGGTGTGTCGATCGACCGCGACAGTTGGCCATATGCTGATCCCGACGTAGTGATGAATCATAATCGTTGGTGCATCCAGATTTGAAGCAGACGAACTTGAATTTGGAGGGCGCATCCCGGCTGTTACCAGCCGGAGCACCGGACGGCAGCTTATCAGTCGCAACGCTGAAGACATTAATAGTTGAGAAAGAGTGTATGAACTGGTCGATGGGCGCCGTGAGCATTGGAAGAAGGTCGGAGGTACCAGAGGCAACGACAGATGTGTACTCTGCTGCCAAGGACTCTACGACGTTGGTTGTGGCGTCGATCTCGTCATCCTCGGTCTGAGACAAACCGACGACACTTGAAAATACGCGCAGAGCGGGATCAATGTTCTCCACGACGACAGAGATAGCACTGGGCGTTTCGTGTACAAGAGATGTCGTTTCCTTCGTCTTTACAGGCTTTGCAGGCCCATTGATCTTGAAAGCCCGAGCTCGATGCTGGTTGGTGATGTCCTGTAGTGGCACACGCTCGCTGGCTTCGTGCAACTCTGGCCTTACGGCGCTGGCGTTCATCAGAGATTGCTGATGTGCTGCCCATTGAGCATGTTGCATCTTCTGCAGTGCTTGGCGAGCCTTCTCGCGGGAGCCACGTTCATCCTTCGGAAGGCCATTATTCTCGCAATACCTGTCGATGTCCGCAGTAGCTAGCTTGCGCTTCTTGTACGACACATCGGCGACCTGAATGCCAAAAGGTTCGTCAGGCTTAGCAGCTACGCCGGCCGTGCGAGCGGACCAAGTGTCTGCTCTGTGTCGGCCTATGTATTCATCCGTGATGCCTTTACCCAGGGATGAGTTGCCGTGGCCAAGACTCATTCGAGCATTCTCAGCATTACCGAAAGACTCCAAGCTGTAGGCATCGGCAGCCGAGCCTCGTCGAATATCGTGGCTCACTGGCAGCTGTAGCATACCCATGAGAGAAGCACCACGTCGAAGAAAGCGGTTCTGCTGATCAACAGGGGCTGGGTTGTCGAAGTCCAGTTGCTGACTCTTGGTGTACGCGTAGAAGACCGGCGTGCTGGGCTTCTGCCAGATGAAGCGTCGACTGGGTCGACTCAAGACTGCATCAATGAGGTTGACCCAATTTGTCTCTTGCACCGCACCAACACGCAGAGCGTACGCCACGAGAAGCTTGGTGACATCGACGGCGCTGTCTTCATCGCTTGGAAGCTGACGCAGCTCAATTTTGGTGGCTTTGCTGCTGTCACGCCTAAAGGGAAGGTCAGCTTGATATTCGCAGACGAGACCCATGTTGCAAGCAACTTACTTGAATCCTTTGCGGAAGTAAAGGGTAACGAGCATCGCCAGTCGAGGATTCTCACGGTCGCCGGTAGCTTTGAGTTCGATGTTCTCCCACTTCAGGTACTGTTCTCCTTGGTAGTGACTCGATCTGCGGAAATCGCCAGCACGCGATGTTATTGCGGCCTGTAAAGCGAGACCTAGGCAGCCAGCCAAAGTCACATCCCAGCTCTTGGTGCCATTGTTGATGGCGTCCTCAAAGATGACCGTGATCATGCGTTTCATGACCTGACATGTCAACCATTGCTTCTCACGAACAAGGTCTTTCGTGACTTTGCCGTCGTCTATGAGCTTCTGTATCGTGGCATCGATCCGGAGGGCTAAGAAGCGAAGTCAGCACCTTAGCTCGTTTCAGCCAGCTGAGTCGATGAGCCAAAAGCGAACGACCAGGTGAGACTCTGATAGGGGTTTTGAATGCTCACCTTCGTGTTTCGAGAGCTTGAAGTCCGGAAAGTGGAAGCTTAAGGACCGGTCGAGCGAAACTTCTGCCGATTTGATGAGGGTCCAGGCGGTCTTGCCGTCATCGTGGCGTGATTGTAGGTGGCTGGGACCGGGTCAGCTTCAAGCTCAGTGGACGCGCAGGAAACGCTCCGAACAACATGGAGCTCTCCGTCAAGCTCACGCGTTGGAGTGGCTGCGCTCGGGTGGAAACTCACTCTGGTAGTTGTGCAATAAAGCGAGCAATATCTTCACCCGTTGGTGTCGCGAATGGTCGGTCTCCAATGTGGAGTGTGTGCTGAGCGAACGACTTGAACAGCTCATGCCAGTAGCTGCGGCTGATGGTAGTGGAAGGAGCACTGCCGTTGTCCTTGAGCTGCTTCATCACCTGCAGTGCATTAATAGCTGGACCGCAGATGAGGGAATTGAGAAAACCTCAGACCTTCTTGGAGGCGATACGATCGCTGACAGATTGCTGAATGATGGATTCGATGGCTCTCTTACCGACACGTGCTGAAGTCTCATGGTCGCTGAATTCAATATCGGAGGAGTTGAAGTCCGCCATTGTTGCTTCGAATGGGAATGGTCGACAACGCCTCGAATGATATCTCTGTGCGTGAGTCGGCCGAATGCAAAAGAGTGGTGGCGCTGGGTGACAGCGTGTGTGAAGAGAGCCGTGCAAGCCGAGCTACCTTAGACCCAGGCAGCACATGAAATAATGGAGGAAGTCGCGACACCAGGGTTCGGAGCGCGACATTCATTTATGCATCGCTTGCGGCTGACACCACCTCGTGACGAGATTATGTTTCTGTAGGTTCTTTGAAGTTGCAGCACTGCATGTGACTGCATTTTGTTCACCAAAAAGGCGAATTGGATGTTTTGTGATATCTACGGTCCGATGGGACGGTGATCGAGGTTTCAGCGCTTCTCTTCGATCGAAGAGAGGCATATCGCTCCATGCGAAAGGAGAAATCCACAAGGCACAAGGCACTTGCGAAGCGGCGATCGCGATCGCTGATGTTGTTGTTGTTGTTGAAAGCAGAAGGCGCGGTCGTGACGGTCGGATTTGAAAGTTGGGCTTCGAGACGCGGCAGGCACGGCCCGCTGCATGATCGCCTGAGGTTTCACTCGGTGCGCCAAACGTCCTCTTCTCACTTCGTGTTTTCTGTGATGTGCTGCTCAAGTCAGATCAGAAGGAAAGAGGCCGGTATTTTTATTTCTTCCACTAAAGATGCCACCTGAGTTCAGAGCCCTCTGAGTCTTGGTGACCATGGCTGCTATAGGAAATTGCCCAAACACACCACGACTTCGAAGTACAATGATTCTGTAAGACCTCAAGAACCGCAGGGACTTGTCTCATTGGGAACGACACATCCCGGGAATGGTCACCGAATCTCTGAGCGCTCGGAAAATTGGCCACGGCTCAGAGACAAGACTTGGACCCTTTAAGAACAAGCACTCAATCGTTGCCGACGCTTTGAGCGCTCAGGAAATTCCAGCACATGGGAAGCAATTGGATTTTATTCGTTTCGCAAAGACCTGCACGTCTCTTGCCAGCTTTCCTAAAACTGAGACATTCACGTGCTGGCTCACATGGTATCAGTGCCTCTCCTGGTGCTCGCTGACCTCCGCTCGTGCCTCGCTTCGGGAGCGATTGCACCAGTCGTTGCGGCTTCGCCGTGGTCCTCATCAAACATCGTCAAACACAATGGCGCTAAGTACAAAGATTCCATTGTGTTGAAAGCTATCCAGCTCTTTCTCGCATCTTTCCATGCTCAAGCTCGACATCTAGGGTGGTGTGAATGTGAAGCCGCATGTGAAAGCTTGGCATGCCTCAAAACGCGTTCTGATTGACAAGGTTGGCACAGACTTCCACGTAGCTGTCGCCTGAAATTTCGCGTGGGCTCTGCTGCTCTGCTGTACCTCAGCTTGTTCCCCGTACACCGCACCGATAAATCTCTGTGTTGGCAAAGCCTTCGACCCATGGCGACCGACAAGACGTCAGATACCAAGCCCACTATCGAGGCCGAGATGGAGAGTCTCAAGATCGCGACCGACAAGTCTTCCGACACCAAGCCAACCATTGAGGCAGAGATGAAGAAACATGCGCGTGAGTTCCTCAACGTAAGTATATGCGACCCTCAAGCGTGTTGCACTTTGCACTAACATAGACAGTGCCAAGGTGACCGCAGCGACATGCTCGACTTCTGCCGCCGCGACGATCTCCCGCCCTACTACCAATTCAAGGCATACATCATCCTCAGCGCCTCAGAAGACTACGGAGAGCCAGAAGATGACCTTGCGTGCACGAACCACTACCTGAAGAAAGCCGAGGAGACACTCAAGGTCTGCAAGGAGACCTACATTCACGATCCCGACGATGCTGAGATGCTACAGCAGCTCCAGGCTCATCTCAAGGAAGAGTGGGATGGCTATCATGCTAGGTGTAATGTCCGCTACGGATCGGATGATGAGGACGATGGGGATGACGAGGACATAGCCTGGTTCCGTTCGTTGCAGAGCGCTTTGAATGGCAACGCTGTGGCTAGTATGCTGAATATGGTTGCCGGCCCCAGTGCCGGTGGTGACTCCGGCGCTACGTCTGAGTCTGAGCAAACCGGAAACGAGGCGTCACAGTAGACCCAAGGCTTTCTGATTGAATCACTGGCTATGCACGTCTGCGAACTATATGTTCGGTTGAGCACCTCGGCCAGAGGGGAGAGCATGGCACGGGATTCGCAGGGAGCTGGTGATACTACTCAATGCCAAGAGAAAGTGGAAGACCCTCATCAACAGCTTTATGGCAGTCGCATCAAAGGGTCAATTGACGTTTGCAAAGCCCGCAGTTAATGAAAATCAACAACGAGAAGGAAAGTCAAGATAAATGCTTGATTACTGTAGACTTGGCAAAATTAAATCAAAGTCCCAACAGACTACTCCATAACACCATGCAATGCAACACCTGACCACAAGTCCACAAACGCCTTTCATGCTAGATCTCACAGTTCACTACCCTTTCAGTGTCTCCTCAGAACCAAACAAGACCCCTCCATTCTCAATCTGAACCCTCTGAGCTCTCCCGCTCCTCACTCTTCTCGCTCTCAGTACCAACCGTATCGGAACCACTAGTCATCGACAACATCTCACTCGCAGCACTGAAATCGCTATCATGGGGAGGGCTGTACGATGAGGGCGTGGATGGCTGGTAACGTTGTAGTTGCTCGTAGAAATCAGCCGGATCCTCTTCGAATTCAGTCTCCTCGGAAAGTTGTTGTTGTTCTTCTGAAGGGGTGTGATCTGCATTACGTTGGGCGAGAATGACTCGGATCTTTTCTTCTATTGCTCTTAACCGCTCTGAAGCCTTTAGGAACTCTTTCTTTGCTTCGAAGATTTGAGAGAGTTGAGTATGGATTTGCAAATCGAACCGATTTTTTCGAGAGAGTTCTGGGAAGTACCATTCTGGTAGAGGTTCAGTGTGGGTGTTATCTTCCGTATCTGCCTCATAACCAGAATCGAGCTCGTCATTCAGACGGCCTTGATGAGTGTCGAAGTTGTAAGGCTTTCGCTCTGACTCGCGGATTGACCATGATGGAAGGTCTGAGGATGAGGTTGGGAGGTTGGAGAATGTTTGACCGTGAAGGGACCACTTCTCTTTCTCTTCTTCGAAGATCTCAAACATGATCTTGTGGTCGTTGAAGGTATAGAGCTTTCGCCCTGATTCGTGACTTGACCAGGACGGGATCTCTAGAGGCGTGATGTTGTCGTATGTTTGACCATAACAGCTGTCGAGTGTGATTGGAGACGATACACCACGAGCGTCTGTGTGATAGGTTTTGTCGCCAATTAGAGATGTCGTGTAGGATCGATCTGCTTTGGTTGCAAGGTTGTCGTACGTCTGACCGTGTGTGTTGACTGTGACTGTAGATGACACACGAGAGCAGGCACTTTGCGCTTCGACCCATTCAGCTTGACTGTGGTAGATCCTTTCGCCTGATGGGGATATCGTGTAGGATCGAAGGTTTTCGTACGTCTGACAGTGAGTATTGACTGTGACTGGAGATGACATATGAGGAGCAGCTCTTCGCGCTTGCGCTTCGACATACTCAGCCTGACTGTGGTAGATTACACCTTCACTTGCGGAGTGGAGGCTGAAGTATGTTCGACTATGTGTGTCGTCAAAGATTGCGCAGTCGGGTGTGATTGCAGCTGAGAGCCTGCCCATGGTGATGTGTCTCCTCTGATTCATGTGCTGAAGAACCACTTCACGAGCTTGAGAATGGAATGCGACAGCAGAGTCGGCTCGTGGCAGTTGAGCTGGGCTTGTTGATTGACGAACGAAACCCATGTTGGCTGTAAACTTTTGGTATGCTTTTTGGTCAAGTTGCTCGTTGATCGTCGCTGAATGCCCTTTGGATGTGCGGATAGTATTCTTGTTTGATTTCGGAAGGGAAAGAGTACGATTCTACCGTAACTCTTATACTCCCTTGATTAGAGAATTGACCCATATTGTCCTCATGCCAATTTCTATCCCGCAACTCAAAGAGCGCGGTATAGAGGAGTTTTTCCTCAGGACGATGAGGACGTGAGGACGCCGAGCTTAATCACGCGCAGCTCCTCAAAGCGGTGTCAGCAGGCACTCGATAAATCGTGAAGCGTGAGTTAGTAGGCGACGTGAACCTTGAGGATGCAGTATGTCAGCGAAAACAGCGAGATGTTTGCCCTCTGAGAGAATATCGTCATGTTTGTCAACGATCGATGCCAAGATTTTGGAGAAACACATGAAAATGCTTGGCCTATCATTTAAAGTCAGCTTATCCCACGAATAGCCCTGTGGAATCAGGCTTACCAGCATTCAGCCAGCAGCGTGTTTGCTCTTGCGATACCATCTCGATAATCTGCAAATCATATTTTAGATTTCCTCTCTCACAATCGCGACGCCTCGATGGCAGTGTTCTGGTCCATAGGTCAAAATCTTGCCGATTAGCTTGCGTCTATTCAATGAGATAGATTTCTTCGACCTGCTGTAGGTTACCCGCTACATATTGCACATCAGTCTACCATGTTCGTGGACCAAATGTGTCTCCATCGGCCACTGTCTTGCGGATTGCAGTCCCCAGGGAGTCCATTGTCTCGAAGACTTGGACATTGCCCCACCACTGCGGCACTGTGACGTTGGGCAAGGTGATCGCCAAGAAGATGACAATCGTCGCGATCAACAGACCACAATCCAGTGCCGCCGCAGTAAGGTAATTGTAGTAAGTCCACCATCCGTGGAAGCGTCTTCTTATCCAGTAATTGAAGATCAACCCAACGATTGCCCATGAAGAAAACGATAGTGGTGTAGCAGGTGGCAGCCATCCAAGAGCACCCAACATGACAGGCGCGTGAATCCAGCGTATCTTCTTCGATGGCCAGACCCTCAGAATCACCCAAAATGCTACTGGAAGCAAAGCACCCAGAAGCCAGAAGAAGTTGAACGTATGGTAAATGCTGCCGGCTCCGAACATACGCTTAGGGCCTATCAGCCCCCAGACAATACTCGAGGAGAAGAATGTGCGGCCATTTGGGCAAGTGAAATGGTCTTTTTGAGTCGAAGTGCAGACATCATCAATCGCGCCCAAAGTCCAGTTCATAGTTGCGATCTGCACAAAGGCTGCCCAAATGGTAGCAGAAACTTGGCATGCGAAAGTTGTCCGCGGCGGGACCTGGCGCTCGTCAGTAATGCTCATAGCTATGGAATTAACCTTCATTTCATCATACCTTCATGTAATGCGCGAATTTGAGATCGCTTGTATACGTCTGCGATTGTCCCAAGACTATGGTAGAGTAGACCTTGAATATCATGACTCCAATTGGCTTTCCGGGTATCATGAAGCCAGCAAGGAATGGCGAGATAACATTGAGACTGAGCAGGATATTCGCAATCCCGAGAATCATGCAGCATGGAATGACGAATACCAAAGCCAGAATGATCGAGACGAAATATGTCCACCAAGGAAGCTGAGTACTGTAGCCTAGGGCAACGCCAAGACCCATCGCAACAGAGGCTACAAAGAGGATAGCATATCACCTAGATGGCACATATCGTCAGTATATGAAATGGATGATGCCAATTATCATCATGAAGTGCGACTCACCAATCTGGAGCTTCTTTGTACTTGCTCATCAGCCGCATGTGAACATCAGGCTCTTGGTTTCGAGCCGCTCTAAATCGATACCAGACTTCCTTGCCATGAAAGACGACAGTGTGCACGATCGACGCCGTCAGGGCTGCGAATGACAAGCCGTAATTGAGCGCGAATGTCGGCGCCAGGAACAGAGGTGAGTACTTCTTGTACTTGGCGACATCAAAGCTGAAGTCGGGTGTCATGATCTTCGTCACATTGTACTGCGACTGTGTGTTGTCGAAAGTCGTAGATGTGTTTATAGGCAGATAATCTGAGTACAAGACTCCCGTGTAAGAGATACCAATGGTCGTGAAGATCATGAAGATGAACAGCCCGACCAGGGTATTGAGATGTGAAAATGTAGGAGCGAGCAGCGGGTCCGACAGATATCCAATGACATAGGTCCAGTCAAAAGTAAGTGGTATAAGCGAAAGCCCCGTGAAGCCGCCAAAGAGCTGGTTGAGTGTGGCATTATTTGGCCGAATCCATGTCACGAAGGAGAAGACCGAAAGACCTTGCCAGATAACACCTGGAAACCAGTACCACACAAACGAGCCTATGGTAACATATGTGAAGAATCTATAACCTGAAATCGTCCACCCGTTCGTCTTCGCGGGATCGAGCCTTTTCTTGTCGTGCATGGCGTATAGCAAAGTCGTCATTGAGAAGTTCGCAGGCCAGAGCAAAGCCGCGGGCCAGACCAGGAATCGTCTAAACATCCCAGAGATGGCAATGCCAATGATCTGCGAGCTCAACGTAAAGAGCAGCTGGAACCCCCAACCAAGATGTAGATTGTACAATGGCTTCGCGTCGAGAGCCAGGAGAGCGTCCGTAGCATAAGCATATCCGTAGGTAACATTGGCCATCAGCGTCACGACTGCGTGCTCTTTGATCGTGAAAGGACCTGGGTTTGTGGTCCACTTCAAGCCGAAGGTGTTGAAGGTCCATGCCGGCATAAAACGGGCCCAGAGGCAACCAAATGGATAGACGAGCAACATGATCACGACGGTCGGAATCTGAATTGCAGGAGAGCGCATACTCAAGAACATGTTCAATCCTGCCGATGCTGTCACAAAGATGAAGCCAAGGACCCATGCTCTGAAGGTGTTGGCCACTTCCTCTCCATCTGTGTTCCGCACTGCCGCTCGAACTGCTTCATATGGCGAGTCCTCAGTGAAGTCTTTTTCGACGGAAATAACGCTCTCTAAGGTGTTGGTCTTCGCTGCTTCTCGAAGCTTTTCGATTTCATCGTCCGGAAGATCCGGGTCAAATTGGTGATTCCTCTCTATCGCTTTGACGTCTTGAACTGCTTGTGCCTGGACAGCAACATTGGTCTTCTCATCTTCCGCCACTTCGACAGAGCCGCGAACGTCGATCTGCTCTTCAGACTTTCCAGAAGTCAAAGGCCAACCCATGATGATGACTTTGAAGGAAACTAATCGCTCCACCGGCAACCTAGAACAGAGGAATTATGATCCTCTTGATCTAGTGGTGCATACTTACACGAGACAGAAAGGCATGGCCTTCGCCGCGTTAAGCCGCAACGCAGCGTCGCATTGTCAAGTTGCACATGGCGATAAGCAGGTCCACTAGGATGCTATCGCGCTCACGCTACATCCTTGAAGAAAGGAACTGCGCCGATCGGTGGATCGTGGATGACTTCTGGAAACACGAGGACAGGGTCGATTTTGGGGAGGGGTGGTCGACACTATGCTGCAACAGGAAGGCTCGGCCAGCATGTTCGCCGCCGAACACGACGTGAGAAGAGCGCTAAGGCATGCTTTGCATTGCTTGACATCGCTTGAGACGATAGGCCGAGATATATTGCGTCCAGTGTCCGGACTGATAGGCTCTTTTGGAGATGCTTCGGTCTCGAAGTGAGCCCTGGTCTTGGGGTCTTGCCATGGGATGTTGGGATAGGGTTCACAAGAGCACTCAGCTGATGCATGAGATACTACTGTATTTTCTCCCGATGATATGCCATGGCTGCCCCAGAGCTGTGATATACTTCATGTGATACCGGCAGCAGGATCCTCGGAGTGAAGTGAAGTGAAGTGAAGTGGAGCGCAACCCGTTCCAGATACAAGAGAAAGGCGTGTGAGGAAGTAGGTTCACGCATCGGAGTTGGAACGCGGTGTTCGCTTGTCGCGAACAGGGATTTTCGGCTCGGCCCATCTTGGCTTGCCGACTGCCGCTGACTACAGAAGCAGAAGAAAGTTGCTCCAAGATCTTGAGTTCTGCACAGCGCCACTCACACAATCAGTTGAAGCTGATTTAAACACCATGAAGAAGTCAATGTCTGCGCGCCGCGTGCCGCGCAAGGTGGGAGGAGACGATGAGGAGGAAGTGTCGTCGGCGCAACCAGGTATGTGTTTTCTTCGCAGTTCTACCAGAGCAGCCCTGACACAGTGTCCCAGCTCGCGACAATCGCTGACGGCGAATGTGACTCCAGATTCTGCAGTAAAGCGACCAAGTTCAAAACCGCGCAAGTCTTCGTCCCTTCGACAATCCTTTGGGCCTTCAGCCGTGGACGATGATGAGGATAGTGAAGCTGTAGTAACGCCGAAGCGCAAGGATCTTTCGCGCATAGCGGTGCACAAGAATGCTGCAAAGAGGTCTTCGCTACTAGCAACACCTCTTCCAAAGCGAGAGACGGAGGACGAAGATGAACGTCCAAGCTACAGTGCAGCCTCTCTACAGCAATTGAAGGACAGCACGCCTTCGACTCCGCAGAACTTCAGCTCGGCCACCAACACAGACGTCGAGGATGTTTCGCGAGATACGCAGTCTCTGGATCTGTCGTCTAAATTTGGATCCTCGCTGGCACGATATCAGCAGTCCTCCGCTTCTTCTGCAATTCCTTCTGCAACTGAGATCGCTGAGAAGAAGGCGCGGCGAGCACGTCTGGCGAAGGAACAGCAGGCGGAAGAATACATATCCTTGGATCCAGATGACCCCGACCTAGACGAAGAAGACCTGGACCCGAACGTCATGCGAGATGAGAATGGAAAGCTTGTGCTCAAGCCAAAAGACAAGTATGGCATGTCGGAGACAAGGCTTGTCCGTGACGACGAGGACATTATGGAGAACTTCGATGAGTTCACGGAAGATGGTCGGATATCGTTGGGTCGCAAAGCAGAGGCGGAGGCTGAGCGGAAGAGGCGACAAGATATGGCAGCACAAATCGCCGAGGCCGAGGGCGCCACGGACGATGAGTCGGACGATAGCGAGCGAGAACGTAGAGACGCATATGAGGCAACACAGACAAAGCACGGCTCATATGCACGGAATACAGCAGATTCAGAAGGACCTGACCAAAGACCGAAGACCCCGCCGATCATTACACCCTTGCCAACCCTTGACGGAGCAATAGAACGCTTGAGGAAGCAGCTTGCCGATATGCAGACTTCGCGCATGCAAAAGCTACAAGAAATGGAGGATCTTCAGCGTGAAAAGATCAGACTAGCCGAAGAAGAGGTACGAATCCAACGCGCACTGAAGGAGACGGCAGAGAAATTCGAGCAGCTGCGAAAGGAGAAGAATATTAGCGCCGACAAGGAAACGGTACCTGCGATAGAAGCTCCTCCTGTACTCAAGACAAACGGAGTGGGTTCAGCAGATACGTCGAAAGATCAAGACATGGAAGATGCGGACGATGCAGACAATGAAGAGCCCGACCGGCCTTCTTTTGGTGGCGCCGGCTTTGGCGCTGGACTGGGCTTCACCTCAGAAAGGTCAGGTCTTGGCGCCAATACGAAGGGCACTGAAGAGGATCAAGACGATGAGGAGGATGAGGAAGAC
Organism: Pseudocercospora fuligena; assembly: GCA_014298035.1. Taxonomy (NCBI): domain Eukaryota; kingdom Fungi; phylum Ascomycota; class Dothideomycetes; order Mycosphaerellales; family Mycosphaerellaceae; genus Pseudocercospora; species Pseudocercospora fuligena. The sequence goes on from JABCIY010000191.1 coordinate 245,473, forward strand.
ACAAGACCTGCTTTCGGCGGACTTGGTTTCAGTGGCGCGAGTTCGAATAGGGCAGGCTTCGGACTGGGTTTCCAAAAAGGCCCTGACCAGAATTAAGGCGAAGGCGCCAGCTGAGAGCTGCGCGAGACCTAATCAATCTCTAGCTGGTCACACTGCTTGCTAAGACTTATCAAAGCAATGAGCTGCTCTGAAGACATCTCAAAGCTGTTAGTGTCGCAGTACGACATGTGGGCTTGTCAACCTGAATTAAGCTTCAAAGAAGATCGTGGTAAGATCTGGCTCTAGACCATGAAATGCTTATGCAGCAGCTCAAGCAATCGTCCACTGGACTCGTCGTTCGAACTCCTCGGAGCTAGCGTTATGGCTAGCTGTAAGCTTAAGCAAACAAAAGCGAACGGGACCTGCACCTGCGCTCTGCGTGGGTCTCTGGTGCCGTGTCTTGGCGAAGCCAGCGGTATGATCGGAAACATCTATCGCCACGAGGTTGAACCTTGCAAGATACAACCGCAGATCGACCAGATGACTGTGAATAGGCTTGCAGTAGCCTGCGATGTATGTTCCCAACATGTATCAAGAGCCAGCTTTTGAGTGAGGATGGCGTTCGCGATTGCTCCATTTGGATCAAACATCTTTCAAGCTCTTAAGCTTTGCGAAGCTATGCGCCATGGCGATGAAGTAGGCAAGCTCTGAACGCCCAAGATGCGGACGATGTCTTTGCAAGTAGAAGCCATGGTCCACGTCCAGCAGAGATTCGTAAAGGCTTATTAGGTGTGTCAGCCCGCCAACGTCTGTTCAGACTAATTGGAGCCTTGTGAAAGGCACCAAATTCATTCAGATATTACACCTGCACAATCCACTATAGCCATGTTCATAAAACTAGAGCTGCTATTCACAGCAGTCCTCCTACCGTCATTTTCCATAGCACAGGCAGTCTTCGCGCATGTCGTGGTAAGGCTCAGCTTCGTAAAAGCAGCAAGTCTAACACCAACTGACGAGCCACGCAGCTAGGCATAGCAAGCGCAAATGGCATCACAACTTCAACATGGGTTTCCGATATGCAGCTCGCCGCGCGATACGGCATCGATGGATTCGTCCTCAACTTCAGCGGAAACTACAGCCAGAACGCCGCACAATTGGTATCTTTCCACCCAGAAATACCCAATCTTCAAGTGCTAACACCCCGTTCTTCCCAGCAATCCGCCTTCCAAGCCGCCAACCAAGTAATATCGTCCGGCCAATACCCAAACTGGAGAATGTTCTTCTCATTCGACTATAACGGTCAAGCCTGGAATATTTCAGACATCTTGTCAATCCTCCACGACTATGGTTCCAATCCCGCACACTATCAAGTGAACGGGAAGCCCATGGTCTCGACATTCGAAGGTGGAACGAATCAGAATGATTGGGCTACGGTTCGAAGCATGAGGAATGGAAGTTTGTATTTTGTGCCGGAATGGTCGAGTTTGGGTCCGACGACAAATTACAATACTAGTCTTGTTGATGGAGGGTGTAAGATCATCGTACGGTGCGACTCTCCGAGATTTGCGCTGATATTAGTGGTGTAGTCATATTCGATTCTTGGCCAGACGGACCTGCTGATGTCAATACCACTGTGGACAATGCTTGGGATAAGGATTTTCTTAAGAAGGCTGGGAAGACGTATATGATGCGTGAGCAATCCTTCCCCGATAAAATCGCTTACTGACGCATACCATGTAGCTGTGGCTCCATGGTTCTACGTGGATTCGAAGGCATTTTACAAGGCTTGGGTCTGGCGAAGCGACAAGAACTGGTTCCTTCGCTGGAATCAAACTCTCGAGATCTTGCCTGATTGGGTCGAAATCGTGACGTGGAATGACTATGGCGAGTCGCATTACATTGGACCTATTCACGATGGGTATGGAGTCGGAGACTCAGCGTATTATGTCAACGGGAATCCTCACACGGCTTGGCTTGAGACACTTCCGTACCAGATTGCCATGTACAAGCATGCGAAGAACAGCTCGGTTCCGGCTCCGACCGTCGCGAGTGGAAAAGACAAGATTGTATACTGGTATCGAAGAAGTCCGGCTAGTCAGGGAAAGACGGAAGTTACAGGCAACTGCTGCAAGTCGGACATTAATGTTTATGGATATCAGAATTGCTATGCTGTGACGGATATTCTGGAGGATCAGGTATTTGCGATCGTTCTCGCCGCACAGGCTGGAACCGCGAGTATTACGATTGGTAGTTCCACCTCCTCTTTCCCGGTCAAAGCCGGGCAGAATTTGATCTCGAAATCTTTTGGAGGGAATTATGGGAATGTGTCAGTGGCCATGGGAAGTGTCAAGGGTACTGGGCCGAGCATATTCCAGATCTCGAACAACACTACCGCCATCTACAATGCGTGGACTGGATGCGCAGGTTCGTGCTCGAATCCGACGTAGTTGGCGTTGCGAGGTCGTAACCACTAGACCGTGGTGGACCTTGTTCCCACGCAGGAACAGTCTCGAGTAGCAACGGTGTGTCTAGTGTTGAAGAAGAATTTCTCTGCTCTTTCAAATCGCCATCTCCATGTCGGTGTTCATAATGTCTTGTGCATCACTTCGAGATTGGTCGTATCCTGAACACCTGCTTTGCGAGTCCTACAATGCTGGCTTATTGTGAGAAATTACATCTCCACATACGCATTGACTTCGCTTGAGAGGCGTTTAAAGCGACCTTGTATTCCATGTCTTTGGTTGAGCGTGGATTTCATGGGTCATGTCCTTTGTGGTAGATGGCAGAAATTTCCAGGATGACATGTACGACGAACCAGTATCATAGCTCCACCGAATGTCGACCATATCTTCTTTGTTACTTTGCAATTCGTTTTTGATGTTTCTCGTGCTTTGTAGTGCGCTCGCTGCTCGGCGCTGTCTCGAGTATATGTCTGTACGGAAGGTGGCTGGGAGACGTCAGCGCCTGCAGATACACGCGACAGCATGAAAATGAAAATTCGAAAGACTATGACAGAGCAGAGAAATGCAAAAGCTCAGATAACGGCTGTCCGAAGCCGCGTTCGAACCAGTTCGTAAGTCTCCCGCTTCCTACAGAGATTTTCGTCTAGAGCAGTACCGACCGCAATATTGCGCTTGCGTCCAAAACTTCTCTAACTTGGCCAGGCATCTTTAAAAGCTCATATAAAGTACCCGCAACTGTTTTCGCTCCGTCTGAGCTGCTTTTGCGTTGGCGCTATGCATATCGGTGTTGCGTATGGCGGCGGTGAGGCGGGCTCAGCAGAATTTTCAGTCTGCGCACACAAAGGTCTCGGATGTTGGTAAATGACTAGGGTTGACCACACAATTCTTATTGGCAAGACCGAGAATGGTGTCGAGAGCCTTATGTTGCGACATTGTGTTCCGAAGATGGAAGATGAAGACATGAAGTCGAGAACGGGTCGGACGTCCCCTCTTTTTCTCTGGCAGGAGTGTCAGCTGCTTCGCCTGCATGGGCACAGATTTGCCTCATGCACATATATCGAACACCAATCACCCAATCATTTCGATACTCGGTCTTTTGAGCCGTAGACATATTCGTTCATCTGCCGCGGGCGCTCACGACGATTTTCACGATCTCATAAAGTCGGCAGATACCGATCTCGGCACGATGCTGTGCTGAGCCGCCTCCCTCGAGAATCCACGCATTCAAAGCTATATATCACACATTGGCGGCGGCTATGGTGACAAGAACCACGTTGCAGTGTCGATTGCGTGTGTGATACACTTGGCAATATGGCAGCAGCAGCTGTTCATGCTGGTCAAATGGCACAGATGGCTCCCGAGACTGGGGTGCTGGGGAAAGATATCAGTACCACAAAGTCGACTGTAGTCGAAGAAGATGATTCAAGCTTATCTTCATCTGGGACTGAGATATTTGATCGGACACCTTCTGGTTTGACTCAAAAAGATCAATGGCAGCTTGATGCCAATGGCAAATGGCGGCGATATGGGTCTTCAGATTCGGCGCCCAGTACTGGAATCTCTTCGATATGTTCGTCTGTTGCTGCTGAAGATCTACCTGCCGACAATTTGCATAAGACTTCTCCGTCCCGAAAGAGAATGAGCGATGGGACTTTCAAAATTTCGTCTCAAGACGCTCCTGCCTCTGAGCCTGTACCAGTCAACTCAACAGGACCTGCACCAAATTCCTCCGCTCAACCTCAGATGGAAGCGCCACCGAAAAAGAAGCGCGGCAGACCACCAAAAGTAAAGCCGCCTGTGACGGAGAATGATGCTTCACCGAAGCCTGGACCAAAGCCCTCTCCCAAGGCTATGCGAGCACCTAGGCTAGCAAAACCTGACATTCCCGTCCGACCACGGTTTTCCATCCCATCTCGCCTACCTGCAGAAGAGTTTGCTACGCAATGTATTGATGCTGCACATTCGTCTAGACTGGATCCATATGCTCTACATTCAGGCGAGAACAGGCTGCTCCGCGACCTGTTGATGACAAAGGAGGTAACTGTCTACCTCAACATCCGCAATGCAATACTTAGACTCTGGCATGAGAATCCTCTCGTGAGTGTCACACCTGAAGAGGCATCTGGATGTGCAAAGGAGAGTCGTTTCTTTGGTCTTGCTGAGGTCGCATACAAATGGCTCACACGGAATGGCTACATCAATTTCGGATGCGTGCAACCTCCAAAGGCTCATACATTACCAAAGCGATATCCGAGAGAAGCGAGGCAACGCACAGTGATTGTGATCGGTGCTGGTGTTTCAGGCTTGACGACTGCACGGCAGCTGGAAAGTCTGTTCATCCAAGAGGCAGCGAAATGGATTGGAATGGGCGAGCGACCACCTCGAGTAATAGTGCTTGAAGGAAGAAGACGGATCGGCGGTCGTGTATATTCGAAGCCTCTGAGAAGCCAAGTCACAGGAAGTCTACCAAACCAACTACGGAACACGGCTGAAATGGGTGCTATGATTGTGACCGGCTTCGAGCATGGCAATCCCCTCGACACGATCATACGCGGTCAGCTAGGTCTTCGGTATCACCTTATGAAGGACGCATTGACGATATACGACTGCGATGGACGACCTGTGCAGGAAGAGCGAGATACACTGAATACTGAATTGTACACGGACATATCAGACAGAGCGGGAGAATATCGCGCAGAGCCACAAAAGCAAGATACCTTACGAGGCGATGAAGATCTCATCAACCGATGCCGTGATCCGCCTCCCGACGGATTTGCTGCTTTTCAGCTTGAGCCGATACCTAGCGCGCATCTCAAGCCGCACGTTCCAGCAGCGAGAAGAGGAAGAAGGCGAAATGCACCGCCGGGCACCGAAAAGCTCACTGGCCGTAGTCAGGTCATTGAGGGTGAAAGCGCCACGGTCAGTGCCTCGCGTGCAGCCAAGAATATGGGCTGGCAAGTCAGACCAGGCGTTGCTCGCAACCAGAGCATCTCACTGAACAAGATCGCGAACGCTGGAGACTACCCCACACTGGGCACAGTCATGGACGAAGCCATCATACAATACAAGGATTTGATCGATCTCACGCCGCTTGACATGAGACTTTTGAATTGGCATCATGCCAATCTGGAGTACGCGAACGCTGCTCCTGTCTCGTCGCTGAGTCTCAGTGGTCACGATCAGGATACCGGCAATGAATTCGAAGGAGCGCATTCCGAAGTAGTTGGCGGCTACACACAGGTGCCTCGAGGTCTTATGAACTTGCCCACGAAGCTCGATGTGCGATTCGATCGGATCGTGGACAGCATACATTACGATGATGGACATGGCCATGATGAGCCTATCACTACGAAGGTGGTTTGCACTAATGGAGAGATTTACGAAGCAGATGAAGTTGTGATGACGGCTCCCCTGGGTGTACTCAAGTCAGGTGCGATTGATTTCGATCCGCCGCTACCAGGCTGGAAGTTCGGGGCTATCGATCGCCTGGGGTTCGGTCTGCTGAACAAGGTACGTTTCGTCCAAGCTACGAGATAGCTGGTAGCTAACTTTTGTGACAGGTCGTTCTCCTCTACGACAAGCCATTCTGGGACGATGATCGCGACATGTTCGGCCTGCTCAATGATCCCGAGACCGACGGCAGTCTTGACCCGTCAGATTACGCCAGAAAGAGAGGACGCTTTTATCTAATATGGAATGCATCTAAGATCAGCGGACGCCCGATGCTTATCGCTCTCATGGCAGGAAATGCCGCACACGAAGCAGAATGGACGGACACCAGCACACTCATGAATGAGGCTACCGACAGATTACGTGGCATTTTTCCCTCGGTCGAGGTTCCAGCACCGCTCGAGGTTATTGTCACCAGGTGGAGGAGAGATCCCTTTACAAGAGGCACATACTCCTATGTGGCACCAGAGACGAGACCTGGTGACTACGACTTGATGGCACGCTCTGTGGGCAACCTCCACTTCGGCGGCGAAGCGACGTGCGGCACACATCCGGCTACTGTGCATGGCGCTTTCTTGTCTGGTCTTCGCGTGGCTGCCGATGTCATTGATGATATGGCAGGCCTGATCACTGTTCCCGAGCCTCTGGTTGGACCTGGGCCTATCAAACATGACCTTTCAGCAAGCTATGGAACAATTTCGCATGCCCCATACGCGCAACCTGCTCCAGCTCAGAGCGTGCTCAACACCACTGAAACGGTGCCTGTGGCTTTGGATACAGCACCTGCACAACCATACATTAAACAAGAAGAGGGTACTACCGAGTTGCCCACATTGCCGACGATACCTGCTCCTGCTTCTATTCCTGCTCCACCGCCATTGCAAAGAAAGCCATCCGGTCCACCAGCCAAGAGCGTCTGCGCGGGTGACGCGTCTTTCTGGGTCTCTGCTAATTTCGATGGTTCCGACCTAGATTATGAAGCCGCTATCATGGCAACAATCCTTGGTCAGCTCGGAGAACGACCGGTCAAGCCCACTCGACCCGGCGTCAATCCCTTCCTACTATTCACGAAAGAGAAATGGGACGAGTGCAAGGACTTCGTCACCAAGGAAAACAAGGCTGCCGGCCGCAATGTAATCCGTCAAACCATAGGCAAGTGGTGGCAGGCAGCAGACGATGAAGCAAAACAACCATACTTGGCGCAGAGCCAGCTGGCTCAAGAGCAGGCAGACTCGCTGCGTCGCGATTGGGAGACGAACGTCGCGAAGTGGGATCAAGAAGCCACAAGGTTGCGGAAAGAGTACATGGAAGCCCACCCACCACCGCAAGGCAGTACAAGTGGTGGAGGTGTTGGCGTGAGCAAAAGAAAGACAAATGTGAGCAACAACATCGTGCTGGACCATACTATATGATTCGATAACGCCGATTGGCATTGATATATTTTGGTGGCCTGGGATCTATGGCATGATTATGGGAATAATCGATATCTGGTGCTTGATAGGTATGCATAGCGATAACATTGCTGTGATGAAGAGAAGCAGGCTTGGAGATGTGACTTCCTGCTTGTCCGCTCAGACCAAGTTGTCAGACAGCCAATGTCAATGTGTGCGCTGCCCTCGACCGCATGTCATGTCACGAGAAGTACAAGAAGTCTTCCCTGCTAACCTTGCTGATCTTGACTTCGGTCCTCTGCCGAGTAGTGTGGATCGTATGTAATGCGAAGTCTCATGGCGATTGTGCTGCCTGTGATGCACGTCAATGCTTTCCTCCTGCGCGAAGGCACATTCTTCTCGTAGGATGGTGAGACGGAGTATGAGGCGGCTCTGCACTCCGTCGGCCGCTCATGCATGGTATTATCTCACGCTTCGTTCATCCACATCCGGATCTTCAAGTCGTTGGCTCGGAAGAATGCACCCCGGCCTCTGAGCATGTACTGCAACCTCTCCATGCGACGGGCCCTGCAGGACAGCTCTTCAAGTACCACACGGTCGGCAATTGTCGGGTCCTGTGGTTGGCTTTCTCAAGATATGCTTCGCAGGCATGTCCCCATGGGCATTCCGGCCTGAGGATGTCGTTGCGAGGACCTGATCGGGCAGAACGAGAGTCGTGTTACGCCGGCAGCAGCATAGTGTAGTAGATCAACCACTGCGATGGTGGTGCGACGCTGATAGTACAGATGCCTCCGTCTGGTCTTTGTCTCCGGAGCAGGTCTTACCGGAGACAAAATCCGGCGATCTCCACAAGACACATGGATACGCCACGAGACTCGACTAATGATTAGCCTGGCACGTGGTTTTGACAGTACCCAAAGCCAAAGTGCTGGAAAAGATAGATGATTGATCGAATCTCGTGTGGACTTGTTCGCATGTAGCTTTGTATCTATCAGGAGGGCCAGTCCATTCTTTGCCTCCTCCACTTGGCGACCCTGCAATATATGCACATCCTATCGTTGACTGCACAGCTGCGGCTCTCCTCGCCATTGACGATCGATACCGCGCATCGCTTCCGTCCGCGTTTGCTCTCAGCGACCCCGACGTTCTCCACCAATTCCTTCATGCCCGGAAGCGCGCCTCGCTAGTGGGTAGTCTACGCCGCTTTTTAGGTCTGAATGAGAAAACCCCCCGCGAGAGACCGCCAAAGGCCAATGAACCGCCGCGCAACCGCTTCGGCCTAAGCAGAGAGGGCGCGCTTTACGGCGTTAGTAGGATAGGCGAGACTGTGCTATAATCCATCTGGCCATCAGAGGCTCCTGCACCCATATTGTACCGTGCTGCGAGGGACATGACCGCTACATCGTCATACTGTGAACGACGACTGCCATTGTCGCCCTTACCACCATTATCTGCCCCATCTCCCATCTTACTCTGGCTGAGCTCGTACGGAGGCACTAGCACACGTCACAGCCCACCCGCCGCATTGAACACGAATTGCAGCCCTCAGCCTACCTACCCGCGCACAGCAACAGGCCGACTGGCTCGGACAAATTAAATCCGATGGTGGGAAAGAGGTGGACGAGCGCCCGCGAAGGATCCGGTGTCATCACGAGATAGCAGCACGAGAGCACGAAGCCTCAGGCGCGCAACTGTGCATTGCGAGAGGCGGACAGGCTGCGAAACAGGCAGAATCCTAGCGCAGGCGGCGCAGCGTGGAGGAGACAGACGCCAGACACAATTGATCGTTGACTGCCTGTGCAAATGTCCAAGTCCGACAAGATGTCTTTCTTTGGCAAGTTCAAGACTAGCTCGGTAGGTGGTATCCAACATGGAGGCTGGATATGGGTATGGGTATGCAGCGACAAGCGTGTTGCGACTTCGGCTGACAGCGCATCGTGCAGAACGACGCCTCGAAGCAAGCCAACTCCACACCTACGAAGAAAGATCCCAATGCGCCGCAATTGACGCCGTTAGAAAAGCATCTTGTCGATGTGACAGGACCGACGAAGCCAGACGGCAGTGATAAGTATTTTGGGTTCGAAAATGTGAGCTGCAAGCATACATATATACTGGATGCGGAACATAAACGCTGACCTTGATGACAGTACGGCTCTACATGGTATGCTTCAACGATCGAGCAAACATCCGTGCGCAATTTGTAAGATGCAAGCCACTGACAAAGACACTACAGCTATGCCAATTCCATAATACAATGTCTCTACTACTCAGCACCTTTTCGGGAACATGTAATAAACTTCCCTTCACCTGCCTTTGTTGAACAGATACGCGCAAGCGAACCCAATGGCGCACCACTATCACCGCGATCGACCTCGACGACACCTTACCCCAACCCGAATTCGCCAGCACGAAAACAAAATGTGCCGACATCACCTGGACCGGGAGGCGCGCAGAAGCCTGAGGAGAGCAAAGACTCGCCTGAGTTCAGGAAAAGGATGGCATTGGCGGCAGGCCCTGTGCTTGATATGACTTCTGACAACTCAAATAAATACGGCATGGACGAGTCATTGTTCACATCACTGCGAGACATATTCGACTCCATTGCTGGTCATCAATCACGAATCGGTGTTGTGAGTCCACACAGGTTTCTGGAGATCCTTAGAAGAGAGAATGAGATGTTTCGGTCGGCTATGCATCAAGACGCTCATGAGTTCCTGAACCTGCTGCTGAATCAGGTTGTCGACAACGTGGAGATGTTCGCTAAGCAACACCCAGAATTTGTCGAGGCGGCAATAGCGAATGGACATGCGCCGGAGGAAGGAGCGCTGGTCAAAGCACAATCAAAACCGACGCTCGATACACACTGGGTGCACGACCTATTCGAAGGACTCCTCACATCAGAAACGCGATGCTTGACGTGCGAGAATACTTCGCAAAGAGACGAAGCTTTCCTGGACCTTTCCGTCGATCTTGATTCGCACACATCAGTCACATCGTGCTTACGGAAATTCTCGGAGGAGGAAATGCTTTGCGAGAGAAACAAATTCCACTGCGACAACTGTGGCGGGCTGCAAGAGGCGGAAAAGAGGATGAAGATCAAACGATTACCGCGGATCCTGGCTCTGCATTTGAAACGATTCAAGTACACCGAGGATCTCCAAAGGTTACAGAAGCTCTTCCACAGGGTTGTGTATCCATTTTATCTGCGACTCTTCAACACGACCGACGACGCCGAGGATCCGGATCGACTGTACGAGCTCTATTCGGTGGTTGTACATATTGGCGGGGGTCCGTATCACGGACACTACGTCAGCATTGTAAAGACTCAAGATAAGGGCTGGCTACTTTTCGACGACGAGCTTGTCGAACCAGTTAGCAAAGACTACGTTCAGCAATTCTTCGGCGGTGAGCCTGTACCTGGTGTTCAGGACGCGAAGCAGCTGGCCACGGCATACGTGCTCTTTTACCAGGAAACCACAATGGAGGCGATGTTGAAAGAACAAGAAGCAGAGGCGGGTCAGAAGGTGCAGGCTGCGACTAGAGTCTCAGAAGGCGACGACAACCGGACAAGTCTGAGCTCTCCGGTGAAAGCGAATGGAAATGGACTTCAACACGCCATCACGAATCTACAAACACCAATTGCTGAAGAAGAAACTTTTATAAATCCCCTGGTCCACGCCAACACAGCGCCCAATTTCGGCTCCATCGATCAAAGCGCGCAATTCGAACCACCAGTGCCTCCAAAGCCGATCCTCCCAACCAAGAGCAAAAAAGAGCTCAAAGCAGAAGAGAAAGCCGCCGAGAAGGCTCGGAAAGCAGCCGAGAAAGCAGAACAAAAAGCCAGAGAAGAGAGATACCATGAAGCAAGTCGAAAACGCATGGAAGTGTACAGAAATGCCGAAGAAGAAATGCGAAAAGTTATGGAAGAATCAAAACGTACCGCAGAAGCCGAAGCCGAAGCTCGAGGCGACAGCAAGAAATCCGAGAAAGGTGGACTCTCAAGATTCAGACATGGAAGCATGAGTCTCAGCATGAAGGGCAAACCTAAGATTTTCGGCGGTTCTGGATCGAGTAAACAGAAAGATCGGGAATCTGTCGAGGAAGCACGACAACCCATCCTTACATCACCACCTCCAGCACCTGCTCCTGCGGAAAACGGCATCAAAGAGGAAGATGAGAACGAGAAGGAAGAGTGTCATGATGCGGATGTTGCTGTGGATTCTTCGGAACCTAGTGTGGGAGATCCAAAAGAAAGAGAGAAGGAGCCGAGAACGACGGTTCTCTCTCGTGTGGGCACGGGATATAATACTCCTCCTGATGCTCCTACTGCTTTACCGCCTATTCCGCATCCGCCTGAGGAGAAGGTCAGGAAGCATAGATTTTCTCTTGGGAGGAAGAAGAGTACTTTGATATGAGATACAGAGATGAGATGAGAATTCTTGTACATGTTGTTGTTGCTGGAAAAGTGCATATGGGAGGATTGATGTGTGTGTTGCGTATGCATTTTGAAATGTGCATAGAACGGCGTTGAGGCATAATGGCGAGCATCTTCTCCAATAATGAACATTGGTCCGAGAATTGGGGAGAAGACAGCTTGCATTGGCATAGCTTAGCTTCCAGTTTTGCGAAGCTGGATAGTTATGGCTATGGTGGTAGCTGGAGTGTGTCATAGAATCTATGATGTGCACTGCGCTGCACTGCTCTTATCTTGTGCCTTTCCTCTCCTCTACGTCTTGCCCTGTATGAGTGTCGATTCGTGATCTAGCCACTTGGCTTCCACGACCGTCGGGCGTATAATCTGTGCACATTTTCGTGGAGCAGCGCCAGTCGCAAGCTTCAGTCCCGCTTCATATCCATATTCAGAGCATTCTCATCTCAATCGCCTTCTCCCATCAAGCGCAGAGTTCGTAGTAGCGGTCGTAGCAGTAATTTCAATCCCACCCTTTCTCTTCTGCTCATCCAAAAGCCACAGCCCAAACTATAATCAAAACATTCAAAAATATCAACGGTATCCTCATCAGTGTCCTTATACTCGTAATCAAATTTATTAATTTGCTTTTGATCGACTGAGAATCTCCTTGTTGTCCGAAGCTAGGTTCTGAGCTTTGTTGGGATGAACCCCAACCTATTCGTGCCAAAAATCGGTCTTCGGAGAGGACTGCGACGGCGTTGAGGAGGAGGATGGAGACTAGAATGAAGATTAGAAAGGTGGGAAGGGGAAGGGATTGGGGAGAGGGGGGAAGGGAGGGGGGTATGAGTGGTGATGTACCTTGGAATAGACCACCGAAGGAGAAGAGGAGGGTTGCCATTTTTGTGGTGAGGTGGTTGTGTCTGAGGTCGCGATTGAGTTGAGCTCGGTGTTATGGTGTTGTTCTGTCTCGATTGGTGAGGTCGCTGGCTTATTACGATTATTGCAAGCTGTCGTTCGTAGTGAGGTCGTGAAGCCCACGTTCCACTTCCACGTTGCTGATCCCTGAAAGCCGCGTCTCGTGTCTCGCGACTTCTTTACGCTCACAAACATCAACAACACTTCCACTGAGAGCTCTACAGATTGACTTTCAAGCAAATCGGGATCGTGGTGAGAGGAGGTGGAAAATGTCCAAGTCATTAGGTAGGCAGCTTCATTAGTTTCTGGAGCCAGTACGTTGACGGCTTGTAGGAGACATTGCGCTTGAATTACTATTGCCTACGGTAGTCCTTCTACACTTGTTCTTCGCGCCTTATACAAAGGTAGAAGAGTCGTTCAACATCCAAGCTACGCATGACATTCTTGCCACTGGCGTACCCTTCTTCAATTCGACAGGAATTCTCGCTGCCAACTACGATCATGTCGACTTTCCAGGCTCTGTGCCTAGGACATTCGTTGGCGCTCTGGTCTTAGCAGGACTTTCGAATCCCTTTAAAGGCTTCTTTTCTTCGCCGGCTTCACTTCAACTTCTGGTCAGAGCGATTCTTGGAATTGGAAATTCTGCAGCTTTACTCCATCTCAAGGGTGCAATCGACACTGCGTATGGGAAGAATGCTGGAAGATGGTATGTCTTGCTCCAGGCAAGCCAATTTCATGTCATATTCTATGCTTCCAGGACTCTGCCGAATATGTTCGCCTTCGGCTTGACGACCGTTGCTTTGAGGAATGTGATCATGGTCAAGGCTGTGGCTTGGAAGAAACGAAGCTCAAAGCGTAGAAGGCTGGCGTTATATCTTCTGACGTTTGCTGGCATCGTCTTCAGGTCGGAGATCGCTATATTACTTGCCATGGAGACGCTCTACCTGATGTACCAGCAACGCATCTCTATCACCGACGAGATCATTCCCGCTGGTATTGCTGGGCTGGTCATCGGCTTGATGACGACCGTCTCTATTGACTCCTTCTTCTGGCAGCGCTTCCCGCTCTGGCCTGAGTTTGTCGGGTTCTACTACAACACCATACTCGGCAAGGCATCGGAATGGGGTACAAGTCCGTTCCATTTCTACTTCTTGAATGCACTCCCACGGCTCCTGCTAAATCCACTTACCTACCTGATCTGCATTCCAGAATCGCTGAAAGGCCCAATAAGCAAGGACATTCTCATACCACACCTTGCTTTTGTCGCCCTTTACAGCTTGCTTCCGCATAAAGAATGGCGATTCATCATTTACACCATACCTGCCTTCACCGCTGTGGCTGCTGGCGGCGCTGGATGGATCTGGACACGGAGGGCCAAGTCACATCTCTATCGCGTTTACAGCATATTACTTATCGTATCGACGTTGGCTTCATTCGTCGTCAGCTATGGCTTGCTGTACGTCTCAAGCTTGAACTATCCTGGTGGAGATGCACTCAGAAGACTGCATGAAGACGCGCGCATGGACTATCGAGATCCTGTCCGTGTCTATATGGACAACCTTTCATGCCAGACTGGAGTGACACGGTTCCAGCAACTTCAGCCAACCTGGCATTACGACAAGACAGAAGACGAAGAGACCCTTCTCGATCCTCTCTTCTGGCAGCAATTTGACTATGTGATGACAGAAACACCTGAGCGTATCATCGGGGCTTGGCATCCTGTCGGAACCATCAGGAGTTTTGCAGGCGTTTCTTTGAGACCGGAGAATGGCCATGTCTTCCTTCCTTGGCCAGGATACACAGGAGAGGGCTCCGCTTCCGAAACAGTACAAGCTTTACAGGATGGCTACCAGACAATTGCAACTCGGACCATGAGTGTTACAAAGGGCTACTGGCCAGCTGTCAAACTGCAACCACGAATTTACATTCTGGAGCGAGAGCCTCCGCCCGCTGAGCATGCCGACTCGGATCGCGCGACAGCTCCATCATGATATCCTCTCTTTTGAATGAGAGCCAGCTTTGGGCGATATCCATCCCAAACAACACCTCCAATAAATGCATTCAAGGGAGACCGTAAACTTGGTTCGAGCGGCACCTACCAAAGTATCAACTTTGCTTACCTTTCGGGCCACATTTCCTGGAATGGGACTTTTGCCAAGGCAACCCAATAGTCGAACATCCGGCCACGTCGAATTCACTTGTGAGCAGAAGCATTCGAGAGCGTGGCTACTTTCCGGCGGGATCTCATCCTGACGCGATGGTCACCTACACGCCTGACCAGCATCAGGCGAAGAGACGAAAGAGATCCGAGCCCAATCTCACACCACACGCCTCCGTGCCGCAGATCCGCCTTGCAAGATGCCAATGCCCCGGAAGGCCATTCCTGAACTGGTGTCTGACTTGCGGTCGGCGAACAACATTGGTAATCGCAGAACCAGAAGATGAGGAATCAGACAGCGGTGCAGAATCTGTTGAAAGCCAATTGACTGCTATCTTGTCATACCCGGCGACACATCGCGAAGCGGAGCAGCAATCACTCCTGCAGAAAAGCATTAGTGAGGAGGCACTTCTAGTGCCAGACGCCTTCCCGTTTGAGCGACTCCCACAAGAGCTGAAGGATGTGGTATACGAGCATTGTACCATTGAGCACTTTTCACCACCCACCAAGCCGATTCCTCCAACTTGGCTTGCCGCATTTGGAAGCGCAAAAGTTCCTATCCATTACCACTTGCGCCACGCCCTGATTCCTGAGGTCCTTGGCGTGAATAGGAAGTTCAGCCGTGATTATCAGAAGATAGTACGACAACACACTACGATAGTGTTCAACGATCACAATCAATTTAGATGGCAACCTCTTGAGCTTTCGGATGCACGAGCCAGGCGACTTCGTGGAGTACAGCACGCAGAGTTCAACTTCGATGGAATGTGTCGTGCTTCGCCCTCTGGCTGCAGGATCGCGAGTGACCTCGCATATTCTCTGGGATGGATCAAGCGTACAGTCACGCAGTTTCCTGGGCTGCAGACAGTTACGATTCGACTCGGACTCTGGTGGCCTGAAAACCTCCCCCACGACTACTCTTGGCCAGATTCGCCACACGACAATGCAGTCTTAGGTGTGCTTGAGGACTTCACCGCTGTAGAGCATTTGGTCAAGATTGAGGTGTATCGCAAACCAGGAGAAGACATTGATATGCATCTCACTGATGGTGAGATTGAAGCAGCTATGTGGGTCATGTGGGAAAAAGGCAGAGGGTTCTATTCTCCTCCATTGGCACCTGGCGTGTACTGCGGAGGCGAATATGAACTTCAGTGCAGAGGTGTCAGCTGTGTGTTGCCTCATTGGTCTCTGCAGTAGGCCATATCTTGATGGTAGACTGCTGCGCCGCTGCTGCTCTGCTCTTGGTCGAGGCGCCTTTGCAAGCTCGAAAGAGCATCTTAATCACCCGTCATAGGCTTCAAACACGAGACATGGACCATAGCTCATAACTCTTTTCTCTCAGATTTCCGGCTTTGGTCTACATGCATCCCACCCACTCAAACTCAATGCAATAAACTGAGACACCTCAACGCCCTCTCCTAGCACGTCTCAATAGCGCTCGAACAATCTTCTTCCTCTTCGACGTTCTCACTTGAACATTTTCGCTCCTCCCCGCCCTACTGCCCTTCAAATCCTTACCATTTCCCTCCCTTCTCCCCTGTACCCCCAGAAAGTAATCCCAAATAACACCATTCGGATCAACGTTCATCTGATCTCCCGTGTACGCCCGTAGATCCTTGGAACAAACCACATTCTTTCCCTCTGCATCTTCCAAAATTACAGAACCACCCGCGTACCATTTCCAAGTCCTCCGGACCTCCATTTCTTTTTCTTCAAGGATTTTGACAAAATTTCCATCATTAGGAATAAAAGCGTACACCGGAGCGTTTCTTCCAGAATCATAAACTACCATTTTCCCTTCATCGACATCCATGATGAAATGTGTTCGTTTCACATTTCCTGCGGCGAGACTTGTGCGATGGAGCCAGGTTTCAGGGATTGGGATGTGTTTTCCATAGGAGAGGAGGGTATACATTGGTGTATCTGGATCCAAGAGGTGGGCACGGATTGCTTTTGAGGATTCGATGAGATTCAGGAAGAATTTGGAGGTTTGGGTGCAGGTTAGGATGTCGATTATGGGAAGTTGAAGGAGGATTTGTTCGAGGAGTTCGGTTGTGTGCAGGACTGCGTTGCATGCGGATCTGGAACTGTCGTTGGATTGGTTGGTACTGTTCGTTGTGATTGGTTGTAATGTTGCGTCTTGTGTGAACTGTATGGTTGATGCATTGTAAGGTGGTGCTTTAGAGAGATCTATGTGTAGATGTCCGTTGATGAATGTTGCCATGATTTTGCGAAAGGTCTCTGGTAATGTCTGGTTTTGTGGTCGTCCCAGTCAGATGAGTCAGACGCTTGACTACCATTGGATCTACGGAAGTGCGTCAATGTGATAGCTGGTAGCGACGATCAATGTCTCTTGTTAAGATACACAGCCACAAGCTACTTTCACAGGTGTTGTTACAGCTCGAAGTGCGGGCAGTTGAATCATGAAAGCTTGGTTGCTTTGCGGAGCACAGCCTTCTTTTAAACTTTCAGGCCGCCCATTCTCGCACCATCAGTCGGGTTCCCTCTTTGCGGCGCCGCACATACTGCAATTTAGCTGATCATATGAGACACAGTCACATTGGACCTCGACGATAACACAGATCCGACGCTAATGACTTTGGATGCCAACCATGTCGCCCTTCTTCATTCTCTCCATAGTCATGGCAGCTATAATTGCTGCACCAATTCCAGACCCATCTTCGGCGCTTGTGATGGTGATAGGATCCTCTGTTCGGTCGTCGGACCAGTCCATTACCTCCGCCATCGCATTGGCCCATCGTTGCTTGAAGTGAGGATCTGGATAACCATTGATCAGTAATAGTAATGACAATCACAAGATCGACCGTGTCAGCATTGAACTCACGCTTATTTGCAACACTGCCGTCGGCAGCGACATGACCTTTTGTAGTGCCCGTCTTCTTGCAGATGGCGGCAATGCCGCATGTGCAAAGTCGTGCGCCTCGAGTCGCTATAGCTATTGCAAGACGCTTCGCGAAGAGCATCTCTTCTGTAGTTGGCTCGAACTCTACCTTTTCCTTGAACATATCTTTGCTGACTCTCTGAGCGGCAGACTCGTCATTCTCGACTTGCGAAAGGAATGCCGTATCGAGAAGGTAGCCTTGCCTCAGATTTGAAATATCTTGATTCTTGAATAGCAGTCCTTGGTCATGCATATCAACCACCGCGAGACGAAAGATCTCGCCCATGTAGTTGCCTGCACTCAGCTTTTCGAATGTCTGCTCACCAGGTCGTGGAGACTCCTGGTCGATTTGGATGTCGTAGCGCGTCCTTGGAAGCACTTTGTGGGCGTTGTCGAAAGCACCATACTCACAGTTAATGGCCATCTGCTGGTTTTCCAGCATGTTCGTGTTGGACAACTTTGGTATCGATTTGCATTGTTCCATGTAGGCGGCATTGCAGCCAGTGCCAAATATTGCCCCAGCAATGGTTTGTGGGTCCCTATATGCAGAGGCTATCATGGCGCCAGTAGTGTCATTTATCAGTGCAATGAGCTCAATCGGAAGGCTGCGTTCCTGCATTGCCTGTCGTAGTTGAGCTGCAGCGTCATTCCCTTCAACACCTTTTATATCCAGGCCTTTGGTCCATGTCTGAAGGATACCGTGATCGATGTAGTGTTGCGAGGCAGGATAGGAAAATGTGAAGCCGAAGGGTATAGGCTGTTCAGATGCGCCTCCGATGTTGTGCTTCTTGATGAAGGATTCCAGAGACTCTGCCACGTAGCTCCACAGCTGTTCGGCATCGCCAGTCTTGACTTCGTCGGATAATTTGTATTGATCTTGAGTCAATTTTGTTTCTTTCCCTCGCCCTTGCAATTCGACCCAGCAGACTCGAAGATTTGTGCCACCAAGGTCAAGCGTGAGGAAGGATCCTGTCTCTCTTCCAGAGGGCCATCCCATCACCCATGTTAGATTCATAGGCTAGTTCCCATAAGCTTGTGATATCAGAATTGCAGAAGGGAATACTTGCTATGTTTTGGCCATCCTTCTCGAGTCCTTGAGCAAATTAGCTGAACGCTGTGCTCGTGATACTCTTTAAAGTACCTACCATCTTGGAGTTCTTCTTGAAATCTAGAGATTATCTCCTTCAACTTTGATGACTGTATTGTGAACTCCGACTCCAGTCTTTGGAGAGCTTCCTCCATGTCATCTGGCAGACTCGCCGAGCTACTTTTCTTACCATGAACAAGGGCATCAAACGCCAGGTTGAGATCGTCTGTAATACTCAACTGTGAGAGATCGAAGGCATCGCAACATTTCTTGCGGTGTGCCCGCCTATATCGATCTCTGATATTTCCGGAGACATGGATGTCCAACGCGTGCTGTCAACATCACTGTATAGTTACGTCATCCGTTTTTGCTTGTCCGCAGGAGTCATGACTTGTCTTCCAAATGCAAAGCAGTGCACGATCAATCGCTAAGAAGCAATCATGGCCAATGACCGATGGCAGTGCGTGGGGGTATGGCTGGCTGGAGGCCTGGAGGAATAGTGATAAGTGTGACACGCTGCCTCTGCTGCTGAGCTTGGCGATGTCAGTGTCGACGGAGCCAGGCTCCTGCTTGCCCATTTTGAAGGAATCCCAAAGCAAACGATCACTTTACATGATCTGGTTCGAGACACCTAGAAATGTAAATTCGTCAGAGGTCTGCAAGCCCAAGTGTCACTTATAGTGCGACCATAATGTTGAAGAGTCCATGTTCGAGCGTCCCTGTGACCATATCGTGCCATGGTCAGGCTGCCCTCGGACCACATGTTCCGGAAGAGCGAGCAAGGCTGATCGTAGAGTTGAGGCTCTGCTTCCGCTATTATGCAGGAAATGAGCTGTCCAGGTGATGTGTTGGTTGCCCAGAAGTCGAGGTCTAGAACGTTTCTCCTCGTGCGAGATAACCAAAGATGCAGGGCCAAGAGTAGGGCAGCTACTTTCTGTCCACGACTGTGAGCGCGAAGTGTTGTAGTAGTTTTGAATAAGGTACTCATCTGGCAAGAGTGGGTGGAGGATGAAGAAGCTCGAATGGCATGCGGGCTTGGCGGAAGTACTGAGGCATGATTCCGCCAAGGCGCGCTAAGAGAGAGTTGCTTCTTTTTCTGCAAAGTCGAGCCTCCTCGCTTCTTCTCCAAGCCGACTGCAGACTCTTCCCAACCACGACCGGAATCTGATGGATCTACCGTAGCACCCAGTACGCTGTGCAGAATCGACAACATATAGAGCAGAGAGTTGCGAAAGAGCTGCTCATCCGAGTCAATGGACAGACTACTGATGGTAAGCTCAAGACTTCTCCTCTCATATCGGCCCCTCATCAAATGATGAATCTTCATCACATCTTTCTGGTACCTCTTAGATGCATAGACGCGCAAGTGTCTAGATGACTTCAAATGGACTTCTGAATTCCTTATCTCTTACCCGGCATTGCGAGCTGTTCACATGAGATGGAAGAACTTCGAGCTGACTCCGGTTCTGCAGGTGTACTGTGTAGCGTGCTCTAATCGGGTTCCGGCACACAAATCGCCACGAGGAGACCATGTTTGACTCAGGTTTTCAAGACCAGGTCTGCTTGTCTTGACGTGCCAGTCGCCTTTGTTGATGCAGTCGAGCATTCCTTGCTGATCTAGATCCTGGTGGTCACAGGACAGCTGAGACAAGTGAGCAGCTCGTTGACCTCATACTCGTTCCTGATATCATAGCTGGACACACCACTTTTTTTGGTTATCAAAGCCAGCCAGCTATCTCATGTTGTATGCGTTGCAAAGCGAGTCTCGTGTGAATGCGATCCCGTTGCGAGCCGCTGATCCTAATGTGAAAAACTCCAATAGCCTAGCGTCGACGGCACACGGCACAGTCGCTCCTAAGCGGATCCTCCAGACTTGAGAGTCCTCATCTCCAGGCCGCGCAAGCGAATCATGATGTACAATCCCAAAACTGCAGAGAAGTACGTGTACAATCGTGGTATGTTGCTGTCGGGACCATGCCGACCACAGAACCGATGAAATCGGACACACAATATCTGCACAAAATTCCGAAGTCGTGGAACAGCTCGTCATACACACCTGTCTTGGTAACACTCCTGTTCGAAGCCTTCGACGTAAAGGACCCGTTCGCAGAAGCGGCAGGACCCAGCAACCGGCGCAGAACATACTTTGTCTATAGGCAACGTTATGCAGCAACTCAAACGTGAATACGCGCTTTGGCGTGATACTTTTGCATGGCTTCATCACTTTATCAACAAGTAAACACGAGATCAGTTTGCCTAGAAGTCGAGGCCAGCAAAGATGCATTGGCAATGCATTCGTTGTGACGTCCACATTCCACGCTGTGGCTCGGCCATCACATTCGAATACAACTTCATGCGGTGACCAGTCAGGCGGCTAGCGATACCACATGTCATATAGCGACAGGCAGTACGTAGACAGTGTCCACTCGACAGCAGAATCGCATTGGACCACACGCATCCAGACTGCATTTTCGTAGTCGGCGACCCTCCTCTGCGCCCGCCAGAACTTCGCGCCGTCTGGTCTCGCAGCCGCAAATTAGATGTGGAGACGACACAAGCTTTCACCCAATAAACGTCCAGACAGGGAAGGTGGCCATCCCTCGATCCTTCCCAATCATAGCGGCGCGAGCGCCCGTTTCATATACTCCTATTCTTGCTCTCCCTCGCATCGGCCGGCCACAGTTATTGTTGTACGTTGCTCGTGAGCGACACCCACATTCATTCACAAGCATCTCACCACAGTCACTCATTATACCACACATCCACGCGGCCGTCGCTCGCTTCACCACCGCGTTGCTACGTAAACAAACGCGACATCAACAATAGCCAACGTCGACAATCAAAATCGAACAGAACGAACGCAGCGCGCCGAACGAAAACAGACCTCTCCACGTGCAACCTCTGGAAGGTCTCACCTCGACACGTAAACTATCCGAGATACAAACGCCATCATCATGAAGTATCTCTACAGCGCCGCTGCGCTGTTCGCGGCATCCGTGTCCGCAGATTTGTGCGCCCACGGCAGCACCGACGACAATGGCAACTGGTACTGCCAGGAGGTCAAGGCTATCACCTACTCGGGCGTTGGCGGATCGGGCTCGTACAACAAGGTCACTTCGATGGGCTCTAGCGGATCGTGTGGCAGCACCCCATACGGCTATTCTGGAACCATGGCACCCCTGGACGAGGAGGTTTCGATGCACTTCCGCGGTCCACTGCAGCTCAAGCAGTTTGCATTCTATGCTCCAGGCTCTTCTTCCACCAAGATGATCAAGGCAAGAAGCGCAAGGCCTAGCCCTCACGAGCGCCGCCACGCGCTTGGTCATGGCCACGGCCACGCTCATGCTCACCTCCACAACAAGCGTGAGGCTGAGCCAGGGGCTGCTCTTGGTGACCTCGTGACTGCTGTCATCGATGGCCAGACCGTGCACTGGGCCAACAACTACGATGGAGGTGCCTCCAGCCCATCCACCAGCGCTCCATCTTACGGTTCTGCTGGCAGCTCCAGCAGCAGTGCCTCGACTTCTGCACCAGCAGCCAGTTCTTACTCTTCTTCATCTGATGATGACAGCACTCCAGTCAGCGGCTCTGCCTGGACTCGCCAGGGCTACTACAACGCCCAGAACCAGACTTCTGATGGTATTGTCTTCCTTAACCACGAAGGTGGCTCAGGCTCTGGTGTCTTCGACATGACCTACGGCAACTCGCTCTCTTATTCCAGCGCCGACGGCTGCTCTGGTGCCTCCTCCCCACAAATCCTTGAGGACTGCCAGCTCAAGTCCGACACCGAGGTTGTCATCATGACCGACAAGCAGTGCTCTGGTGACAGCTGTGGCTTCGTCCGTCCAGGCACTGTCGCATACCACGGTTTCGATGGCCCAAGCAAGGCTTTCTTCTTCGAGTTCAGCATGCCAGACGATGGCACCACTGCTGCCAGCATCTACGACCCAACCAACATGCCAGCTATCTGGATGCTCAACGCTCAAATTCCACGCACTCTTCAGTACGGCCAGGCTGACTGCTCATGCTGGACTTCCGGCTGCGGTGAGTTCGATATTTTCGAGGTCCTCGCTGCTGGTGACAAGCGCTGCAAGTCTACTCTCCACGGCAACATCGCCGGTGGTGACAGCGACTACTTCGCTCGTCCAGTCGATGGAACCATCAAGGCCGCTCTCCTTCTGTACAAGGACAACATCCACATCAAGGTCCTTGACGACAGCACCGACTTCGGCAAGACCATGGATGACACCTTCCTTAACGACATGATCAAGGACACCATGACGGACAGCCTGGAGAACCTTGTCTCGCATTTTGCGCTCAGCTCTTAAAGGCAGCACGAGTCTGCAATGATTCTATCCCAACAGTATAGGGTAGCAGCAGGGAGTTTTCGGCGTTGAAATTTGAATACCTGGCCACGGCCTGCGCTTTGCGAGCTGGAAAATATGCTGGACAGGTTTGTCTTGCATTGGAAAGGTTGTCGCGCCGAGGTGGTGTGATTTGGACTCGACCGCGCCTGTACATAAGCTAGATGACAAGCCGTGCTGAAGCCGCAGACTCTCGAGGGTGACCTACGATGTCAGTAAATTAGAGGCACGAGCCTCGGCGGAAGTGCGTGATGAGTACACAGAGAGGCTGGTAGTACAGAGAGTACAATTCCGTTATTCGCATGAAGATACGCATACTCATCATTTCCCATGTTCTTCCTTCCGACGTCTTGTCTGTGCTTTGTAGCCATGGATCTGAGCCGAACCATGCAGTCTCGTCGGATAGATTACTGCTCGTGCAGAGGGTGGCAGACGGCAGCTAAACTCTATAAAAAGATAAATATATATAGAATAGTCTATTATAATATTAGAACTATTACTATATATATTAAGTATACTATAAGTCTTTTCTATACTCTTATCTATACTTATACTAATATATATATAGTATAGTAGTATTATTACTATAGATTAGAAGAATACTAGTAGCTAGTATACTTTTAAGAAGAAAATATAGAAGTATAAAGATACTATATCTAGCTCTATATCTATATAAATAAGCTAATAGTTTAGTAGTTTTCTATAAAAATAGATTATAATATATAGACTAAACTATTCTAAATATAAAATACTCGAATTAATAAGAAAGAGAAAGAAAAAGATATAAAGGAACTATAAAAGCTAGAATAGTTTAGAATAGGCTAAGCTAGATTCTTCTAAGACTTAGTATAGCTAATATATAGTATACTATATATAGATTCTTATAAGTATTTCTTTTCTAGAAATTATTATCTTTAAAATTCTAAGTTTATATATATCTTTATTTTCTAGATTTTTTATATATAGTTTAGACTACTATATTTTTTAGTATAATATAGATTTAAGTACTAATTATAGAAGTAAGAAATATAAGTAGTTTTTCTATTAATCTAAATTCCTTTCTATAATTTTAATAAATAAGATAAGCTAGAAATACTATTTTTAGTAGTATAGATAGAGATATCTATACTAGCCTATTTTAGACTAGTATATACTAATCTAGTATAGTAACTCCTCTCTACTACTATTATATACTTCTCTTAGCCTATCTAGATCTATTCTAGCCTATTCTATACTAATCTATACTATAGTAGCTAAGTAGTATAAGAAATAGGCTAATACTAGTATCTATAATAATAATTTCTATATTAATCTATATTATTCTAGCTAATATTACTATAGTTAAGTAACTTAAGATATAGCTCTATCCTAAAATATCCTATTTTAGTCTATTCTAATCTATTTAGAACTTCTATAAGATAGCGAACCTCTAGACTAATAAGTATAAGAATATTAATAGCTCTAGGTTCTATATAAAGTACTATATCTACTATCTCTATACTAATAGTAAGTACTATAAGATAGATATATCTATTTTAGCCTATTTAGACCTATTCTAATCTATTATAGTTCTCTAAGTTCTACTAAGACTATATCGATACTTTTAATACTACTTATCTTTTTACTATTATCTATAATTCTAAGAAAGATATCTTAGCTACTATATAAGAGACTACTATAGAGCTCTATAATATAATTAGATAGTATATATATCTAGTTTAGCCTATTCTAGCGTATACTAATATATTTTTAGCGATAAGCTTTTCTTTACTAGTAAGAATAGCCTATACTTATATATAGGTATTTCTAAGCTTTCTAAGATTAGTCTACTTATAGCTAAGTATATCTATAATAACTATAGCTCTAAGATATATAAGTCTATTTTAGTCTAGTTTAGTCTAGCTAATTCTATTATAGTATAAGATAGATAATAATAAGGAAAGTACTTCCTTAATTCTAGCTAGTTTAAATAGAAAGAAGTATCTAATATCTACTTCTAGTATAGTAGATAGTATTATAGATACTACTATCTTCTATAAAGTAAGCTTAGTCTATCTTATCCTAGTTTAGCCTATTCTAATCTATTCTAGTATATTAAGATTCTTAGTACTATTCTCTATATTATTAAGACTACTATTATAGTCTAGACTAGAGCTACTATTCTTTCTTATATTCTCTCTAGTCTATTAGATAATATTATAGTTTCTTTTAATAAGATTAATACTAAGAAGAACTAGTTTAGTTTATTTATATATTATATAGACTTTATAGAGCTATTCTAGCCTATTTTAGCTTTCTTTTTAGCTTCTTTAATATAGTATTTAGAAAGATATCTTAGTTAATAGTATATAAATATATCTAATAAGACTTCTAATCCTTTTTTCTAGTTTCTTATACTATAGAAGTCCCTTTATATTTAAAGAATATCTCTATCTATCTATACTAGCCTATTTAGGTCTATTTTAGCCTATTAATATTCTTAGTATTTTTTTATATTTTATCTAATCGATCTCTTATAGATATATATTATTAATCTATTAATATTCTTAGTATATTTCTAGATATCTTCTTTAGAATTATATTTCTACTAAGATATCCTATAAATCTATCTTCTATTTTTATTATAATCTTATCCCTTTATTTTCTTAACTATATAGATATCTAGATTATTTAGAATAGATTCTTTTAGATTATTCTAGATTCTTATAGCTTTATCTATTTCTTTATATAGCTTAAATAGTAAGATATAGAATATTAGATAGATTAATATTATTTTTAATAGTTCTAGAATATATACTATATTACTAATAATCTTCGAAATCTAGTATAGGCTAATATACTTATAGTCTAACTTCTTCGAGATTCTATTAGTAGTTATATCTTAAATAGATAGATATACTATATTCCCTACTATATATTTCTTTAGTATATAGTAGTAGTTATAGTACTTTACTTAGTCTTTCTTAGCTTTTAGTAGCCTTTACTTAAGAGAAAGCTATATTTCGATTATTTATTTAGTAAGCTATTCCGTATTAGCCGAGTTACTACTTTTCTAAACTATTTTAGGCTATCTTATACTTAGTAGATCTTATATCTAATATATCTAGAATAGAGTAGTTCTAGTAAAGAAATAACTTAAGTTATTATATATAAACTCTACTATACTAAATAGCTTTACTTAGTTATCTTATTTATAGTAATAGTATATCTATAGATATTATTCTATTATCTAGTTCTAATATTCTATTTAACTATTAGTCTAAAGATAGTAGACTATACTAAGAGTTCTATATATTCTAAAATAGTAGTAAAAGAAGCTCTAGTACTTAGATATTAGAATTAGTTCTCTATTAGAGATAATTAATTTTAGTATTCTATATAGATATATAACTTTCCTTAGAAACGTATTTATAAGGCCTTTAGCTAAGATATCCTTTTTTATTAGGATATAATAGACTATCTTAGAGAACCTATCTACTATTATAAAGATTAAGTCGTATATCTAGTCTAGATATATACTTAGTAGAAGGTCTATAATAAAGTCTAGTATTAGATCCTTCTAGGATATCTCTAATAGAGTCTCTATATAGAGTTTACTATATAGCTTATAATATCTAGACTTTGCTCTACTATAAGCTTTATAGTTCTTAGTATAGTTCTTAATATATTATTAGATATCTAGCTAGTTATATATTCTCTATACTAGTTCTATAGTTCTTTTAAATCTAAAGTAGTCTATAAGAGGATTATTATAATAGATTTAGAATATCTTAAGTCTATATAGATCTACTAGTATATAGATATACTTATTAAGCTATAGTATACTATTCCTATTCTTCTATCTTATTAACTAAAGATCTTTCTATTAATCCTTAATTACTTTATAGATCTATTAGGCTATTAGGTCTTTCTACTAGACTATTTAAATTCTCTAAAGGATATTAGTCTTATTTTCTATTTCTATTTATATTACTAAAATATACTTAAAAAATCTCTCTAGCTTTACTATTATCTTTATAATATTAGTAGGAATACTTCTATCCGTTATTAGGCCTCTTAGCTCTAACTAGATCTATAAGGCTTTTAGAACTAGTTTAGAGTTCTTTTAGACTACTTAGTAGCTAGAATAGTTAATATCTATATAGTCTAGCCTTCTACTTACTATATCTACTATACTATTAAGCTTATCTAGAATATATATAATTATAAAGTTAAATATAGAGAACTATTCTATCTATTTTATTTAGTATCTTAATAGGAACTTAGTAGTTATAAACTATTATAGATTATTATAGTCTAATATTAGCTCTATCTAATATCTTATATCTTTAAAATAGTATTAATAGTACTTAAATATCTCGACTATAGCTAGTAGTTTAATATTATATATATTATAGTTCTATTCTACTATATTTATTTTTCTTAAGAAGTATATATAAGGACCTATACGTAGTATACTATATATTAGCCGTACTAAGCCTTAGGAGGGCCCGGCTTAGCCTACTCTAGGCTACTCTAGCTTTTATAGCTCCTTCGTATTCTCTCCTTTCCCTTCCTTATCGATTCGAGTATCTTATACTTAGAATAGTTTAGCCTACGTATTATAACCTACTCTTATATACGAATCGATCTTCTAATATATAACGAACTATTTAGTAATAGCTCCTATCTCGAGGAAGGCTAGTAAATAAACCGTCTAACCTAGAGGCGAGCTAGAAGGCTTAGTAACGCTAGATACTATCCCTAAAGGGGAGGGGTAATATATCTATAGAAGGCGACGAAGATAAAGGACTAGCTCTATCTAATAAGGACGGACCTATAGAGGACTAGGGAGGGCCGGTCGATAACTAATCTAGCTTAGACGACGATAACCTAGAGCGATAGATTCTTATAGCCGAGAAAGAGACTAAGAAGATAGAATAATAAGCTAAACTAGCTAAAATTAAAGCTAGGACTATCGCGGCGAACGCGACGATTACGGAACTAGTAGCTAGGAGACCGCTAGCTATTATTAGTCGGCCTACCTTAGACTATACTATACTAACCTCGACTATAATCCCTAAGGCTCGTAATCTAACGGTCTTTATAGGTAAGAGTCGAGTAGAATAGTAGTAATAGGCCGACTCGGTAGAGAGAATCTTCCGTAGAAACCTAACTATCTATATTACTAAGCTTACTAAGATAGACTTCGGCGAGGAATAGGTCGATTACGAATACTAGTCGAAATAGAAGCGCTATACTAAGTCGCTTAGGATAACCTAACCTATATAGGAAGAAATAAAGGTATATATACTAGACTCGATAGGATCTATAGAGAAAAGGGCCTAATAGATCTATATACGACTTCGTTATACTAAATAAGGCCTCCGAGATCTATTAGAGCTTATAGAGTATATAAAGATCTAGTAGGACGAGATTAGTAAGGATAGATAGTCTTAATAAATATACGCTTTTATAGTAGTACTATATAATAACCTCTAGAAGAGACTAAGTCTTATTAAGCCGCTACTAGCTACTCTAACGGAGATAGAGGATAGAGTATACGAATAATAGAGGTATATAAAACTAGTAGAAGGTAGTAGGGCGAAGGGAAAGGATCGTCTATACTCCGATATAATCTACGGTAATATAGATAAGGATACGCTAGACCGTAAATAACTATCCGGATCCTAATAGCGGCCTAATAGCCTATCGAGGCCTAATTCGGACTATAGACTATTCTAGAAGGCTAACAATAACTAGATTTATTACTACTACTACTAAGAGATAGGCTATAAGCGACTAGAATACTCGGCTCTAAAGTAGAAGAGGTCGGAAAATAATAGCCCTATACTATAGAACGCCTCGTCGCGGCTAGGGAAGTTTTATATATAGAGAAGTAGAGATAATCCGTAGAGCCGGACTCTAAGATATTAAAGCCTTATAAGGAGCTAATTAGGCTCGATCTAGAGTTTACTAGGCTAGATAGGCCTAGGAAGGTAAAGAGCTTACTTAATTATAGCGCCTAAGGTAACTTTATTAGTAATATACTAGCTAAAGAGCTCGGTTTATATCTAGAGTATAAGCCTAGTACTTAATATAAGACTCTTAATAGTTAGAGCCTATCTATTAATAGCTACTATCGCGTAAAGTTTCTAGTACTAGATATAAATAGTATAGCGAGAGGATATATAGACGATTTTACTATAGATAGGATTTATAGTTTCGATATAGTCCTAGATATATCCTAGTTATCCTAATAGAACCCTACTATTAATTTCTACTACTATATAGTGGTATAGAGAAAACGAAATAGCCGAAAATAGTATAAGTTAGCCCTCGTTACCGTAGTAACTATACTATAAGATATATTAGACCCCTCGACTATACTATATATAGGATCGCTAGCGCTAAATAACCCCTTATTAATAAAGATTATCCTAGAGCGGTATAAGAAGTACTCGAAGATCTTCTCTAACGAGGATATATTACTATTACCGGATTATAGGCTATACGAATTAAGTATCGATCTTATAGATAGTAAGTTACCTCTATAGGGCCCGTTATATAATCTCTTAGAGGTAGAGCTAGAGGTTCTATAGAAGTACCTAGAAGAGTACTTCGAGAAGGGCTAGATTAGATCTTCGAGATTATCGGCCGATATAGGTATCCTCTTCGCGAAGAAGAAAGATAGTAGTCTATACTTATATATTAACTATCGGGCCTTAAACGCTATTACTATTAAGAATCGCTATCCTCTCCTACTTATCTAGGAGTCCTTAGATAGGTTAGTAGGCTCGAACGTATATACTAAGCTCGATATATATAATATCTACTATAGACTCTATATTAAGGACGGTAACGAGTAGAAAACGGCCTTTAGGATCTATTATAGCCTCTTTAAGTATATAGTAGTCCTATTTAGGCTTATAAATATCCTAGGAACCTTCTAGATATATATTAATAGTACCTTATCGGATCTAATTAACGTATTCTATATCGTATACCTCGATAATATACTAATCTTCTCTAAAAACGAAGAGAAATACGAGTAATATATCTTAGCGGTCCTTAAGCGTCTAGGACGATATAAGCTCTACTATAAACTATCTAAATACGAGTTCTATACGGATTCGATATCCTTCCTTAGATATAAGGTTAGCCTATAAGAGATAGAGATAGAGCTAGAACGGGTTAATACTATACGAGATTAGCTAGTATCTAAATTAGTATATAATATCTGTATATTTATTAGCTTTATAAACTACTACCGCTACTTTATTAAGGGATTCTCCTATATCGCGGTACTACTAAACCGTTTAACGGAGAGGAGGCCTAATATAGTCTATAGTAGTTATAAGTAGTAGAAAGAGGAATCTCGGGAAATCTATATTCCGCCTAACGCGCTTAAGTCGTTCTAAGATCTAAAGAAGGTATTCTACTCGGCGCCTATATTAAAGTACTTCGATCTAGAAAGGCCTATATAGATCGAAACTAATATATCGGGATATATAGTATTAGGTATCCTATACTAATAGTACGAGTTTAAGGCTAAGATATAGTAGTTTCTAATTATATACTTTTTAAGAAAGATAAATACGGCGGAGCGGAACTATAATATATACGATATTAAGCTACTAGCTATAGTCGAGACGTTTAAGTACTATCGATACTATCTTAAAGGTACGAGGTATTAGGTAGAGCTAATATTAGACTATAATAATCTATAATAGTTTATAACTACTAAGTCCCTATTAAGGCGCTAAGTAAGATAGATAGAATAGCTCTCTATATTTAACTTTATAATTATATATATCCTAGGTAAGCTTAATAGTACGGTAGATATAGCGAGTAGAAGGCCGGACTATATAGATATCGACTATTCTAGCTACTAGATAGCCTAAGAAGACTCTAAACCGGTTCTAAAAGCCTTATAGATCTAGTTAGGGCTAGAAGGCCTAATAACGGGTAGGGATATTACTACTAATATTATAAAGATAGTAGCGAAGCCGGAGGGATCCTTTAAGTACGTCTTAGTAGTATAGATAGAGATAGAAGATAAGACCGATATTCTCTAGAGAATTTAAGTAGCCTAGTAGGAAGATCCGATAGCCTAATAGATCTATAAAGCGATCGAGGATTAGTAGAAAGATCTTTAGCTAACGAGATAGGAGGATAGGAGTAGTATACTATAGCTTAATAAGTATATCTATATACTAGTAGATCTATATAGACTTAAGATACTCCGAACCTACTACGATAATTTTCTTATAGGCTACTTTAGGTTTAAAAGAACTATTAAACTAGTATAGAGAGTATACGACTAGCTAGGTATCTAACGATATATTAAGGACTATACTAAGAGCTATAAAGCTTACGGTAGAGCGAAGCCTAGATACTATAAGCTATATAGTAAACTCTATACGGAAGCCCTACTAGAGGTATCCTAGAAGGATCTAACGCTAGACTTTATTATAGACCTCCTAATAAGTATATATCTAGGCTAGATATACGACTTAATCCTTATAATAGTAGATAGGTTCTCTAAGATAGCCTATTATATCTTAGTAAGGAAGGATATCTTAGCTAAAGGCTTTATAGATACGTTCCTAAGAGAAGTTATATATCTATATAGGATACTAAAGTTAATTACCTTTAATAGAGGGCTAATTCTAATATCTAAGTACTAGAGCTCCTTTTACTACTATCTTAGAATATATAGAGCCCTTAGTACGGCCTACTATCCTTAGACTAATAGCTAGACTAAGCGTTAGAACTAGATAATAGAGTAATATCTATAGATATACTATTACTATAGATAGGATAACTAGATAAAGCTACTTAGTATAGTAGAGTTCGTATATAACGACTTAAGTTACTCCTCTACTAGGGCTACTCTATTCTAGGTATATTAGATACGAGATCTACTAAGCGCGAGATAGCCTAAAATAGTCTAGAAGAATAGTAACTCGGCCGATACGGAGTAGCTCGCTAAACGAGTAGTCGAAACGTAGCTTTTCCTTAAGTAGAGGCTACTAAAAGCTAAGTAAGACTAAGCGAAGTACTATAATCGCTACTATATACTAAAGAAGTATATAGTAGGAGATATAGTATATCTATCTACCTAAAACCTAGCTACTAATAGAGCCTCGAAGAAGTTAGACTATAAGTATATTAGCCTATACCGGATCTCGAAGATTATTAGTAATATAGTATATATCCTAGAGCTACTAAAAACGATATTAATCTACCTAACGTTCTATATCTTACTACTCGAGCTATATAAGGAAGTAGATAAAGCCGTAAGGGCCTAGAATAACCTAGAAGAGTCTACTCTAGATAATCTAAATATCTATATAGTTAAGAAGATAAAGGAATAGGACCGCGATAAGGATAGAAGATAGATTTATAGGATATCTTAGTAGGGATATAATTCTAAGGAAGATATCTAGAAGTATATTAAGGATATTAGCGGATCGGTAATACGCGCCTATAAAAGGTCGATTAGATAAGATATAAAGAGACGCCGAGAGCGTTAATAGGCTAAGATAGGCCTAAATAGGCTAGTATAGATAGATAGAGATATCCTTTAGATATAGAGGAACTTCTATAGTAAAAAAAAAAAAAATAAAAAAATAAAAAACCTTAGAAAAGGGATTAGAAGTCTTATTAGATATATTTATATACTATTAACTAGAATATCTTCCTAAATACTATACTAAAGAGGCTAAGAAGAGGGCTAAAATAGGCTAGAATAGCTCTATAGAGCCTATATAGTATATAAATAAACTAAACTAGTCCTCCTCGGTATTAATCTTATTAGAAGAGACTATAATATTATCTAATAGGCTAGAGAGGGCGCGAGAAAGGGTAGTAGCTCTAGTCTAGACCGTAACGGTAGTCTTAATAGTATAGAGGGCGGTACCGAGGATCTTAATATACTAGAATAGGTTAGAATAGGCTAAACTAGGGCAAGGTAGACTAAGCTTACCTTACGGAGGGTAGTAGTATCCGTAGCGCTACCTACTATACTAGGAGTAGGTATTAGATACTTCTTTCTACTCGAACTAGCCGGAGTCGAGGGAGTACTCTCCTTATTATTATCTACCTTACGCTATAATAGGATTAGCTAGACTAAACTAGGCTAAAATAGGCTTATATACCTTAAAGCTATAGTTATTACGGATACGCTTAGCTATAAGTAGTCTAGTCTTAGAGGGTATAGAGGCGCCTATATATAAGTATAGACTATCCTTACTAGCGAAGAAGGGCTTATCGCTAGAAATATATTAGTAGGAGCTAGAATAGGCTAAGCTAGATATATATACTATCTAATTATATCGTAGAGCTCCGTAGTAGCTTCTTATATAGCCTTAAGGATATCTTCCTTAGTATTTAGGGCGATAGCGGTATAGCGAGTAGTATTAAAGGTATTAATATAGCCTTAATAGAACTCGGAGAACTAAAATAGGTTAGAATAGGCCTAAATAGACTAAGATAGGTATATCTACTTCGTAGTACTCGCTATTAGTACGGAGGTAGTAGGTATAGTACTTTATATAGAATCTAGAACTATCGATATCCTTATACTTATCGTTCTAGGGGTTCGCTATCTTATAGAAGTTCTAAATAGATTAGAATAGGCTAAAATAGGATATTTTAGAGCGGAGCTATACCTAGAGCTACTTAACTATAGTAATATTAGCCGGAGCGACGTAGTTAATATATAGATTACTATTATAGGCGCTAGCGTTAGTCTATTCCTTATACTACTTAGCTACTATAGTATAGATTAGCGCGGAATAGACTAAAATAGGTCTAGATAGGCTAAGAGAAGCGTACGATAGTAGCGGAGAGGACTTACTACGCTAAGTTAGTATATACTAGTCTAGAATAGGCTAGTATAGGCATCTCTACCTATACTACTAAAAATAGTATTTCTAGCTTACCTTATTTATTAAGATTATAGAAAGGAATTTAGATTAGCGGAAGAACTAATCGTATCCCTTACTTCTACGATTAGTACTTAAATCTATACTATACTAAAAAATATAGTAGCCTAGATTATATATAAAAAACCTAGGAAGTAAGAGTATATAGAAACTTAGGATCTTAAAGATAACGATCCCTAAAAGGGGGGTAGTTATAAGGACCTATACGTAGTATACTATATATTAGCCGTACTAAGCCTCGGGAGGGCCTAGCTTAGCCTACTCTAGGCTACTCTAGCTTTTATAGCTCCTTTATACTCTCTCCTTTCCCTTCCTTATCGATTCGAGTATCTTATACTTAGGATAGTTTAGTCTACGTATTATAACCTACTCTTATAGTATATAACTAGGAACTACTATATCTTAGTCTTAAACTTATACTATTAGTATAGAATATCTAATACTATATATTCTAATATATTAGTTTCGATCTATATAGGCCTTTCTAGATTAAAGTACTTTAATATAGATACTAAGTAGAATATCTCCTTTAGGTTTTAGAATAACTTAAGTATATTAGATAGAATATAGATTTCTCGAGATCCCTCTTTCTACTACTTATAACTACTATAGACTATATTAGATCCTCTCTCTATTAAATAGTTTAGTAGAGCTATAATATAAAAGAATCTTTTAATAAAATAGTAGTAGTAGTTTATAAAGCTAATAAATATATAGATATTATATACTAATTTAGATACTAGCTAATTATATATAGTATTAATCTATTCTAGCTCTATTTCTATTTCTTATAGGCTAATTTTATATCTAAGGAAAAATATCGAGTCTATATAGAACTTATATTTAGATAGTTTATAGTAGAGCTTATACTATTCTAGATATTTAAGAACTACTAAGATATATTATTTATATTCCTCTTTATTTTTAAAGAAAATTAATATATTATTAAGATATATAATATAGAATATATTAATTAGGTCTAATAAAGTATTATTAATATATATCTAGAAGATTCCTAAAGTATCTATAAGCTTAAATAGGACTACTATATACTTAAAGAGACTATAATAGATTCTAAAGGCTATTTTCTATTTATTATTATTCTTAATATAGAGCCTATAGTAGATATTATATATATCGAGCTTAGTATATATATTCGAGTCTATTAATCTATCTAAGAACTTCTAGATAAATAGAAGAGGATAGTAATTCTTAATAGTAATAGTATTTAAGATCTAATAGTCGATATATAAATATAGACTACTATCCTTTTTCTTTATAAAAAAGATATCTATACTAGCTAGTAATCTCGAAGATTTAATCTAGCCCTTTTCGAGATATTCTTTTAGATACTTCTATAGAATCTCTAGTTCTATTTCTAAGAAATTATATAATAGATTCTATAGGAATAACTTACTATCTATAAGATCGATACTTAATTCGTATAGCCTATAATCTAGTAATAGTAATATATTCTTATTAGAAAAGATTTTTAAGTACTTCTTATACTATTCTAGAATAATCTTTATTAATAAGGAATTATTTAGTACTAGTAATTCTATATATAGTATAATCGAGAAATCTAATATATTTTATAATATAGTTACTATAGTAATAAGGGCTAATTTATACTATTTTTAGCTATTTCGCTTTCTCTATACTACTATATAGTAATAGAAATTAATAGTAGAATTCTATTAGAATAACTAGAATATATCTAGAACTATATCGAAACTATAAATCCTACTTATAGTAAAATTATCTATATATCCTCTTACTATACTATTTATATCTAGTACTAGAAACTTTATATAATAGTAGCTATTAATAGATAGACTCTAACTATTAAGAGTCCTATATTAAGTACTAGACTTATATTCTAGATATAAACTAAGCTTTTTAGCTAGTATATTATTAATAAAGTTACTCTAGATACTATAATTAAATAAGTTCTTTATCTTTCTAGATCTATCTAGTCTAGTAAATTCTAAATCGAGTCTAATTAGCTTCTTATAAGGCTTTAATATTTTAGAATCTAGCTCTATAGATTGTTTCTATTTCTTTATATATAAAACTTCCTTAGCTATAATAAGATATTCTATAGTATAGAACTATTATTTTCTAATTTCTTCTATTTTAGAGCTAGATAGTCTAGTTACTTATAGTCTATCTTCTAGTAGTAGTAGTAATAAATCTAGTTATTATTAGCCTTTTAGAATAGTCTATAGTCTAAATTAGGCCTTAATAAGCTATTAGGCCGCTATTAGAATCTAGATAGCTATTTATAGTCTAGTATATTCTTATCTATATTACTATAGATTATATTAGAATATAGATAATCCTTTTCCTTTATTCTACTATCTTCTATTAGTTTTATATATTTCTATTATTTATATATCCTATTCTCTATTTCTATAAGAATAGCTAATAGTAGCTTAATAAAACTTAATCTTTTCTAAAAGTTATTATATAGTACTATTATAAAAGTATATATCTATTAGAACTATCTATTCTTACTAATCTCGTTTTACTAAATTTTTATATATTCTATAAGCTCTAATAGGTCTTAGAGACGTTATTTAATATAGTAAAGTTATATATAGATCTATTAGGCCCTTTTCTTTATAGATTCTATTAAGTCTAATATATATATATATATTTATTTCTTTCTATATAGATTAGATTATTCTAAGCGACTTAGTATAGTATTTCTATTTTAATTAGTATTTATAATCGACTTATTCCTTATTAAAGTCTATTTTAGTAAGTTTAGTAATATAGATAGTTAGGTTTCTATAAAAGATTCTTTCTACTAAGTTAGCCTATTACTACTATTTTACTTAATTCTTATCTATAAAGACTATTAGATTATAAGTCTTAGAAATTATAGTTAAGATTAGTATAGTATAGTCTAAGATAGACTAATTAATAATAGCTAGTAGTTTTCTAGTTATAAGCTCTATAATTATTATATTCGCTATAGTAGTTCTAGCTTTAATTTTAGCTAGTTTAGCTTATTATTTTATTTTCTTAGTCTTCTTCTCGACTATAAGAATCTATTATTCTAGATTATTATTATCTAAACTAGATTAGTTATCGACTAGTTCTTTCTAGTTCTCTATAGATTTGTTTTTATTAAATAGAACTAGTTCCTTATTTTTATTACTTTTTATAGATATATTATCTTCTTCCTTAGAAATAGTATCTAGTATTACTAAGCCTTCTAGCTTGTTTCTAGATTAAATAGTTTATTTACTAGCCTTTCTCGAAGTAGAAGCTATTACTAAATAGTTTATTATATATTAGAAGATCGACTTATATATAAGAATAGATTATAATATATAGACTAAACTATTCTAAATATAAGATATTTAAATTAATAAGAAAAAGAAAGAAGAGGATATAAAGAAACTATAAAAGCTAGAATAGTCTAGAATAGACTAAACTAGATTCTTTTAAGACTTAGTATAGCTAATATATAGTATACTATATATAGGTTCTTATATCTTTTTCTAGTAATACTAAGACCTCTATAAAGAGACTAAAAAGATAGAATCTAAGTAGCTTAGTAAAAATAATAATAAGTCTTTAGAGAAGGATAAGTAGATATATAGTCTTATCTATATCTATATAAATATATATTTACTAATATTAGCTTTAGTAAGTTTAAGATTATTATAAGTAAGTATAGTAAGATAAGAATATTCCTATTCTTATTACTATATATATACTAATATATATAGATTAATTCTACTACTACTACTACTACCTTTAAATAGGTCTTTTCTACTAAAGCTATTCCTTATAAACTATATAAGAATAATAAATAGAAAGTCTATAAGCCCTTCCTATTACTCTTATCTATACTTTTACTAATATATATATAGACTATAAGTAGAATACTATCTTCTATCTAAACTTCCTAAACTAGAAGTATATCTATATATATAGCTATACTTATATCTACTACTAAAGGGCTTAGCTACTAGAGCTACTCTAGCTAGGTTAAAAGTTCTAGCTATAGTTAGACTTAAAATCTAACTATAGCTAATTCTTATACTTCTTTTCTTTATAGTAATATCTATACTATTCTATATCTATAGAAAGTACTACTTTAAATAAAACTATTTAGCTCTTTACTAACTACTTTAAATAAAACTATTTAGATCTTTATTAACTACTTTAAATAATTTCTATATATTCTATTAATATATAGAACCTAATACTAATCTTTTATATTACTTCTATTATATATATTTTAGTTACTATCTCTTTAAGATATTACTAAGATACTAGTAAGGTACTAGACGTATCTATATATAAAGTAAGTATAAATTACTATAGTTAAAAGAATTAGAATAGATATCTAGCTTTAGTACTAGTAGTAGCTTTACTTCTATTAATTAAGATAGTAGTAGTATATAGTATAGTACTTTATATAACTCCTTTATATATACTTAGAAGACTTTAGATTATAGTAGTTTTTTAGAGTATTATAATAATAGCTATCTCTATACTAATAGTAAGACTAATATTTCTTCTAAGAATATTATATTTAATTTCTATAGTATAAGAAAGTAGTATATAGGAAGTATTAATATAAGTAGATAGTAGTCTTAGTATTTAATAATATTATCTAAGAAATAAATAATTCTTAAGATAGGAATAGTTATCTTATTCTATAGTACTAAAAGTTAGATAACTTAAAGTTATCTATAAGATAACTAGTATAGGTTTTAGTAGTATAGAAGAATATTCCTTTATAGTATCTCTCTCTTTTTAATAGTCTATCCTTAGATTATAGATTATAATAATAGAATAGTTAAAATAGTACTTATACTTTCTTATACTACTACTACTAGTAGTACTTATACTTTTCTATACTACTATTAGATTAGTATATATAGTATAATAGTTTAAAGGTTAAAGAAATACTTTAGGATCTTTTTAGTAAAATAGAGATATCTCTAAGATACTTCTATATAGAATATATATCTTAAGAAGAATAGGCTATTAAGAAGTAATTATATAGATCTATTATTCTACTTTTAATAGAAATAACTATTATTAATAATAAGGATTCTATAACTAAAAAGCTATATACTAAGATATAGTTATTACTACTAGTACTAGATTCTATTTAATATCTTCCTATTATATAGTTATATCTATAGAGCTTAGCCTTATAATATAGTATCTATTCTAAGTATCTTTAAGATAGAAGTAAAAGGTCTTTAGAATACCTAATTACTTCTTTACTTTAAGAACTTTTATATATAAGATTTACTTATTACTAAGAATTAGATATATATATATATATATATATATATCTCTAACTTTCTATACTAACTAACTTTATTATTAATACTAACTAAATACTATAGTTTCTCTAGATAATATAAAGAGCGCTTATATACTAAAGTATAGAAATAGTTAAGGCTAGTATACTTAGTTCTTACTAGAGATAATAATTAATAAAGATATATTTATTATACTAACCTTTCGTATTATTTCTATTATATACGTCTTAGTTACTATCTCTTTAAGATACTACTAAGATATCTATAAGGTACTAGAGACGTCTATATATAAAGTAAGTATAGATTACTATAGTTAAAAGTATATATTTTTTTAAATAGCCTTCTTCTTCTTTTTATTAATATTAACTAATATTAGACTAACTACTCGATACTATTCTACTTTAATACTATTTTTCTAGTCTCTTAAATACTATTAGTAATACTAACTAAGCTCTCCTATTTCTACTACTATTATAGAGCTTAATTCTTATTAATTCTTTTATTATAGTATCTAGCTCTAGTACTAGTAGTAGCTTTACTTCTATTAATTAAGATAGTAGTAGTATATAGTATAGTACTTTAGATAATTCTTTTATATATACTTAGAAGATCTTAGATTATAGTAGCTTTTTAGAGTATTAAAATAATAGCCGTCTCTATACTAATAGTAAGACTAATATTCTATAGAAGAATATTCTCTTTAATTTCTATAGAATAAGTCCTATTCTTAAGCCTTATCTAGAGCTTTATACTAGCTATACTATCTATTTTAAATATATCTATAGAAGCTAGAATACTAGTATAAATAAGATAACTACTACTAAGTAGCTTTCTACTCTAGATTAATATAAGTTTTAGGAAGATATAAAATATAGCTAATATAGTAGTATATAGGATTAGGATTATAAGCCTATAAGTATTATCTATAAGATATCTTAGAGATATCTACTAATCTATTAAATAGATTCCTTCTATAATATAATATACTACTAACTTTTTTAAGTACTTCTATTACTATATTAAAATAAGTATTAATAACTATAGTATTTAGTATCTAAATACTCTTTATTATAAGTTAGACTAGTATAACTATACTAATAAGATATAGATAGGCTATAACTATATCTACTTCTATCTAAAGAATAATAATCTTCTTAACTATAATTCTTCTAACTAGGACTAGTTAAACTATAATAACTAGCTAAAGGCTAACTATTAGATAGCTTAGAAGACTTTCGTAAAGAGATACTTAGTTAATTTAACTACTAAGAATTAGAATATAACTATTAATAAGAAGATAGAATAGTAGTACTTTAAAACGATTAGTAGGGAGAATCTTAATATAAAGTTCTAGTATCTAATCTTTTCTAGCTATAAAGTCTATTAAGGAACTATTAAAAGATATTAGAGATATCTATAAGAAGCTTAGATTAAGTAGATAGAATATTAAGTATTTTCTTTATAAACTTTTAAATAAGAATATAAGTAGCTTAAGAATATCTAGAATATACTTAGTATATAAATAGAGATAGGAAGGTTCTAAGAATAAATATACTTTTAATACTATTATCTTAAATAAAAAGAGGATATCTTAAATAGCTAGAAAATTAATAATAGTTACCTAGTAATATTAATAATTTTTATAATATTTATCTACTAGTACTATTTTAATTTACCTTTAGTTAGAGACTAGATTACTAAAAGAAAGATTCTCTAGTTATTAGTAGAATCTTATAAGTTCTTTTAGAAAGCTTCTAAAATATTTCTAGAATATTCTAAATACTACTAGTATTTCTAATCCTTTTCTTATATTTTATAAATAGACTAGAAAAGTAAGCTAATTATTCTTTTATTATTTAATTATTCTATTTAGATAAATATCCTTTCTATCTAATTCTAAACTTTTTATTTTTTCTCTTATTCTTATAGATAATAATCTTCTTAATTTTATATTTTTCCTCTAATCTATCCTTTTTAATATTATCGATAGAGAATAGTTAATAACTCTTATAAGTATTATATTCTTCTAGTAGTAATATATAGAATACTAGATATAAGTACTTTATAGATAGAAATAGATTAAGCTTATAAGTCTAGCTTCTAAAGTACTTTATAATAGTAAATAGTTTAAGATATTTATTATTAAACTTATAGTAAGGATACTTTATATAAATATTCTTTACTAATAATAGAATCTAATCTCTAATAGCGAAATACTTATCCTTTATTAATCTATTATAGTAATATTACTATATATTAGAATATATAGTCTAGTTAGTAACCTAGTAAGAGATACTAAGATAGGCTAGATTATATAATTACAATTATATAACTAATCCAAGCTAATACCTTTTAGGTTTAGCCCCAACCTATAGAAAACAATAATATACTTACTATTCCTACTTTAGCCCCTACTATTCCTTATAGCTTCTATTATAGTTTATAATCTATTTATACCTATCGGCCCTCCTTAGCTCGATAGGTTATAAGCCCGGATTTATAACTATAAGGTAGAAGACTAAAGTAGTATAGGTTACTTCTAAACCTATAAGTCTAGTCCTAGAAGGAAGAGACAAAATAGGAGAGGGAGACTCGAGGTAGACCTATATATATTATATAAAGAAGCTCTATATATATAAGCTATAAAAGAATCTAGTAAGGTATACTTACTTAAAGCGTATTAGATCGCTTAGAGTATAAAGGGAATAGATAAGCCTAGGTCTTAAGTACTATTAGATAAGCCTTAGATTTAGTACTTAGTACTACTAATATCCTAACCTATAGGTTATAATAGTTAGGAAGGACTTAAGGAAGTTATTAGCCCTATAGAGTAGGAATCTATACTAAGTTTTTAGTAACCTTTAAAACTAAGAGGCTTAGTAGAGCTAGGGATCTATAACTAAGGAAGATAGCTATCTAGAAACTATTATTTTTAGACTAAAGAAAGAGCTTGTTTCTAGAGTTTATTTAGATTTAATTTATAGAAGAAATTATAGATTAAGAAGGAGGAATTAGTAAAAGAAGGGCTATACTAATCTTAATAAGAGAGAATTATAAATTATAGTTTAAGATAATTAGGATATACCTAATAAAGCTAAAGGTTAAATAGGTACTAGATAAAACAGTCCTTAGTATCCTAGTATCTATACTATCTAAGTATATCTTAATAATATTATTAGAATTACTAGACTAGTTAATTAGAAGAGTAAGTTATAAGGTTTATAATATAATAGTATTATATAAAATATTTATCTATATTTTAGAAGATAACTAGGATAAATGTTAAGAGCTTAAATATATAAGGTATCTATAGATATAGGTAAAAGGAAAATATAAGAGGAAGCTTTAGGTAATAGGAAGAAGCTTACTCTAATAGTATACTAATTTTAGTATAGAAGAAGGCTAAACAGTTAATAAAGTATAGTAAAGCCTAAGTAGTATAGCTAGGAAGATAGTATTAATCTCTCTATAGTTTAAGGAAATTAAGACTAAGGAGAGAAGGATTTAATAGCTTCTAGTAGCCCTTCTAGAATTATTTAGTACTATTAGAGATAGAATAGATCTAAGATAGGACCTAAGCCTATAAGATATTCTTAGTATCCTAAGAGAAAAATAGGAATAGATAATAAGATAGGAGATAGCTATATTTACTAAGAAAAGAAATTAGATAGATAGGGATTTATTATATTTCCTATATAAAGGAAAGTACTAGATTAGAGAATACCCTAACCTAGATAAGGCAAAAGTAGCTATTAAGCTAAAGTAGAGCTATAGG
The DNA here is from genome assembly GCA_014298035.1 of Pseudocercospora fuligena. NCBI lineage: Eukaryota > Fungi > Ascomycota > Dothideomycetes > Mycosphaerellales > Mycosphaerellaceae > Pseudocercospora > Pseudocercospora fuligena. The sequence continues at coordinate 288,598 of JABCIY010000191.1, forward strand.
GTAGTAAAGAAACAATCCCTATCTAGAGCTAGGAAGGGATCTTTACTAGACAAAGAGTAACTTAAAGAAATAGTAAAGAAACTAAGCCTAAGAATACAATCCCTAGAAAAGAGGACTAGGAAACTATCTTCTAAAAGGGCCTATATAGTATAAGATATAGAGGTACCCTCTAAACTATCTTCTCTCTCTAAGGAGGAAGATATAGATAAGGTAGCTTATTTAACTATTAAAGTAAAAGGTAAATATAGGCTATCTAAATAGCTACTTAACTCTTATACTTCTATCTATATAACTAACTAGGAATTACTCTTCCGAGATATAAAACCTCTTAAAAGGAAGAAGTAGATTAAAGTTAGAGGTAGCTATCTAATAGCTATATATATTAGGAGTATAGTTATAGATAGGAGGAGAGGAAAATAGATTATATTAAAAGGTATTCTCTTTATACCTAGGCTTAGAGTCAATCTTATTTCTTAAAACTAATTTAGTAAATAGTTTAGTATTTAACTACTAAAATTTATACTTTATTTACCTAATAGGAAGCTAGTTATCTAGATAAGGCTTTTAGGAGAAGTACTATTTATTAAAGAAATTAGCTAAGACCTAGATAAACTTATATACTAGTATATTTCCTAGGATTTAATAAAAAATAATACCTATACCTTTATAGCCTAGACTAATTAGGATTAGTAGGAGCTATAGTATAGAAGAGTTAGATACTTTAGAGAAGGACTTCTAAGAGATCTTTACAAAGTTACTAACCTAAAGGAAAAAATTCCTATCCCTATAAGATACTAGCTCTATAGAATATATTCTTTAGCTAAAATAAAGAAATATAGAGGAAAGGAAATAGAGAGAAAGCTAGCTAGACTTTCCCTTATTTTAATTAATATCTATAGACCTTTACCTATCTTAAGGCTAGGTTTTAAATAATAGCTTAAGATTATTAATAACTTCTTAAGAAAGAAGTAGATATTCCTATTAAAGTTAAGAGAAGATATAGTAGATATACTATAGGAATAGAAAAGAAAAGCTAAACTATAATTAGGGAATCCGCTTTAGATAGTAAAAAGTAATAGGGTAAGAGAATTACTTATATTACTTAAGTAGTAGGAGAAGGAATCTAGAATCTCCTACTATATAACTAAAGTATATAACTTAATCTAAAATAGAGTTATAGAAAGGTTAATCTAGATATCTAAGGAATATATTAGGGCAATACTTAAGGAATTAAATATACTAGTTAAATTCTAGCTAGAAGTATTAGATACCTATACTATTATAAGAAATACCCTTCTAAATAAGCTAGATATAGATAGACTTAAGGTTTTACCTAATAAAGCCTTTACTAGAAAGAAACCTTCTATATTATACTTTAAGGTTTAGGGATATAGAGTAGTTATATATATAGATACTAAATCTTAGCTAGTTAGGATAAGGTTAGATAAACTAATAAATAGAGGAAAGGATACTATATTTATTAGATATATACCTAATATATCTAAGATATAGCTATTCTAGGAGCCTAATATAAAGGCTATAAGAGTATATAATAATACTATCTAATTTAAGGATAAGAAAGGAGGGGATATAACTTTAAATATTCCTAGACTTAACTAGCTAAGCTATACTCTAGCTAGAAACCTAGTTAGTAGACTAGTAAGAAAGGAGAAACTAGATCTAAAACTACTATAAGTTTAGCTACCTCTACTACTAAAGGACAAGGACTAATATTAGGTAATAGATAATCTAGAAGAAGAAAAAGAAAAACATAAATAGTAGGCTCTAAATTAGAGCTAAGAGGAACCTTAGTAAGATAACTAAAATGTCTATACTTAGGAGGGGAATTTAAAGAGAAGAAGATTAATCTCTAATAAAGGGTTAAGAGAAGAAAGAGCTTATAGTATAATTATAAGATTAACTATATAGAAGAGACTAAGAGAATTAGAGGATAATAATTTCCCTAAGGCTAAATATTATAGAGCCTTTATCTATCTAATAAAAGATCTAGATCTAAGTATAGATTAGGTAGATAAACTTCTAGAATATATTTATAAGGTTGTATTCCCTACTTTTATACTAGGGATTATATAAAGATAGGAGGTTCTAATTCTAAGAACCTACTAAGAGGCAATATAAGATCTAAAATAGGGTTATATATAGGAAGAGGCAATCTAGAAAGAACTAATTATACTTAGAAGTAACTATACCTAGAATTAGGTAGTTCTACTAAAAGGAGCAAATCTAGTTACCTTAAAATAGGTATTTAATATAAAGAGACTAATTAGTAGAGTAATTAATAAGTTTAAAGTAAGACTAGTTATAAGGGGATTTTCTTAGAAGTTTAGGGTAGACTTCTAAGAGACATTTATACTAATAGTTAGGTATAATATACTTAGGGTATTTATAGCTACTATATATAAAAAAGATCTAGAACTATACTAAGTAGATATAAACAATATATTTACTAAGAGTACCCTATAAGAAGATATCTTTATAATTCCCCTACTAGATATAGAAATCCTATAAGGCATAGCTCTAAAAATTCTAAGGAGCTTATATAGCCTAAAATAAGTAGTAAGAGACTAGAACAAGCTATATATCTTAAAGCTAGAGAAAATAGGATTCTACTAGTTAGAGGTAGACCTATATTTACTTATCTATAAAGGAAGGAACCTAATAGTTTTAACTTATATAGATAATATTCCTATTATAGTACTAAAGCTAGAAGATATTCTTTAGTTTAAGAAGGAACTAAGTAAGATATTTAAAATCAAAGACCTAGGTAAACTAACTAAAATTCTTAGGATAAAGCTTACTAGAGATAGAAAGAATAGTACTCTAAAGCTAGACTAAGAGTACTATATCTAGGAAAACCTTATAAAGTTTAGAATAACTAAAGAAATAGCTTACCTAACCTTATTACTACTTAATAGCTATAAAAGTCTAAGGAAATCTAACTTAGAGGAAGAAAGGTATAATAAGACTAAGTACTAAAGTTAGAATAGTATATAGATATAGCTAATAACTATAATAAGACCTAATATTACTTTTACTCTTAGGAGACTTAGATTATATATATTAGATCTATCTAAGAGATATCTAAAAGTACTTAGGAAACTAGCTAGATACCTAAGATTATTCCTAAGTCTAGGTTTAATATTTAGGAGGGGAGGAGGAAAGCTAATAGGATATTTAGACTCTAATTATATAATAGATAAGGCTAATAGAGTCTCAATCCTTAGAAGTATCTTCTTTCTCTATAGATTACTAGTTTCTTAGATAAGTAAGAAGTAAAAGTTAGTTACTATATTAACTATAGAAGCTAAGTATATAGTAATAAATATATATATAAAGCAATCTTAGTTCCTAGTAGTACTCCTAAGGGAGATAGACTATATATAGTTAGTAGGAGAATATTTATTTTAACTATTAATTAAAGGAAATTCTAATATAGTAAATAAAATTAGACCTATTTAGATTAGGGGAGACAACTAAGTAGCTTTAACTTTAGTTAAAGATACTTATACCTATAAGAGATTAAAACATATTAATATTAGCTTTAATAAAGTTAGAAATCTTTAGTAGTAAAGGAAAATTGTAGTAGAATATACTCTAACAAAAGAGATAGTAGCTAATAGCCTAACTAAGCTAAAGATAGGGCTATAGTTCTAGGAATTTATTAGACAATTGCAACTTGTATAATAGTAAAAGGATCTGCCTATATATACTTAATATATAAATAGGCACGATCGATACTAGGTCTAAGAATTAAACTTAGTAGATTAGATATACTATACTAATCTAGAAGCTATTATACCTAATTAGATAATAGAAATTCTTAATTAAACTTATACCTTTAGATTAGATTTAAGGACTAACTATCCTAAGTAGGAGTATTAGAATATATAGTCTAGTTAGTAACCTAGTAAGAGATACTAAGATAGGCTAGATTATATAATTATAATTATGTAACTAATCTAAGCTAATACCTTTTAGGTTTAGCCCCAACCTATAGAAAACAACAATATACTTACTATTCCTACTTTGGCCCCTACTATTCCTTATAGCTTCTATTATAGTTTATAATCTATTTATACCTATCGGCCCTCCTTAGCTCGACACTATAGCTTCTAAATATACTAGAATAAAGTATAGACTTCTTTAAAGTCTTTTAGTCTATTAAATAGAAATATATATACTTCTTTTATAAGCTTCTTAGTTTTTAGTAGTACTAGTAAGATACTATCGAGATATTTTAGAAATAAATATTCTCTATTTAATATAATCTTAATACTATTAGAAAGATTTAGCTTAATACTAAAGATAATCTTAATTAGAGATTTACTACTAAGTCTATTATATAGTTTACTATTATAAGTGAATATAGTAGTATATAGTAACTAAGCCTAATTATCTTAGTTCTAGTTATAGTAGATACGAAAGTAGTTCTTAAGCTACTAATTTATATACTCTATCTAACTATTAGTCTAAGGATAAAAAATAGTACTAAGATAATACTTAATAGTAAGATAGTAATAGAAGATATTCTAGTAAGTACTAGTAAAGATTAATTCCTAATTAGAAACTAATTTATTAGATATTCTAGTATTATAGACGATCTTATTAAAGAAAAGCTTAGCTAGAGTAACTATATTAATATCCTTTATAATAGGAAAGTAATATACTATCTTAGAAAACTAATTAATAATAACTAGAATAGAATTATATATATAATCTCTAAATCTAATAGAAGATAGTAATCTAGTAATAAAGTCTATAGAAAGGTATCTCTAAGATATTTTAGAGATCTCTAATAAGTATAATCGACTATAAGGCTTATAGTATTTAGTTTTAGTTTATTAATAGATATTATATAAGGAAACGTATTCTAATATCTTTTTAGTAATTCTAGGCTAATAATACTTAATAGCGATAATATATTATATTTATATAATACTATAATATCTAGTAATAGAATTATTATAATTCTATTATAAGATTTCTTATTTAAGTAGTATAAAGCTAGGAATATATATTTTCCTATTATAATAAAAAAGATTATTATTATCGAATTCCTACTATTCTTCTAGCTAAAACTAATAAAATATCTTTAAGATATCTAGAAGAGACTCTATTAGTATCTTATCTATACTACTTCTAGCTATCTATATAGCTCTAGTTTAGATATCTTCTATCTATTACTATAGTTTTTTAATAATCTTTTTCTTTCTCTTTTCTTTCTCTTCTAATTTCCTATTAGCTAATAATTTATTTAATAGTTAGGTAATATATAAATATCTCTATATAAAATATTAGTAGAAGTTAGTAAAACCTAAAAAGACTTAAACGTTTCTATAACTATAAGATATAGACTAATCTTAGATAGCTTTTATCTATTTCTTATCTATTATAATATTCTCTAGAGTAATTATAAATCCTAAGAATTCTATATACTTAGTATAGAATTTATACTTAGAAGGTTTAGTATATAACTTCTATTAATATAATCTTTTAAGTACTATTTAGATATACTTATTATATTTTTTAGAGTTCTCTAAATAGATTAATATATTATTTAGATAGATTATATAGATATAATTAACTAGTCTAGTAAGAGCTTAGTTAATATATAACTAGAAGATAGTAGAAGTATTAGCTAAGCTAAATAGTATAATAAGATATTCGAATAGACTATAATAAGTCTTAAAAGCTATCTTCTATTTATCTTCTTTATAAATATAAAGGTAATAATAAGTATCTTTAAGGTCTAATTTAGAGAAGATCTTAGCCTTACTAAGCTAATTAAGGAGCTTACTAATAAGTAGTAGTAGATACTAGTCCTTAATAGTAATTTTATTAAAACTATAGTAGTTAATATATAAGCGAAAACTACTATCCTTTTTTAGAATAAAAAGAATAGAAGTACTATATAGAGACTTACTAGACTAGATCTAGCCTTTAGCTAGAGCCTAATCGATATATTTATAAAGTATCTTTAGTTCGTTCTATAAGAGATTATAAATAGATAGTTATAGAGAAATTTTATCTACTTCTAATTTAATAGTATAATTATATTAGAAATACTAAGGAATAATACTAGTAAGGTTAGTATTAAAGACATTAATATAGTTCTTAAATACTATAGATACTTCTTAATAAACTTTAATAGTAGTAATAATAGTATACTAATAAACAGAGCTAAAAAGTAAAGCTAATTTAGTATAAGAATTATAAAGGATTTTAAATCTAGAATAGATAATAAGTACTTTAATCTACTAGAAATCTTATTAGCTATAATTAATAGTAGTAGGATTATAGTTATTTTTTTCTTAGTTAAAGAGAATTATTAGAGCTTCTACTACTAGAATATAGAAATAGTCTAGAAATATCTCTAAAATACTAGTAAGATTATAATTAGAATCTAGTAATTCTTTATTAATAGTTTCTAGTCTAATAATATACTAACTATTTCTAAGTTAGAAAGTAGCTAATCTATTAATAGTTACTATAAGAATATAATAAATAGGATTACTAGTAGCCTTACTACTTTCTTTAGAAGATATAGTACTAATAAGTAAATAGTACTATATTAAAAGTAGATATACTAGTTAAAAGGACTTTTAGATAACTTAGAAGTATCTCGAAAGGGCCTAGTAGATACTAATAATATAGTTACTACTATTTAGATATTATACTTAATATAGCTATACTTCTAAAAAGAATTCTAAAATAATATTCTATATAGAAATAGTAAATAGAGAGTATTAATATAAGTAAATAATAGTCTTAGTATTTAACGAAATTACTTAAGAAGTAAATAATTCTTAAGATATATATAGTTATCTTATTCTATAGTACTAAGAGTTAAATAATCTAGAATTATCTATAAAGTACTTCTAAAATACTTTATAGATATCTAGTATAAGTTTTAATAATATAGAAGAATATTTTCTTATACTTCTAAAAAGTATATTTTATATATAATCTAGAAGATAAGAATACTAAAGCTAGATTTATAATATTAACTATGTTTATATATATTATTAATAGTACTAGCTATCTCTCTTAAAAGAATAGTCTATATACTATATTTATAGAAATCCTAAATCTTAATAGTTTTAAGTCTATTCTAATACTCTTTTATAAGAACGTTATTACTATAGCTAAATCTATAGAATATTTCTATAGATAGATATATAGATAGATATATAGATAGATATATAGATAGATATATAGATAAATACTATTACTAGATATATTAATCTTTTCTTTTATAGATAGGAAGTAATAGAATTACTTTATATTTTGACTTACTATTAGTTAAATATTAAAGATATATATAGTAGTAAAATAGTTCAGACTCTAAATAGTATATAAGATACTTAATAATATCTATAATCCTAGTTATAATAATAGTATAAAGAATAAGTAATATATAGCGATAGATATATATATAGATTAGTTATATATCTTATATATTAGTAGGATATATATCCTAAGAGAAGTAGGCTACTAGAGAATAGTTATTAGAACTATATATATATCTATAGGTATTAGAGTATATTTTCTATTTTCTATATAGATTTGTGTTACTTAGCTCGATACTAGCTAATATTCGTCTTAGTAGTAGTAAATATAGTAAGTTTTAGAACCTATCGTATTAGCTATATACTAATATATATATATATATAGATATATACTAGATACTATCGATAGTTATAGCTATTAGTTCTACTATATCTCTAGCTATATTACTAAAATAGTTATATTATAACTACTACTAAGACGAATATTAGCTAGCGTTAAGCTAAGTAACGTAAATCTATATAGGGATTAGTAGGAAATAGACTATATATAGATATATAACCGATTTTATCTTTATTATTACTAATCCTTTTACGTCTATCTTACTATCTTATTATATACTTATATCTATATCTATAGATATTCTACCTATAATATAAGTAGCTCTAGTAGTATTAGGATATAGAGCTATTAAGATTATATATCTAGAGCTATAGATATAGATATATCTATATTTATAGTAGTATCTATATTTATAGATATAGCTTATAGTATTCTAGATACTAAGTTTAGTATAGGTCTATATATTAAAGAGCCTATATTAGTTATTAATATCTAGTCTTATAGTATATAATCTATAGTCGCTAGTTAACCTATATCTATAGATATATCTATAGATATACTAAGCTAACTAGATATTAGTAATAGAGTAATAGTAACGAATCCCTATTTATTACTATATCTAGATATAGATATATATATAGAAGGAGATATATTCTATACTTTATAGTCGGTACTAGCTTGCTTATATTATTAGCTTATAACCTCTAGTATTAGGTCCTAAATTAGTATTAGATATAGATATATACTAGATAGTAGTACTAGAAATAGGAATAGTTATAAAATAGTAGTAGGCCTAGAACTTCTAATTAGGTCTATGTCTAATAATAGCGATATCTATATATTTAGTAGTAAGCTCTATTATATACTTTAAGTCTAGATAGATATTTCTATTTCTTATATAGTTCTTAGTATAGATATAGTAGTAATCTAGGCTCTAGTAGAGTAATATATATTATTAATCTAAGAGATATATTTATCTTTACTATTACTACTATATATATAGAGATTACTAGTATTATATTCTTAATATATCTATTATATAGCCTTTTCTTAGATTATCTTCGTCTTTTTAACTACTATAATCGTTAGTATATATATAGCTAAGACTAAAGATCTAACTATATCTTACTTCTATAGAGCTCTCTTATATTTTACTTATATAGATATATTAGTAAGAATATATCCTATCCTAGTCTTAGTATAGCTATTAAACTAGTCGATATTATATATATCTATAAGTACGTCTCTCTAGATACCTATAATAAGTAGTAGATTGTTTTTAAAGATATAGGACTTATATCTAGTCTACTTATTAGTATTTATATTCGCTTATCTATTTCTATATATATACTTATTTATAAGCAAATATTTAGGATTAATTATAGTAGTAATAATATCGCTTTTTTTATTTATTACCTAGTTTTAGATATTCTTATTCCTAGATTCTAAGATCTAAATATTAGTATATATTAGGCTATAGATATAGATACGACTATATACTAGAGGATACTAAAGGTAATATAATATTTCTTTTAGCTTAGAATATTAATAATTAAGAATATATCCTTCCTTTCCTTATATAAAACTAGTCTATTCTACTTATTTATAGCTTTCTCTATATTCCGAAGAAAGTATATATAATAGAATATAAGTATATACTAAAAGTAACACTCTAGACTATAGATTAGATTAAGCTTATAAAGGTATTAACTAAGGCCTATTAGTTAGTAGAATTTATATAGACCTATATATATATATATATATATATATATATATACCTATATATTATATATTAAGCTAATCTATAGTAATATAGTATTATATTTCGTTAATTCTATTAATATATATCTACTTATAACTACCTATATCTACGATCTTAGCTAAGGTTATAAATAAGTACTTAAAAACGAGATAGTAGATCCTTATAGTATTCTTCTTATTATAGATAACTCGGGCTAGAATAAATACTAATTAGTTAGTAGATCTATATATATAGGGACTAGTATATATATACTTTCTATCTTAGATAAGCTTAACTATAAAAATAACCTTATTAATTATCTTTCTAGTAATATACTTATATAATATATTTATATTAAATAATTAGATAGATATAAATACTTCTACCTATTCTTTAAAAAAGTATACTACTATCTATATACTAAATAGATCGATATAGATATCTTAGATATATTACTAGTAGAATAAGTCTATATCTATATATAAGAATATAGATATATATTATAGCTAGATCGAGCTACTACTATTTAAAAGACTATTTAACTATATTAATATCGCGAAGGTAACTATATTCTATATACTTAAGCTTTACTATTATTATAGTTATATACGAAGTATTATTTAAAGCTATATAAAGCCTACTAAGAAATAATTTGCCTTTACTATTAAGGAACTCGTATAGTATTAGATAGATCTAGAAGTAGACTAATAGATAAGTATAGATATATCTATAGATTTATATATATATATATATCTATTATTAAGTCTAGTACTATATACTTCTAAATTAATATCTCGAACTCGATATAGATAAGAATAGATATTTTAGTTAAAAGAAAAGAAATATATATATATTTACCTCTAGATATAACTATTATAAAGAACGTTCATATAGAGTTATATAGTATAATAAAATTAAATTAAATTTTACTTTATATAGCTAGTAGATAAGCCTATCCTATTCTTAGAGATAATCTACTTCTAAAAAGAAATTTATAATAGGCTAGATATATAGTAATATATAGGATATCTATTAACCGATAAGTTAATAGAAGATAGAACTAATAAGTACCTTATTTAGAACTATATATAGCGCTACGTAAAAAGTATATATATTATATATATTCTATATATATATATATACTAAGTAAGCCTTAGTAGAAGATATTATTTTCTTAAGGTCCTTATAATTATCTCCTTTTCTCTAGTATAGCTATTCTTAGCTATAGATATAGCCTAATCTTATATTAAGCTTCTCTATTTAGTATATTCGTTATACTTCTTATATATTCTAGTTACTCTATACTAGTTACTATATACGAGAAATCTATTATCTAGTAAATCCGCTTTTATTATAAATATATAAAAGTAGTTACTATATATTTACTATATAGTCTCAAAAACGTATTAATTATAGGCTATAGTAATATATACTTACTATAAGCTATACGAGTATTTAAAGTATCTATTATCTACTTAAGAATTCTTCCTTATTTCTAAGCTATCTATATTTAATATATCTATATCTTATAACTATCTTATATTCTTCTTACCTACTTTTAGTAAGAACTTTATTTCCTATACTAATAACTTTACTAGTAACTACCTTATTTAGTATATAAGCTCTATCTATATTATAGATAGATTATAAGTATAGTATATACGATCTAGCTACTATTAATATTTCTATATAGAAATACTAGAAAAAAGTAGCTAAGAACTATATCTACTATTTCTACTATATAACTACTAATAGTATATATACTTCTTATTAGTACTTTATATATACTTTATAACTAATTCGCTATTATAGAGAACCTTATCGATATCTATAAGGATAGTAATATAAATCCGGCTAATAAGAAGAAGTATAAGTAGTAAGCTTATTAATCGCTTATATCTTATATATACCTTTTAACTAACTCTTATTAGATATACTAATAGTTAGTATCCTTATAAGCCTATTACTATTTCCTTTCTTATCTTATATCTAAGTTATATATATAATATATATAAATAGTATAATAAGTATAATTCTCTCGATCTATAGTATAATAGTAATACTTAGCTAGTCTAGTAAGCTCTTACTAATATTAAGATCGAGCTCTAAGCCTATATCGACTATAAGTATATCCTATTCTTTATATACTTCTCGCTTACTAATTATATATAGTTCTATTATCTCTTATATATATCTTCTATTATTATAAGAATAATATTACTACTACTAGTATATCTATTAAGAGTAAGGGCTATATAGGTAATATATAGACTATTAGTAATCTCGATCTTATCGAGATACTAGAATATATTAACTCTAATCTCTCTAATTTTATTAAAATTAGCTACTAGATAAATCTTTTTATTTAGTCTTTTCTTATACTTTATATACTAATCTTATTAGAATCTTATCCTCTATAGTAGTTCTACTACTATAGCTACTATAGCTACTATTAACGAGACTACTAGCTATACTACTACTAATAATAATAATAAAAATAAGGAGGATAATAATAATAATACTTTTATAGATAGTAGTTTAAGTATCTAAATAGTATAGTAGTAGTATATATATATACTATATATATAATTTCTTAGCCTTAGACTACTAGCCCTTTTAATAGTAAAATAAGTATATACTATTAATCTTATCTTATTCTTATTCTTATTTATACTTATAACTCGCTTATATTTTAAAAGTATTAAGTACTATAGTATCCTTTATATAATTAGCTAGTTCCTATATATTATACTTATCTAGCTATTCTATCTACTTAATAAGATAGTAGATCTTTCTTTTCTATATTCTCTTCTTTATAATTTTCTCTATATACCTCCTATCTACTTTCTCTATAATAGATATACTTATATTATACTTCTTATTCTTATAATCCTTCTAAGACTTAAGTAATAATATATAAAATATATTATAGATTCTTATACTCGATAGTAGTACTAGATAGTATATCTATATATCTACTATATCGATAATATAAAAGGAATCTAGAAACTTTAGTTTAAGTTTCTTCTTTAGTATATCTAGCTTAATATTCTTAGATACTAGTAATACTAGATTATCTATATTATACTTCTTTACTTTATAATAAGTATTATAGTACTTTACCTAATACTTAGCTATAGTCTTCTAGTATTATATAAGTATTTTATATACTTATTATAATTATTTTATAGTATCGATTACTACTAGTATCCTTTTTTTAAATAGCTTGTCTCGAGCTATAGAAGTTACTAGAGTTAATATAGATACTATATCCGGATTATAGCTATATAGTATTCTAAAGAGGCTTATATAGAATATAGGATATATACTATTATTATAGATAAACTCTATCTATAGTAACTATAATATCTAGTCTTTTTAGTCTTTAGAGTAGTAGTAATATAGATACTATTTAAGTATCTAATTTATATATTCTATCTAACTATCGGTCTATAGATAAAAAGCTATACTAAGCTTATACTTTATATATATCTTATAGTAGAAGTCGCTCTAAAACTAGCTTATAAATAGGGATCCTTAATTACTTATAATATCTACTAGTATTCTAAACCTCCTAATTACTTCTCTTTAAAGGATCTCTATAAGCTCTACTACTATATACTTCTTTATTATAGGAATAAAAAGGCTTATTTTTATATAGTAGTTAACTATTATAAGTATTATAGTATAGATATAGATACTAAGTTTACTTAGTAAAAGATTAGTAATAAAGTCTATTATTAATTCCTACTATAGTTTCTCTAGTATTAGTAATATAGCTAACTTGTTATATAGATAATAGTATTTTATTTTCGACCTTTAGTATATTATATAGATAGAGATATATTTAGTAATCTTTTAGAATATATTAGACTAAAAGTACTTTCTATAGATTAGTTCTATAGTCTTTATATATCCGAAGTATTCTATAAATAGATCGTTATAGTATATATATATTACTTATATTCTTAGTATATAATCCTTTAGTATAAATATAGTATTATTCTAGAAAAGGATATTATTATAGAATAAATATTTTTCGAATATATTTCTATTATTCTTTATAGTCTTATATAGTTTCTTTACTAAGGACTCTAATTACTAGAGAATCTATATAAAGCTAAGTAATAAGTCTAGTACTTAGTAGTATAGACTATTATTTTTAATAACTACTATAGCTATTTTTACTAGATAGAAAACGAAGCTATTATATCTATCTTATATAGCTCCTACTTCTCTTATAGAGATATATATTATAGAGATATACTTTATAACCGATTCTATATTCTTAGTAAAATTAGACTATACTAAAAGCTTAGCTTATAAAGTTAGTAGTAGATTACTTACTATCTATAACTTATCTTTATAGTTACTTCTTTTTAATAGTATATTAGTAGGATTCTTTTTTTCTATCTAGTATTTAATTATAAAATTAAAAGGAGCTAGGAATATAGCCTATCTTACTTATCTACTAACTAACTACTTTATAGTCTAGAATCCCTTAAGATTAGTATAGTTAATAAGTATATATACTATATACTAAAAGCTATTAAAGTATAGTTTCTAATACTTAAAGATTCTACTACTACTAGTAGTTCTTAGTTATAGGTTTTATAATTAGTCTCTATAGGAATTATCTTTTTTAACTAGAAAGTAATAGAATACTAGTAGTCTTCTTTTTCTTATTATAAAAGGATACCTACTACTATAAATATAGATATATTAGTTTTAAGATATAAGTATTTTATAAAATCGAAATATTAAAGTATCGATATAGAATAGAAAATATTCTTTAGGCTTTAGAAAGCCTATTCTTTAGCTATATCCTACTTAATCTAACTAGACTTCTTACTATTCTTAGCTTTCTTTAAGAGAACTATTAGAGATATAATAATTCTTAAATAGTTAGGAATAAATTTATAATAGAAGTTATAGAATCCGAGAAAGGACTAGATCTTAGTAAGAGTCGAGAGCTATAGCTATTCGGTAATTACGTTTATTTTATTCTAATCTATCGAGATATCTTTAGTACTTATAATAAATTCTAGGAACTTAACTTATTTCTTCTAGAAGAAGTACTTCTTCTAATTTATATATAAAACGAATCTCTAAAGCTACTTAAATACTATATATATATTATATATATAGTTCTCTTATATTTTACTATAGACTAGGATATTATCTAAATAGACTATATAGTATATATTAACTAATCTAGTAAGGACTCGGTTAATATAGTTCTAAAATATTATAGATATATTAGTTAAACTAAAGAATATAATATAATATTCGAAGTATCTATATTATATACGAAATATAGTCTTCTACTTATTATCTTACTTAATCTAAATATAATAGTATATATTCTATAGATCTAAGAATATATACTATTTAGTATCTTTAAGTCTATTAAGTATCTTACTTATAAGAGATAGAAAGTAATAATTCTTAATAGTAATTTCGTTTAATTCTCTATAATTAATATAGAATTAGAAACTACTATCCTTTTTTAGTATAAATAAGATTAGTATATTTGTCTTACTTATACTAGACTAGATCTAATTATTATTAAGGACTTTAATAAGGTATTTACGAAGCTTAGAAAGTTCTTATTCGGACTAATAGTAGAGAGTCTTATATAGTAGTTTCTTACTATCGATTAGGTTAATTATATACTCTATATTCTTATAGAGTTTATATCTTACTTTAGATATTAATATAAAGATATCTATAAAGTCTTTAAACTTATTAGATAGATCTATTCTATTAGAGATATTAATACTATATAAATTAATTATATATATATATATATTATACTATATATATCCTTTTAGAACTATTATAGTTTTTAAATACTAATCGTATATATACTACTAGCTTTACTATAGATCTATATATCTATTATACTATCGATAATAACCTTCTAATCTCTTTTCTATAGTCTATCTAAAATAATATCTAGACTTAGTATCTCGAAGATATAGAAGATACTATTCGTAACTCGCTCTTATTCTAATAAGTCTATAATATATAGGCTTAAGTAATATATTCTATAATAGTAGTCTCGCTCCTTTTAGAAGCTATCTATATTTAGAAGTATAGTATTAATAATCTATTAGGATTAGTACTAAAAAACGAATTCTTAGAAGATAATATTAATATTAGTAGTATTATCTAGTAAGTATTTAACTCGTATATTACTTTTCTATATAACTATTATACTATATACTTATTTTAATAATATATAAATAACTAAGCTATTAGAATTAGTTATAGTACTTATTCTTAGTTTTTAGATAGTACTTTCCCTTTTCCCTTATTAACTATCTTAATCTTATATATACTATATAAGTCGCTATTCTTTTATAAGTAGTAGTTAGAGTAATCGGTCTTAGAATAGCCCTTTCTATAGTATCTATAATATTCGACTTTATTAATATTCTAGTTACCTTTTTTATTATTACTTTATAACTACTTATTACTTACTTTTCGATCGTAAATAGACTACTTCTTACTACTACTACTACTATAGTTATCGAAGTAATACTTCTTCTTATTCTTACTATAGTTATTATTATTATATTCTCGTTACTTTCTATATATCTTATCTAGTATCTTAATATAAGCTATAAGCTCTACGAGCTCTTATTATAATACTAGAATAGTATAGTACTTAATAATTATACTATATAGTATAGACTATAGCTTTACGAATAGATATTATACTTATTATATCTCGATATAGTCGCTTAGCTAATCTTCTAGTACTATAAGCTCGAGAATAAAGTTCTAAACCGACTAGTTCTTATACTAACGAATATTTTTATACTCGAGGATTACGTCTAGTATACGATTTATAGAATTACCGATATAGTTATAGTAGAAGTCCTTAAAGTCCTAATATATATATATATCTAGATTCTCGATATTATAGTTATTATACTACTTTTTATAAGTATTATCTATAAAATATATAATACTATATAGTATTTTACTATTATTTATATAGTAGATATCTTCTAATAATATAAAGATTAAGACTAGTTCCTATAGAAACCTCCTCGCCTTTTTAATAGTATTATCTTTAAAAAGCTTAGATTCCTTTAGTTATAGCTTACTACTTATAAAGCCTATAACTATATCTACTATACTTAGCTTATTTATATTATTTAAGATATATATCGATATAGAATATAGACTTAGTTAATATAGAAGAATATAGATTATAGTCTTAATAGACTCGGAATTAGAAGAGTTAGAGTTATTAGTAGTAGTAGATCCTATAGGCTCCTATTTTAGTTATTTATTATCTATTTCTTAACTAGCTCTTATCTATATTCTTCTCGTATTATATTATATATAAAGATATATATTTTTATACTTAAGCTTCTAAGCTTAGACTTCTTATTTTAGTAGTTTCTATTCTACCTTTTTATATATAAGATACTCGTTTAGTATAGTCTATCGCTTATTAAGTATAGCTTATTATTTAGTATTCTATTAGATATATTCCTTATTAGTTATAGATATATTATTATTCTTACTATTCGATATAGTTACTTTATCTATATCTATTATATAAGATTCTATAGGCTACTATAATAGATAGACTTATTAGAACTATAATAGGCTAGATATATAGTAATATATAGGATATCTATTAACCGATAAGTCGATAGAAAGTAGAACTAATAAGTGCCTTATTTAGAACTATATATAGTACTATATAAAAAGTATATATATTATATACGTTCCGTATATATATACTAAATAAGCCTTAGTAGGAGATATTACCTTCTTAAGATCCTTATAAGTAATTAGTAAGTATAATAATATATATATATCTATAGTTATAACTATTTAAATATTTAGGGATTATTATAATATATTTAATATATTTAATAGAAAGAGAGCTATAAATAGTATTTATTATAAGAATAGATCTAGATTAAGGTAATAGCTAAGAAAAGTAAGTAGATATAATTAAAAGTATATATATATCTTTATATATAATATTAGAGTTTAGTTTATTCTTAGTTATAGTACTTAATATAATATTATCTTTATTCTCTAGTATTTTCTTAGTAAATATATTAGATACTTATCTATATTTTAGTATATATTTTAGTATATATATATTTTAATATTTATAGAAAATAATAATAAATTATTAAAATATTTATACTTATATCTCTTTTTATATTTCTTCTATATATATAGAATAAATATAAAGTCTATAGCTATAATCTCGACTTTATATAGTTATAAGATAGGAAAAATAGATAGTACTAGAGAAAGAGAAATAAAAATAGATTAATTAGTAGAAATATAGATATATATATACTAATATATAGTTAAGCCCGTATACGGACGTATACAGGCCCGAGTTTCGGAGATTGGTAAAGTCCGATTTTAGCGTGGTCTAGCGCAGATTTATCTGGTAGTACCAGGAAGGTGGAAACTGTACGGAGTAGGGTTGGTAGAAGCCGAAGAGTGTCATAAGCACCTCGGCTCGTTTCTTGGTGGCTGCGAACGCCTTCGGAACGCTTTGCTCATTGTTAGTCGCAACTCTCCCCATACTTCGACTTTGCCTAGGCACTACACATCTCTTACATACACCACTCCTTACTCCTTACCTTCTCTATCTTGTCGTCAAGTCGCACGTATACTTGCCCGCCGTAAAGTGTATTGTTGCGCTGACACCCTGGTCCGCGATCGTCGGTTCATCGGCGAGCTTATCGACTCCGCACGACGACGACATCGAGTTGAGATGCTTTGAGACATTGCGCTCAACGAAACGACGGCGACACAGCGCGCGAACAGTGCAAACGGCCAGCGATAGCCAGCGTGCATACGCCGAAAGAGTGTAGTCGCGAGCGTCGAGCACAATGTCTGCCGGCTCACCTCCCAAGCCGTGGGAGAGAGCGGCGGCCGGGGGCGGTTCCGGTATGTTTTCAGCACCTCAGCAACGAGATGCAATGGCTGACAGAGAAGTAGCGGCAGTGCCCACGTCAACAACAACTACCGCCACCGCAGCGACGCCCACCGCAAGTGGAGCGCCCGCCCTTCCAGCCAGAACAGATGCGCTAAACCAGGTCGCAACCCGGACGGCGACAAATTACAGTAGTCCGTACAACAGAACATCGCCATATTCCTCGCCATATGGATACGGTGGAATGAGCGGCATGAGTTCATACAGCTCCCCTTACAACCGATTCGGCGGCATGGGAGGAATGTACGGCGGTGGCATGTATGGTGGAGGTTATGGAGGGATGGGCGGCATGTACGGCGGAGGCATGTATGGACAGCAGGGCATGCAAATCGGGCCAGACGGACAGCCTATGAGCCTGACGCAGAGCTTCAGCAACAGCACGCAGGCGACGTTTCAAATGATCGAGAGCATAGTTGGCGCATTCGCTGGATTTTCGCAAATGCTGGAGAGCACGTACATGGCCACACATTCATCATTCTTTGCGATGGTCAGTGTTGCGGAGCAGTTTGGAAACCTCAAGCAGACGCTGGGCTCGATCCTGGGCATTTTCACAGTCATGAGATGGATACGAACGGCTATTGCGAAACTCACGGGACGACCGCCTCCAGCAGATTCGAAGGCGCTCACGGCGGCAAACTTCGCTGCTTTTACTGGCAAGGCCGGCGCAGATGGTGCTCCTGGACAGCCAAAGCCAAGCAGGAAACCATTCATCTTTTTCATTGCCGCAGTCGTGGGTCTTCCATGGCTTATGGGTAAGCTCATAAGGGCAATGGCAGCATCGCAAGAAGCAGAGCAGCAGCGTCAGCTTGCGAATGCACCATACGGTCCAGATGGCCAGCAGCAACCTCTGGACCCATCGAAGCTCGACTTCTGTCGAGCAATCTACGACTATCCACAAGCAGGCCAGCAATTCAACGAAGGTGTTGATTTGGCCGTAAAGAAGGGCGACCTTGTGGCCGTTCTCTCCAAGACAGACCCAATGGGTCAGCCATCCGAATGGTGGCGATGCAGAGCACGGGACGGAGGCGTCGGATACATTCCATCACCATTCCTGGAGACCATCCAGCGAAGACCACAAGCACAAATCGCCGCGAAGCCCAATGCAAGTGCGCCAGGCAGCGAAGCGAATTCAAGACTCAACACCATGACAACAGATCCGCAGAGTCGTGCGAACAGCATGAAGATCACGGACAAAGAGAAGGCAGAGGTGAAGAAGGCGCCAAAAGACCTGCCACCGGTCATTAAGGGCAAGGCAGGAGATATTCCGCTTGAGAGCTTTCAGCGAGGAGCATTCAATTCTTGAGCGTTTAATGACACTTTTTCACCATTTGTATAGCCACCCTTTTTCCGGATATTTGCGCGGCGTTGGAGGCGTACTGTAGATAAGTCCACGGCCGGCTCGCGCTTCGCGCAGGACATTGTTATTATGATGTAGTGTGGAGAAAAGCACTTTCAAGTCTTCATTTCACGTGCATGCATTTGTCTGCTCGATCTCTGCTTAAGACCACTACTTTCTTACTCGAAATGCTGCAAATGCAGAGCCCAGCTCAATTCATAACCTCAATGTTAACCCCCGGAAGCGCAGCAAACATCGCCGCGCCACCATGTTGTAAATGCACCCAACTCTCCGTATCCTTTTGCTTCTGTTTGTAATTCATCACATCCTCACATCTGTGCGGTGTTCCAACCGTTTCACCACAAATGCAAGTCCACGCTCGGAGAGAATTTGTTCTGAAGGATGTCAGATCAGATCACTTTCCTGCTTCACTGGCCTATATTTTAGTGACTTGAGTAAGGTAGGGGATATAGGTATGGGACTTACGTGAGTTTGGCGACTAATGCTTCGCGGAACTCCTTAATCATACTCTCCGGCCACGGCTTAGTAGCTTTTGGATCCTTCTTACTGTCGTCTTTGAGGAGGAAGGCGCCCTTATGAAAAGACAGGATGTCGACGGCTTTAGTCTTGTCCTTGTCTTCGCGACGGCTTACGACCGCTTGGAGGAATTTGTAGCCGTCGTTCCAGAATGCTTTGGCGGCTTTTATTGGGTCTCCTTCGGCGAAGACGCCGGTTTCGAAGTGCAAGCGGGTGAGGGTTGTGACTTCGCTGAGGTAGTGAAGGGCGTTGCGGGCGGAGGTCTTTTGGTAGGTTTTGATCTCGACGTTTGTGACGGTGTTGCGGAGGTTGGAGTTGGCCATGAAGAAGTCGACGGTTGTTTGGGTTGTGTCGAAGCGGAGGGGGAGGGGGGTGAAGATTTGGAGGGCTTCTTTACGGACCTAAGAGGGGAGATCAGCAAAGTGAGGAAGTGAGATTGAGAAGAGGTTGGCACTCACTTCCTTGCTGACTGCTAAAAGTGCCACGCGCTGCTTGGAGCCATCGGCGAAGGCCTTGGCGTATGGCTCTTTGGTTGTGGGACGCTTGCCGTCGATGACGATTGAGTCGTTGACTTTGCCTTTGGCGGCGAAGTAGTAGCGGTAGACCAGAGTGCGTGCCTCATCGGGAATGGACATAAAGTCAAAAGGCTTGGCTGGACGGACGATGATAGCTTGATGGCCAGCATAGTCGCCATCGGTGAGCATAATCTACAAAATACCAGATTAGTATCGAGCAACTATGTTGGGACGAGGCATTGGACCACTGAACTTACCGACTTCTCGATCGTGAAGGCATTGTCGGCACCAAGTTTGAGGATCTTGGCGTAAGGGACACCCTTTGTGCGAAGTGCTGCTTGAGGATTGTCTCCCTCATAGCTCACATCGATAGGTACGAGGGGTCCAGTGGTGTCCTTCGGGAGCCGGGTGAACTCGACACTCTGACTACCGGCGCGCTTGCTTGGGGTCTTGGATGGGGTCTTCGACGGGGTCTTGGTGGGAGTGGCATCCTCTGCCTTTGCCTTCGATTTGGACTTCTCTGGGGTGGCCGGCGCCTTGTCCTCCGCCTTGACCTTCTGTGCAGCATTAGTAGGAGAGACAAAAGTAGACGTCGTGAGTACGCACCGTTGCACCCTTCGGCGGCATCTTCAGCTCTCTGCCTCCCTTGGACCTGTCACTGACTTGTTGTTTGCTGAAAGAGTGGTTGCGTGTGTTTGGTGTTGCGAAATGGTGTTGAGTGTTGGAACAAGTGGAAGTTGGAAGGATGGAGATCAATTGAAGATATAACGCAGCGGACAAGCTCACTTACACGCTAACGACCGAAGCAAGAAGGAAACGGCACTGGAAGCTCACGACAGTCAGGCATGCTGTTTGAAGTGAGGCTGATTCGATGGCCATTGGCTAATTGTTATCCACTGGTGGGGAGTCAGACTGTAGCCTATGGACACTCATGCAGGACCGTTGAGGTGAGATCGTGCTTCGTGGAACATCAGAAAAGGTATTGGCAGGTCTTGCTGAGAGAGAGTCGTAGGATTGGCCTCAGAGATTATTTTGAGCTTTCGTTCCTTAGCCAAGGCTTGTCGATTGCGCTCGACGATGGCATCACGGTACGTCCATAGCAGCCAAGCTTGCATTCTGAAGCTTCGGAGTCTTTCTCTTCTTCCTTCCTTTCCTGCAGGAAGCTCGGAGTCTTGCCACGATCGGCTCCTTCTGCTCAGATTCATGTAGGCTGTATGCTCTGATCAGTGGAGTATCGTAGTCCTTCAAGAAGTGGTGGTGCCATGATTGTCTTGCTCAGCAGTTGGAGCAATGCAAACGGCAGAGCATCATGCATGGACCATGGCCTATAGTTGTATTCTTGTACTTATTTGCAGGCACTGTGCTAGCGTTCTGGAAGACCTTTCGGCATAAGAAATCCTTAGCCTTACGAGTGCAGGATGAAGTGGTGATGTTGTGACGTGAACAGTCCCTGCATGCCAAGACTTTGAAACGCGCTTCGCGGAGGAAGTCGCGCTTGGGACATAGTCTTGATTCCATTTCCATTGATCAGCTACACCTGCAATTCCACGATTCTATTAAGCATGGCGGAAGCAAATGGTACCAATGGCGTGAGCGCTGATGTTGAGATGAAGGAGGAAGTGCCAGCGGAGGTATATGCACCCAAGTCTCAGGCTTCATCCTACTCCAGCTAACATTCATAGACTTCCCTCAGCAACATACAGCAAGCAGATCCCACACATCCGAACCCGCCGCCACAAGGCTCTGTCAACCCATCGACCCTTTCACAGCCTGAGCATCTCTCTTCGATTGCGCCGGCAGTAGCGACACCTCCAGCAGGCTCGAGCGCCAATAGACCTGGTTCTATGCCACCGCAACCATCAGCTAGGCCTGAAAAGCCAGTAGCACACGGAGGACCGACGAGGCAATATCTGAACTCGCACGTCACGCCACATCTGCTCGAAGCTATGAAGTACTTGGCAGTATACGAGCCGGAAAAGCCATTGCTTTGGCTATCTGATTTCCTACGCGACCGCAGCAAAGAAGTTGAAGGCTGAGGAGCAAAGTAGGACACAAAAGTGGATGGAAAGTTTTGATTTAGCATAGCGACGGAGTTGGTGGAGAAGGAAGTGGATGGGCCCAACGCCCGCCACTGATTTGGGAAGATATCCATTTAGTCAAGCAGGCTGATGCAGAGGTACACACAATCTGGATGTGGAGCCTTTACTCCAGGCTCTCAGCAACTGCTGGCAGTCCTCGCTTTCACTCGGACAATGCTTGTCACTAGGAAAATGGCAGAGAGTTCTCCGACAATGCTCTTTGTATTCACAATTCCGCGCCTTTGTTGCGAAGAATCGCCCCCTGCAACATATTTAGACACGGCGTGCCCTCGGACTCGAGTCCACAACTTATTCACCCAGTCATTCTTTTGCAGGACATCGCTCTCCTGGTGAGAGCGTAGACTTGCATTAGACAGCCAAGCAGACTCGCCACAGACTTACACAAGTTTCATCCACCGCCACTGCTCCGAATCATTAGCCTTCTATCCCATCAAACACAATGGAAGAGATACGCGCTAAGACTATTCAGGCAGGCATCGAAAGAATGATGTTGGATCGTGAGCGTTTTCGTGCTAAGAATGACATGGCTTTCGAACGATTCTGGGAGTCGCGACTCAATGAGCTAAGAGACATCGGCATGCCCGAGGATCACCCACAGTTCCAGATTGTGGTAAGAGAAGATCGTGCTGCATTCCCACGATGGCAAGCTGCCAAGCGCCGAAGAGACGAGCTCACCGCACAACTGAAAGCCAAAGATGATGAGCTCGACAGAATCGAAGCAGAAGCCGTCGCAGTCGAAATGGAGCAGCGACAGGAAAAGGAGCGCAAGCACTACAAGTCAAGAGCATCCTATCGCTACACTGACATTCCATACAGGTCGCGTCGTGGATCTCAGCCCGAGAACTACTACAGCTACGACTCACGCAGACCATCTCAGGGAGACAGGTCCCGCAACCGCAACGAGCAGCGTCCTCCACCACGACAGCACAGCTCATACGAGCAAAAGCCTCGCCAAGACCAGTCTCGCGCCAGTTCAAGCCCAGATCCTGAGCCTCAATGTGCTCGCCCTTCGACTCAGACTTACGCCCAACAAGTCAAAGCTTGGTATGTCTACACTATCGCAGTGTTGTCAAACGACAATCGAGCCAACCTTAAGTATTTCCCGACTCCGCCTTCTGCGCCATGCACGACTAAGGAGTGTACCGCCGAAGACAGCCTCGCACCTGGCGTGTGTAGCTGTGCTATTCGATCTGCATTCGAAGCCGCACCTATCACTACCGGATACAAGAAGGAAGCGACCCGATGGCACCCGGACAAGTTCTCTTGCTGCTCTGAACCTTATCAGGAGCAATTGAAGCGGCAGGCTACTATGGTGTTCAAGATTGTCAAGGATATGTAAGAGGTAAGTTTTGCTTTGGCTTCGACTCATGAGGCTTTGAACTCATCCCAGAGAGTAATCGTAGGTACGGACGATTGCGCTCTCTTGCTATATTGTCATCTGTAAGTATGAAATCGTCGTTTCCACCCAATTCAGCTTTAATTTCTTCTTCAATGATTTCCTCTTTCCAGACGAAGTATCGCATTCCTGCTAAGTCGAAACAGACCCGACTCGCGAAACAGGCATTTACTCCTTCGACCCTGGAGCATCACGCACACAGAACAAATGACCTCATGATGCCAGCGGCAATAGCACGGCATCACGCCTGGAACAGCAGAGTTCTGTGGCGGCACCCTGCATACTGGCCACTCACTCCCTTGGGGTAAGGCTGTTGGTCTCTTCGCTGAGCCAGTGATAGCCTTCGCGGAAATGCTACCAACTGTGGTATGCGCTGTCTCCGGACCGCGCCATCTTAGAAGCGTTTCGGATAGCAAAAGCACTTGCCCTACATGCTATTCAACACGCCAGTGGATCGAATCGGCGTGGCCCCAACCATGCCTTCACTGCGTCAAGCTGGGACATGGCTCTTCGTTGTACCTGGCGAATTAGTTGCTGAAACAGGGATCATGAAAGCCCTCACGTAAGTCGGAAGGATGGATAAGGTCAATGAGGGTGCTGATGCTGTGTATTCAAATCTTACTTGCCGACTCTTGAGGCAATCTCATGGGCTGTATCTCGAGAAGTTGTTTTGGTCCTGAGTAGTTTTTGGGCACCCGTCCAAGTAGAGGATCACACTGAAGGCTGATATGTTAAAAGTCCGAGCAAACAGTAGTGAAAGAGTTCATCTGTGCACGAGTCACTTCAACAGGAATATCTTGTAGCGATATAGGGCTGAATTGTTACAGACTCAAATGCACATGGTCGACTCGAAAACGAAGCTGCGTCGCAAAACAAGAACAACCCTCGCACCAATCTCGGGCGACTGCCATTAGAGTCAATTGCTCTGAGGTTGTTGCTAAGCTCTGAAGATCTACGACGTTTGTTCTGTGCCACAGGGTCTTGATGAAGAGGGCACAAAAGTCATATCAAAGATCAGCGGCAAGCTGAACCGACTAATGAAACGCGACACCCACGTTGCCCATGGCGATCAGCAGCAAACCACGCGGCGTGCTACAAGATCCTTTGCAACTCTTTCGCTGGTGCACTTGATGCCAGCTCAGTTCAGCGTACGTTGGTAACACGTTCAGTAGTAACTCAATGGAAATAATATCTTCAGCTGCAAACTTCATCCTTTACTCAAAGACCAAGCTCAACGGTAGGCGCTGGCAGTTGCCGCAAATTCGCAGGATCTGGTAGGGTCGCGCGCCATTTACAAAAGACCTGATGTTGGTATAGGAGTGTTTGATCCAATCGCGATGTTTCCTCGGTATGTTCCTACAGCTTTTGAATCCTTCCAAAATCCTTCCAAAGCAATCCTTCCTCGCCTTTAAACCGTGCTTGTCTTTCTCGTCAGCACGCATGTATTACTATATATGTCGATCAAATGTAAAAATGATACATGAGGCGTTTGATGCGTTTGAGCTGAGTTGGCGATGTAGCGAATAGTGAATAGTTCTGTCCAAAGATTTTCGGTGAGCAGCTGAGGTTCTGTGCAACCGGCGGTGATCTTCGGTGGTATTTGCACGTTTGACAGGTAGGATTAGCGACGGTATGCGACCATTGGTGTGGTTCGCTGCACGCTGGCATGTTATCTTGTTCAGGGCTGAGTTAGTTGTACTGAAGGGTTGAGGTATAGAAGATGTCGTTTCCTTCTTGACTTTTCAATTGGAGTTCTTCGTTCTATCATTTAAGACGCCAAGATGAGTTTCTGTGCACCATTACCGCCATCCTACAGCCAGCCATACTCATCACTCTATTCATTCCAACCTTTCACTTCAGAGAAAAAATCAAGAAAGTCGAGGCAGAACTCGAACGACACCATGTCTCCAAGCAGGAAATCATCATACGTCCCATCCATTGAAAGACAACCATCAGACGTCGCGTCCTCAATACGAACAAGCAGTACATCCTCCTCACAACCATCCCTAAAAACAACCAAAACCAAGTCCTCATCAACCTCGCGCAAATCTACCCGCAGCTGGATCAAACGGATCTTCTCCTCATCACCAGAAGATATCGACGAGGACCCGACCGCCAAAGATAAGGAGAGGAACTCCATGTGGCGAAGCATGAGTCTAGGGTACGCTCACTACGCACCACCACCATTTGCATAAGGTATCGTAGCTGATAGTTCGTACAAGATACGAAAACGTCGGGCTATATGCTGACGTTGGAGAACTTACAGGAAGGTGAATATGGCCTCCCTGCTACATGGCTTGTCGTTGTCATTTCCGCATAATGGATATCCTTACTGAATGAAGGTGTTATACTGTAGGGCTATGAGGTGTTGCGGACCTTGGTGAGATAGGACCTGTCGATGGAGTAACGTCGACGAGAAAGGCTGATTGCGTTGCAAGGTCGAATCCCAAGCCTTCACCGTGGATGGGTGGATTCTGAGGATGCGCTGTTTTCGGAGTTTGTCATTGGTGTTCGAGAGTCTGGTGCTTAGCTGGCAATGATACCCAGATTGTAGATACATGGCTTTTTATTAGGCAGCAGGAGAGTTGCGATCCACGCTTCTCGAATTAATCAATTTCGAGCGCGATGCGGTAGGCACGTTCCTTGCTGCACAAGTAGACATTGTGAACCGCTCGACGCGCACTTTGCAGCGGAGACATGCACAAGAGCATTTCTCTAGGCTCTTGCCGTGAGTCTGCTAATAGTCTGCCATGCAGAGGAGCTCAGTGAAGAGGCATCATCAGCATTTGTGGATGACACGACCTCGACATGCGTTCTTATGCTAGGGCGTATGCTCGGACAAGAAACCCAACAAGTGGTCCACCAGCAAAGAGATCGGAGGTCTGGTTCATATCTTGGTCGCAAGCTTGGATGTGCCAGACTTTAATTGCCTCATTGAACTTTTGTAAGGTCCAGGATCGCCAGCGACCTCGATCAATGCCTTTAAGCTCTGGTATGTGATCCCAGAGTGCCCAAACACTCATCCAAGCTGTACCCATAGCCACCATTCCGCGAGAGTGTGTGTGCTGTGGTCGTGCTTTAGCATATTGGTGTGCCATCATGATATTGCAGCCCATACGTTCCATCACATCCAAGATCTCTTGAGTCGTGTCGATCTTGCTTTGGCTTAGTTCAGATAGCTTCAGTTGCAGATTCCCAAGGAACATGTGCGATTTCCAGTAGAGGACTGCTGCCTCGAGTTCGAGCACATCTTTGAATTCGAATGAGACCGGCACGAATTCAATGTCTTCAGCTTCGGACGTTTTGACCACTTGAACACGATGCAGCATACCACTCTCTGCCGTGTCGTCTTGTAGCTCCTTCAGCTGCTCAATGAGGTGATTGACTCGCACCATATTTGCTTCGGTCTCCACGCCATTTCGCAAACAGCGTACGATCTTGATTAGACCAGGAAGTCGAATGAGAAGTTGATTACTCAAGAACCTGAGCCGTGCGACATCTCTGGGCATTGTGTGAGACGATGCGGGCTGCAAATTGTACCATCTTGGATGATCGAACGGTGATGCTGTTCCTCGAGAACAAGGCTTGTGGAATGTTTGGTTGCGAATGTGGTACAAGATCGCTCGACTGATCTCGCTCTGATCTTCAGACTCCGGTCGTGCAAGCAAGACTTCGGCCAGAGCTCGCCAATGCCGAAGCGCTGCGGTGATATCGTCACTCTGCAAGAGTGCGTCAACGACTGCAAGTAACGCCACGGACATTAGAACCTCATCCGAAAGGCTTCTCTCATGCTGTGCGATAGTTCTACGCAACATCTCCATCGAGCGTAAGTAGTCTGGCAAAGTATTTGTGAGACCTTCGCTATCCTTCCTCAGCGCATAGGGTGTCACTTTGACCAATGCCTTCATCGCGTGGTCTACAGTGGTACTATGGCCAAGCCTGCAGGGCATCATCCTTAGCCATGTATGATCGATTCGAAGGCTTTGCAAGGATTCGCCGAACATCCGGCACAGTTGCATCTCATCGCAAGTTGGCACGTGAAATAGCATCGTAGTGCCGCCGTCCTCCAAACCGTGTTTCTGCTGCTCTGGCGCTTGTACATGTTTGCATTTGCGTTTTCGCCTGTAGCACTCTTTGCAAGCGGCTCCTCTTTTAGCTCTGCTTGGAAGCTGCTTTGCAGGGACCAGATCCTGCGTCGACATTCTAGCCAATCTCTATGCAGCGTTTGCGAGCACCTGTAGGGCTGAGGCCGCATGCAGGAGCCAGACACAGCCTGCTCAAATGCCTTTCAGGACAAACATTCGATGCTGTGTTTGCAGAGATAGAGCTCAAAAGATTGGTCGTTTGCTCAAGAGGCCGCGCCTAGAAAGAGCTCTAGCATTCAGTCTGGCACCTGCTTTCAGTGAGCGCTGGGTGGGAAGGCGAGTGGCTTCACGAGAGCACGCGACTCCTCTTGACCTGAGAATGCCATACCACAAGACAATGAGGACTCAGCTGAAGATAAGGGATTAGTGATCGGCATCGTGTGGTCGGCAGAGTACGGAAGCCATTTGCACTCAGATTGGCGTTGTTCTAGGCCTCTAACCTTCGGTCATGAAGTCCGTGATCGATCTCCTCACAAGTCATCGGTTTGTCGACCGATGGAATAACAGTCCTCCACCATGTTGCTAATCGCACAGTGATGGTGTCTTTGACGAGGCGAGGGTCCGAACTTCGAGGCGCAACGCAATCATCGGCAGAAAGGCTGAGCGGCCCTTTCACGAGTGGGCTGGGAACAGCTCCAAGATGTGGTAGGAGCATATGAGAGCCCTGACTCCATAAGTGCTTGGGAAATGATACTTGACTTGACTGTTCGAAGGAGGACAAACCCACAATGTTTCTATGTTTCTTGTGGAAGACGAAGACAACGCGTGAAGCGCGTACGAAGGAGTTCGTTTTGCGTGTGTCATCAGCGAATATCTAGGACCGTATTTACAGCCCATGCTCGGCGTCTAGACAACGACGTACAGTCGTAAAATTCGCCAGCGCGATAAAATCGAGTATTGCGAACAAGACTGTCTATTCAGATTTGTCGAAATCGGTGCGACGACCTCGCTGTCACCGTCGCAAAGAAGGAGGTTTTTAGCGTGCTAGGTTGTACTATGACACACGCCAAACTAACTCCTTCGTATAGAAAAGTGCCAAGAGTCCAAGACCAAGTTGCCGACATCGGAACAACAACGATTCATGCCTCTCTCAACTCCCAGGAGGCAAGCACAACTCTTGTCTTCGCCAACCATCTTCATCAGTGGTCCATTTTGCAATGAAGAACGCGCGATGTTCTACTGCCGCAGTATGAGACCATGATCATTGCCGTCGAAAGTGCATCGCCGCCGTACTCGCTGGACGAACCCACCAAATGGCACCCCAGCTATCAGCAGACGATAAAGAGATTCCAATAGGACAGCGGTTGATGAAAACAACCACTATTACAGCAGAACACAGTAGATCGCAGCGCTCAGATTCGCCACTACGATCTATCTCTTCATCGGCTTCGGAGAGTGTTCGCGATGCATGATGATACTTTCGCTTGTTAGTCATGCGCGCCTGGTGTTGCTAGGCCCCAAAACGATCCTGCAAACGATTTGCTGTAGAGATAAAATGTCACGAGAGCATTTCAATTATTGATCTACCACGAGAACTACCACGAGAACGAGGGAGGCATGATGGCTTTTGGTAGGCCATGCCATGCAGGCCTTGCACCTAACGATGAGCAGGACTTTCTCGTAGGGAGGACTGCTCAGACGATTTCTCGCTAGAAGTCCAGATGCTGAATGATAGCTCCAATGCCAAATTTGGACACTCACTTATCCCTTCTGGGAGGTTCAGGATGCGCCAGCCTCTATCAAACATGCTCTAGCCCTTGCACTGCTGCGGATAGGGACGATTTTACGTTGTATTTGTACTTCACTCACCCTTGGCATTGGCGCTTGGCAATTGCTTCTCGTCGACTTCACGTCTCTTTCTGGCCATGAAGGATGCAAGGTCAAAATCGCTGCATTGGCGCGCACCAACATGGATGTTCGCAGCGCTGCTCGTCGGCGTGCTGTTCGCTCTTGGACACCACATCTTCAACAGCTCTCTGGACGGCACACCGACAGCAGCGCCCAATGTCAATTTCGGAGCTTTCAACGTCTCACAGCAAGCATTGAATCTGGCGGGTGGAACAGCTTTTGCTTTCCTGGTACGAGCTTTTCTTGCCTATGCTGCAGCAATCGCATGGACACAAGTCTTCTGGCAGCTCCTGCGCCATACGGAAGTCTCTTTGGCGGGCCTAGATGCATTGTCTTCTCCACTTTTTAGCGATTTATCCCTTGAGGCTCTCAAAACATGGGCTACACATCCACTATTGTTGATGCTTGCATTCATCACACTGTAAGCTGCTGATCGTTCGGAGTCACTCAACTACTGACCCAATCCAGACTACTACCACTGCCCTCAATCGTCTCGCCGGCATCTTTGACAGTCCGAGCCGATCAAGTCATGCCTATACCTTCTCAGCAGATGAATACCCCAGCAGCCGACTTCAAAAGCTTTAAGATGTTCTCCGGCCTCGCTACGAGATGGGTTGATCCTGAGACTGGGCTGATTCATGGTGACTACGAAGGTCCGGAGGATATTGTACGCAGGGTTACGAACTATGTGCTCTCTTCGGGGCAGATGATCCCGTTCAGCGGCTTTCCTCCGAATGCGAGCTGGACAACAACCTTCGATGGACCGTATCTGCAATGCGACGCCGGAAACGAGACATGGACTCGACAAATCGCGACCAACATTGGCTCTGCGACGCTCAATGGCGTCACGAATGGCAACGTGAGCACAGTTCCATGTTCAACACCGAACTTTGTGGCCTGGACGCCCCAACGTAACTCGATTCTGCCATACAACATGACGGTACTCCTAAACAGTACGGGCTACGACCCCAACATGTGTCAACCAAGCAATCAGACTCTTGGACCCTTGCCAAAGCAGAAAGTGATAAATGTAGACGGCGTCGACCCAGATATTACGATGATACCAGACGAAACCGATGATCTCGGACCTGCCACCTTATTCGTCGCCGCGCTGTCTCTACTGACAGATGGATCATCAGCTGCCAGCATTCCCAATGCGAATAACACGCTACTACGATGTCAGCTTTACAACACTACTTACCACCTAAACACCACCATCATTAATGGTGAGCAGCGTGTCAACATCACCTTCCCATCTGTCAACCAAAAGCTTCCAGTACCCGCAACGCCAGGATTCATCATCGGCAACGACGCACAATGTCCCTACGACAGCAACCAAACATCAGAGACCTCAGACACTTTCTCCAAACCTTGCCCTCCCACAGCAGCCTCAACACTCCAACAGCTCTCCTTCCAAGCAATCATGGACGCATTTGGCTCTGTTCTCGTTGGATTCCAGACCTCAAGTTCTTACGGAAATGAATTACGTTCGTACCTGGGTTCCGTAAATAATATCTACACCACAATCCTAGCAGATACCTACCAAATCGCCAATGGCGCGGCTCAAGCGAACACAGGCTTTGATCCAGGATTCTTTCCGCAAGAAGAGAGTTTGTTCCAGACACCGGAAGTACAGGATCGCCCGAGAATGAAAGAGGTTTTGGAGCTTTTGTTTCAGAATATTACGGTTAGTCTGATGACTGCCAGAGAGCTTCAGTATGAATGACCATTACACCTTCTCGACGTTCACGGCTAACGTTCTACTAGACCTAATACCTCATCCCCCTACGCCCCTCCTTTGACGGAGGTCTTCTTTCCGATTTACCATAACGTATACAATTACAATCCGGCTGAACTGTGGCTGGCATACGGTTTAGCCATATTCTTCACGCTCATCGCAGTCATGGTTGGCTTGCTGGCTATGCTTGGAAGTGGAATGTCGTACAGCTACCAATTCTCCACGATTGTGCGAGCTGCAGCACACATGAAAGTCAATGAAGTTGTGACGGCGGAGAAAGATGGGTTGGGAAGCGATCCTTTACCGGCGGAGTTGAAGGGTGTGAAGGTTGCGCTGGATAGGGATGGAATTATAAGGAGAAGGACGGAGTTGATGGAAATGAAAGGGTATAAGGAGGTGCCGAAGGAGGAGGCTGAGAGAGGATAGGTGCGCAATGTTTATATGATGTTCATGGACATGATCTCGTGCATATCTTCCTTCCTTCCTGTTCATTCATTTCACAAAGTGGTTGCTGCTGCAATGGTAGTCGCAAAAGAATGTTGAGAAAAGAGCTGTGTTGTGCCAAGGTCAGTGGTCCTAAGATGATCCCAGCTCTTGAACTTTCAATGACGCAGGATGGGACCTACTCTTATACCAAAGTTGTCTGTTCCTCATCTCTGTTCTATCTGATATAATATCTATGCAGGGTAGTAGAGCCAATCTCCACTTTCGTGAAGCCGACGAGCCGAAACGCGCTCACGCTTCCAAACCTCGTTCTCATTGAATACATTCTAGCACCATCCGACCACTGTGCTGAGTTTGCCATCAAAGAATCGCGACCCGAGTCGTGCCTCTCGAATCACAAAACCTCCAGAGCTCTTCCACGAGATATGCAGACTCTGCCATCGCTACCATGTTGGCCAACCAAGGCGGACTTTATGCTATATTGGACAGGTCGCGGATGAGGATCTAATTGCACTATCATTGGCCCCACGTCTCGCGCCTCATGTCTTTCGGTTGCAACGTTTCGTTACGGGAGGTACGGAGAAGGTATGCACCGTTGTAGAGGCTGACGAGCGCAGCAGACTGCAAGATGGCGACTCACAGAAAGGGCGAATATTTCATTGGAACCAGAAAGAGGGAGATACAGCCGATGAAGCACGGGTGTCAGAGGAGTTGCTCCACATGTCTCGGTACCTGACGTGAGAAAAGTCTCCTCATGAGCCCAACACCTTCTTGCGTACGTAGCGCGGTCGAGGAAAGAATTGCACCTTCGGGCTGGCCGCGAAAGGCATATCTCCTATGCGCGGTGGACTTGTGAGACTGTCCAGTTGGACGCCATGAACTTCCCAGATGAGATGCTCTCAAGGTTCAGAAAGAACTGTATTGGGCAGCCCTGGAGTACCCTGCAGGCACGCAAATCACTCTGGTAAAGCAGGACCTGCGAGATGTCTGCATCAACAATGACTTGGCCATGTCTATGCTCTGGTCAATCCGCCTGGCTTGTGACTGCCGGAAGCACGATGCTGTTCTGCACGTGTATCTCGGACCATTCACTTGCGAGTGTAGAGTCGGAAGCCTGAACTTTATTTCTTTGTTTACCTCTAGCCTGTGCTACGACTTGACACTTCAGGGCTCCCATACTTTGATCTCATTCCTTCGCTTGTACCACAACACTGGACATTGACAGAATTGAAGCTGCAGTCATGGCGCCGGATCCTGTCAGCGATCTGTACGTCAGATACAAGACCGGGACCAAGAGAGTCATCGACTGGCTTGCTACTACTGCAGCCACATACACTACACTTGATGCCGCGCTGGAGACTCGAGTGCCGGGCACTTGCACCACGACCTTGACCGTGCAAGATCTCCTCAAGCTGGCAAATTGCATCACTGAACATGCCTCAGAGAAGCGCCGGCATCCTGCAGAGCTTGAAAGTATCATCATAATTCTCAGAGACGTCATCGCCGGACGACGCGAGTATGCGCTTTATAGACAGCGCCAAGACACCGTACTCGAGGCAGATCGTTCGCACGCATACTTCGTCGAAATCCTTTGTCAAATTCTGGATAAATTGCGAGCTTTGCTGGAGACGGCATTTAGAAAAGCGCCTTCAGGCAAGAAGAAGACAACCAAAGGCAAAAAGCAACGCCCTCAGACCGTCGATGAAGGCTGTGGCGATGTACTACGGAACATCTTTGGCGCTCTGGACCTCGAAGAACCACCGGAGCCACTTGCTCAGAAGGAGCAGGCGGTGTCTCCGGAGCCCATGCCAAAAAATGCAATGACTCCAGTCTATATACTGGAGCAGCAAGATTCTGAACCCGATTTCGCATTGTGGTGCTTCCTTGAAGACTGCTGCAAGATCCAGAGATACCTGCGCTCTGTATGGGAAGAACATTACGCAGGAGATATCACTCAGCTGGTGGCTGCACAGACAACAGAAGTTGCGTTTCGAATTTTCGAACACGCTGCAGGCGAATTCGCTGCCGACTTTCCAGAGCTGTCGAGCCTCGATAAAGTCATTGAGCACCTTGGACTTGACGGAGAGGCACTATCAGAACACCCTTCTGAGGTGGAGCTCCTTTGCATTCCTGCGATCGCATCTATTAATAAACTTCGCAAATACTTCCACAGCATTCTGGGAGTCAGAAAGACGGCTGCTCAGAGCGACAAGCAGGCTCGCGCGCCAGAGAATCCTCCACCGGTGCAACAGCTCCACGAGCTCCTCCTTCGCCTGTCTGTTCCTCCAGAGTATATGAAGGTGGACGAGAGTGATGGCGATATGGCGTCAAAATTTCTGGGAGCCTTCTTGATCGCGTCCGGAAATTCAGGTCTCTTCACAGATCTCATTTACTCCAAGAACATGCACGACTTGTTCTTTCGACATGTCTGGGACGCTTTGTGTGATCCTGATAGCCCACTAAGCATGCAGATTGTGATGCAGTATCGAGTCTGCATGGACATTGGGTGGGCCCAGGGCAAGCCTAGCACGAACGAATTTGATTCGCTCCTCTACACCAAGCGTTACGCCGATGCAACGCTTATCAATCTCGCCGATGATACAGAAGACTACTTGGGCAAAGAAGTCGCATCGAGCTTGACAGGTTCTCCTTGTCGAGCCGTACTAAAGCGCCTCATCTCGGAGCTCCACGAGGTTCTCGAAGACAAACGAGATCTTCCCATCGAAGACATCAGAAGCATTCCTCTGATGGCTCCAATGATTACAAGCCTTCCGATGCTTGCTGGTAAATATGCGAACAAGGTGTTGTTGGCAAAATGCCATGATGGCGTCACCACCGCATTACAACGCAACTATACTATGGTCACTGCCCACCTATACCGTGCATGCCGCGATCTAGGCTTGCTGCCAAATCAATGGGAAGATATGGAGTTTGTAATTCGGCATCTTGATCCGAAGAACCTAGGTCTCATCGGCACCGGCGGAGGCATCAATGCTATCACGCTGTCTGCAAGACGCTTCGGCATGGCATTTGGCATCCCCGCCACGGAATACAGTCAAGAGCGCCGACGCTTGAAGGGCGGGAATCCGAGACTTCCGCTGCCTCGAAACCACGTCATCAAAAGGTCCAAGGACTCTCTGCCGCACGCTGCTTTCGTCAATGCGTTAATGAAGCTGGGCGATACGGAGGACTCTACAGTCTCGACATACTCGGGCATCAATCGCGCGCTGCAGAGCATGGTCGATGATGTGGTTCAGGATCCGTCCTTGGAATTGGATCCGGAAATTCGGGAGCAGTGGAAGAAGTGCAAGAAATTGGAGCCGACAAAGCTGCTCACTGTCCTCAAGCAGCAGCTTGTGCGTGAAGAGCATCAGACTTTGTTCGATTATCACTCATTCTTCACGGAGTGCCTCACGATCTGCTCTCTGATTCGAGACGAGTACTGGGACAGCATTCGAAGCTTGAGAGCAGCTCGGGGTTTGCCAGTAGACTTTGACATCGTCGAAATGGCTGATGAAATCCTCTGGGAAGCTGCTGAAGCCGAGGGCCGTTCACTTTCGGTGCTACGGGGTACCATGCTTGGATCGATCGCTCAACGCCTCGAGGGCCACATCAGCAGACAAGGCAATATTTGCATCAGAATTGCCGAGCAGGTACGAAATAGCCAGTTGTATGGCGGCGCTGAAGAAGCATGGCCGCCGGGGATGTTCAGGGATGATGACTTCCTCACTGTCACGCAGGAGGAGAGGGAGCATTTAATATCTTACCAGGCATCGGCACACCAGCGCAGGGAGGAGTATCATCAGAGACACAGGGACCGTGAAGCTAGGAAGAAGCAAGACTGAGCTTGTATTCTAGACGGTGCCTGCTCAGTCACCCTGATACGTCTTCATGAATCACACGAGCAGAGGCGTTCAACGACACGCCACCCGCTATTGTCTTGGCTAGATTCAACGGAGAGCTGCATCGGTGAGATATCTGGTTTTCACCTGCATCTTTGCATTCACTCATCGATATCAGACTTCATGGTGCAATCTACGTCTGGATCAGTGTGCCTCATCCCAAGTGCATACCTGGAGATGATCGCAGTGATGCAAGGCTGAAGTGAGGATGCCTTAGAATCGACACCGCCAACTTGGGAAAGCTTGGCAAGGCAACCCGGAAACAGAAACGTCACACCGTAATCTACAATCCGGGTTAGCAAGTACGACTAATACTCAATATGAAGCAAACGAATTCCTGCCACTCCTGCATAATGCATGTGCTTGTAGATCGATTGCATCTTACCCTCTTCAACTGACGAATTCTGCAGATAGCTTCCCCTCCCATGCCGGCAAAGTCAGAATCAACGATGCCAAAACAGACAATGATCGAGTCTCCAAGACTGATCCTTCGGGCAGCTCAACCCGAAGATGCAGAACCTTTACACGAAGCCTTCTCAGATCCCAAAGTCATGCGATACTGGTAATGCAAATCCCACTTTTCAAAAGAAAATCCTTCACTTACCATATATATATCCACCAGGAGCGAACTACCACATACCTTCGAACGCACCCAAGAATGGCTACGCGGCATGATCTCCTCCCCACAGAACGGAACAACAGACTTCGTAATCGTCCTCAAAGACTCATCCCGAGTCATAGGCAAAATCGGAATCTTCTACCCTCGTCCTTCCAACGAGATCGGATTCTTGCTCGCAAGGAAAGTTTGGGGGAAAGGATTTGCGAAGGAAGCGCTGGTCGCTACCCTTGAACACCTCTTTTCTCTCGAGAGGAAAGACTGTCCTGCTCCGTCCTCAGAGCAGAGTCCTGGGCCGGGGTATAGTTGTTTGACGATTTCTGAGTTTCATGGTCGTTGGGCATATTCTTCGATCACAGCTGATACTGACCCTAGAAATGAGGCGAGTATTGGTTTGTTGAAGAGTTGTGGATTTGTGGAGAGTGGTGTGGTGAAGAATACGTTGATTCTTGGGGAGGAGTGGTGTGACTCCTTGTATTTGAGGTTGGCGAGGGAGGAGTGGATGGAGCGCAGGAGGTAGGTCTCCGTCGGGCTGGCAGGATGGGTCGTTGTCGATCATGGCAGGCTCTTGATACATAGTCGTGATCATACAGGCGGAGTCATTCAACATCCTCGATTCGTCCACAATCTTGGAAGTCGAAGCCACTGTTGAATGTCCGAAACGAGCAATGAGCACAAGAGCCTTGGATCAGCCATGTCTACGCTTAGTCATCATATGCGATGTGCGAGCAGATGGCCATGTGGGCGCTATCACTTCAGCGAGGATCCCTAGCTTCGCCAGAAAGCCTTTCGCCGTGCTTCAGTTATCGCAGAACGCCTAAGATAGCCTTATCGCATAGAGGATTCCATGTGATTGAAGTGGGTGCCATCGACCGTTGTTTGCTCAGCCATGTGGGAATAGTCGCCAGCTTGGTCTGGCCTTCAATGTCGCCCACTGCTGTTGATGAGTCGAAATGCATCCGGCGTCGCGCTGGTCAAACAGCAGTCGGGGTAGCAAGCAATGTCGTTCAGTCGCATATGCCCATCTAGAGGTCCTTTGGCACATAGGTTGATTGGTCTAAAACTTAAATAATTGAGAGTGGGTTTTCGTTCCTCGTTTTGGGCTTTTACTCCGCCATTCAAGTTCTTCGAGCCTCGCACTTCCACGAGACTTTCATGAGGATTTACTAATGTAGGCAACCCTCCTCTCAGGTTCTCGTACTCGTACGTCCGTAATCCCCTTTTCCGTTCTTCATGCTGACTTATTCTAGAAGTTGGTCTAGGGCGTCCGACTGCATGGAATGCCACTACGAGTTTCCAGGCGGCAGGCTCTCCGGGACCAGATTATCTTCATAAGCAGTCGTCGTTGCTGCTGCCATATTCTTCTCGGTTTCTCTGGACTCCGCTGGATAAGTAGCCACTGTACCGACTTATCCGAGAGCAGACACGGAGACATCTTCATCCTTCGCTCCTACCATTTGATGGGCTGTTAACTCCTTTCCGTCTTTGTCGCTCTTTCCATCCTGTCTCGTTGGACTTGTCATTTTGCGACGCGCTGGATGATCACGAGTTGCCGAGCATTCTGGATCTCTGGACGAAGGCTTGGCGCACCCATTGTTGCTACCACCTCGGGCTACAAGTATGCTTTAAGAGAACCTTTCGCATCTCGTCAATGACATGAATATCAGCAATAACACGTGCACATTGTTCCCACTTCCGAGGCGGCCGCGCACTCCACGCACTGAAGCAGCTGCCGACGTCATCACGGCGACGATGAAATTAGATGACCAGGCCAGGCTCGCCGACCAGCTGCTGAGCTTCGCGGATTCAAGCCGACTTTGGAGATCGCACTCCTCAGCAACACCTGATGACTGCTTGCCGAGGGACGAAAACCTGATCTCGGTCGAAAGATGGCGCTCCAGAACAAATCTAATTGTGGCTCACGGCATTGGCTGCTAGCTTACTATGCTATACATAGGTCGTCGATGAACAACAGCTCAACTGCAGCTTACTACTGGTCAAGATCTGCTTTCATGGGCAGGAAAGGCCGGGTTTACGACACAGACAGCTACAGCACCTGGTCAACGGTATGGTGCTGGACTTAGCAAGCGGCTGGATTTTTTCAGCAACATCTCACAGATCTGCGAGGAGATTGACATTGATGTAGGATGATTCGTGGACTCTAGACCTCGCACTTTGCATATCATAGTCCACTGGACTTTGTCTCTCTGAGCTCGTCACGTTCTTTCTTATTCCAGCGATTGTGCCGGAAGAAGGACTCCGCTGTTGTCGCCGTTTCGTTAGACTATCCCTTTTATTAAATAGCGCCTATTTAATCAGATTTCATTTGGAATTTAACTAAACAAGCGCTTCCTTAGTATTTAACTAAAACAGCCCTTTTTAACTAAATTCGCCCTTCTATAAGCTTAGTATACTTAGTATACTACTATATACTTACTATTATATATAGAGATAATAATTAATTTATTTTCTAGTAAAGAATAGATATAGAATATAGTATACCGGTTTTCTTAGTATAAATATATAAATAGGAGATATATATCTAAATTTAAAAAATAATAATAACTATAGAATAGAAACTTCTATAGATAATAGTATATTTTATAGAGAATAGAATAGTTTAAAAGAGAACGATTAGACTAATATTACTAGTAGAAATAGCCCTAAATCCTCTATTTAAATACTATAGTTCTTCTAATATTACTATCTTTAATCTCTACTATTTCTATAGTCTTTACTATATCCTCTACTAGATACTATATAATAAGGCTTTTATATTTCGCCTCTTCTAAATACTAGTAGATATAGTATAATCCTTTAGCTATTTCTTATTACTACTAGTAAGCCGTATTTTCTTAGTTAGCTTTAATTAGTATTATAGATAGTTATTTACTTAAGAGAATATTATTAACTTATTACTATTTAATAAGATAGTATTACTAGAAGACTCTATAGTAGTAGTAGAAAACAATAGTTAATTACTTATTAGTGCCTTACTAGCTCTTAGAATTATATTATTATTACTTAGATTATAGTAACTACTACTAGTACTTCTAAGGTCGATAATATTACTACTAATAATAATATTATTACTATTAAGAAAAGAGATTAAAAGGTTATTATTAATAGTATAATAGATATATAGATCTATAGTAAAGCTAGTAGTATATATATAATTAGTATTCGAGAACTATAGTAGTTCTAGAAGGATATATATAGAATAATATATATATATATATATATAATTAATTTATATAGTATTAATATCTCTAATAGAATAGATCTATCTAACGAGTTTAAAGACTTTATAGATATCTTTATATTAATATCTAAAGTAAGATATAAACTCTATAAGAATATAGAATATATAATCGATCTAATCGATAGTAAGAAACTACTATATAAGGCTCTCTATTATTAGTCCGAATAAGAACTTCGTAAGCTTTACGAATACCTTATTAAAGCTCTTAATAATAATTAGATCTAGTCTAGTATAAGTAAGATAGATATACCGATCTTATTTATACTAAAAAAAGAATAGTAGTCTCTTATTCTATATTAATTATAGAGAATTAAACGAAATTACTATTAAGAATTATTATCCTCTATTTCTTATAAGTAAGATACTTAATAGGCTTAAGAATACCGAATAGTATATATCCTTAGATCTATAGAATATATACTATTATATCTAGATTAAGTAAGATAATAAGTAGAAGACTATATTTCGTATATAATATAGATACTTTAAGTATTATATTATATTCTTTAGTTTAATTAATATATCTATAACGTTTTAGAGCTATATTAACCGAGTCCTTACTAGATTAGTTAATATATACTATATAGTCTATTTAGATAATATTCTAGTCTATAGTAAGATATAAAAGAACTATATATATAATATATATATATAGTACTTAAATAGCTTTAGAGATTCGCTTTATATATAAATTAGAAGAAGTATTTTTTTTAGAAGAAATAAGTTAAGTTCCTAGAATTTATTATAAGTACTAAAGATATCTCGATAGATTAGAATAGGATAAATATAATTACTAAGTAGCTATAGTTCTCGATTCTTACTAAGATTTAGTCCTTTCTTAGATTCTATAACTTCTATTATAGATTTATCTCTAACTACTTAAGAATTATTATATTTCTAATAGCTCTCTTAAAAAGAGCTAAAAATAGTAGAAGGCCGAATTAGATTAAATAGAATATAGCTAAGAAATAGGCTTTCTAAAGCCTAAAGAACGTCTTCTATTCTATATTAATACTTTAATATTTCAATTCTATAAAGTACTTATATTTCGAAACTAATATATCTATATTTATAGTAGTAGATATCTTTTTATAATAAAGAAAAGAAGGCTACTAGTATTCTATTACTTTCTAGTTAAAAAAGATAATCTCTATAGAAACTAATTATAAAACTTATAACTAAAAACTACTAGTAGTAGTAGAATTCTTTAAGTATTAGAAACTATACTTTAATAGCTCTTAGTATATAGTATATATACTCGTTAACTATACTAATCTTAAGGAATTCTAGACTATAAAGTAGTTAGTTAGTAGATAAGTAAGATAGGCTATATTTCTAGCTTCCTTCGACTTTATAATTAAGTACTAAATAGAGAAGAGGAATTCTACTAATATACTATCGAAAAGAAGTAACTATAAAAGCAAGTTATAGATAGTAAGTAATCTACTACCGATTCTATAAGCTAAGCTTTTAGTATAGTCTAATCTTACCGAAAATATAGAACTAATTATAAAGTATATTTCTATAATATATATTTCTATAAGGAAAATAGAAGCTATATAAGGCAAATATAATAGCTTCGTTTTCTATCTAGTAAAAATAGCTATAGTAGTCGTTAAGAATAATAGTCTATACTACTAAATACTAGACTTATTACTCGACTTTATATAGATTCTCTAGTAATTAGAGCTCTTAGTAAAGAAACTATATAAGACTATAAAGAATAATAGAGATATATTTAAATAATATTTATTCTATAATAATATCCTTTTCTAGAATAATACTATATTTATACTAAAGGATTATATACTAAGAATATAAGTAATATATATATACTATAACGATCTATTTATAGAATACTTTAGATATATAAAGACTATAGAGCTAATCTATAGGAAGTACTTTTAGTCTAATATATTCTAAGAGATTACTAAATATATCTCTATCTATATAATATACTAAAGGTTAAAGACAAGATACTATTATCTATATAGCGAGTTAGCTATATTACTAATACTAGAGAGACTATAGTAGAAATTAATAATAGACTTTATTACTAATCTTCTACTAAGTAAACTTAGTATCTATATTTATACTATAATACTTATAATAGTCGACTACTATATAAAGATAAGCTTCTTTATTTCTATAATAAAGAAGTATATAATAGTAGAGCTTATAGAGATCCTTTAAAGAGAAGTAATTAGGAGGTTTAGAATACTAGTAGATATTATAAGTAATTAAGGATCCCTATTTATAAGCTAGTTTTAGAGCGACTTCTACTATAAGGTATATATAAAGTATAAGCTTAGTATAGCTTTTTATCTATAGACCGATAGTTAGATAGAATATATAAATTAGATACTTAAGTAGTATCTATATTACTACTATTTTAAAGACTAGAAAGACTAAATATTATAGTTATTATAGATAGAGTTTATCTATAATAATAGTATATATTCTATATTCTATATAAGCCCTTTTAGAATACTATATAGCTACGATCTAGATATAGTATCTATATTAATTCTAGCGACTTCTATAGCTTAGAATAAGCTATCTAAAAGAAAGATACTAGTAGTAATTAATACTATAGAACGATTATAATAAGTATACGAGATACTTATATAATACTAGAAGACTATAGCTAAGTATTAGGTAAAGTACTATAATACTTATTATAAAGTAAAGAAGTATAGTATAGATAATCTAGTATTACTAGTATCTAAGAATATTAAGCTAGATATACTAAAAAAGAAACTCGAATCGAAGTTTCTAGATCTCTTTCGTATTATTAATATAGTAGATATATAGACGTACTATCTAGTACTACTATCGAGTATAAGAATCTATAATATATTTTATATATTACTATTTAAGCCTTAGAAGAATTATAAGAATAAGAAATATAATATAAGTATATCTATTATAGAGGAAGAAAATAAGTAGTATATAGAAGAAATTATAAAGAAAAGAATATAAAAGAGGAAGATCTACTATCTTATTAAGTAGATAGAATAGCTAGATAAGTATAATATATAGAAACTAGCTAATTATATAAAGAATACTATAGTATTTAATATTTTCGAAGTATAAGTAAATTATAAATATAAGTAAGAATAAGAATAAGATAAGATTAATAGTATATATTCGTTTCGCTATTAAAAGAGCTAGTAGTCTAAGGCTAAGAAATTATATATATAGTATATATATATACTACTACTATACTACTTAGATATCTAAACTACTATCTATAAGAGTATTTTTATTATTATCCTTCTTGTCTTCGTTATTATTATTAGTAGTAGTATAGTTAGTAGCCTTATTAATAGTAGCTATAGCGACTATAGTAGTAGAGCTACTATAGAGGATAAGATTCTAATAAAGTTAGTATATAAAGTATAAGAAAAGACTAGATAAAGAAACTTATCTAGTAGCTAATTTCGATAAGACTAGAGAAATTAGAATTAATATATTCTAGTATTTCGATAAAATCGAGATTACTAGTAGCCTATATACTATCTATATAGCTCTTACTCTTAATAGATATACTAGTAGTAGTAATATTATTCTTATTATAATAGAAGATATATATAAGGAATAGTAGGACTATATATAATTAGTAAGTAAGAAGTATATAAAGAATAGGATATACTTATAGTTAATATAGGCTTAGAGCTTAGTCTCGATATTAGTAAAAGCTTACTAGACTAGCTAAATATTACTATTATACTATAAATCGAAAGGATTATATTTATTATACTATCTATATATATTATATATATAATTTAGATATAAAATAAGAGAGGAAGTAGTAATAGGCTTATAAGGATATTAACTATCGATATATCTAATAAGAGTTAGTTAAAAGATATATACGAGATATAAGTAATTAATAAGCTTACTACTTATATTTCTTCTTATTAGCTAGATTTATATTACTATCCTTATAGATATTAATAAAGTCCTTTATAATAGCGAATTAGTTATAAAGTATATATAAAGTACTAGTAAAGAGTATATATACTATTAGTAATTATATAGTAGAAATAGTAGATATAGCTCTTAGCTATCTTTTTCTAGTATTTCTATATAGAAATATTAATAGTAGCTAAATTATATATACTATACTTATAATCTATCTATAGTATAAATAGAGCTTATATACTAGATAAGGTAGTTACTAGTAAGGTTATTAGTATAGGATAAAATTCTTACTAGAAGTAGATAAGCAGAATACGAGATAGTTATAAAATATAGATATATTAAATATAGATAGCTTAGAAACGAGAAAGAATTCTTAAATAGGTAATAGATACTTTAAATACCCGTATAGCTTATAGTAAGTATATATTACTATAGTCTATAATTAATATATTCTTAAGACTATATAGTAAATATATAGTAATTACTTTTATATATTTATAGTAAAGATAGGTCTACTAGACAATAGATTTCTTATATATAGTAACTAGTATAGAGTAACTAGAATATATAAGAAGTATAACGAATATACTAGATAGAAAAGCTTAATATAAGATTAGACTATATCTATAGCTAAGAATAGCTATACTAGAAAAAAGGAGATAATTATAAGGATCTTAAGAAGATAATATTTCCTACTAAGACTTACTTAGTATATATATATAGAATATATAGAATATATATACTTTTTATATAGTACTATATATAGTTCTAAATAAGATACTTATTAGTTCTATCTTCTATCGACTTATCGGTTAA
This sequence comes from Pseudocercospora fuligena, assembly GCA_014298035.1. Taxonomy (NCBI): domain Eukaryota; kingdom Fungi; phylum Ascomycota; class Dothideomycetes; order Mycosphaerellales; family Mycosphaerellaceae; genus Pseudocercospora; species Pseudocercospora fuligena. The sequence goes on from JABCIY010000191.1 coordinate 333,562, forward strand.
CGAATATTCTATATATTACTATATATCTAGCCTATTATAACTATTAAAATAGTATCGATAGTATATTATCTTATATATTCTATACTAGAATATTAAAGATCCTTAATTCTTAAAACTATAACTACTTCTCTTACTATATCTTATTAAGCTAGAATATAGTATTAATTACTTTATCTAGTAATTAATTCTATAGTATATCTATAATAACTATTCTAGAAGCTACTTTAATAGTATACTTAGCTTCTATATACTAATAGACTAGTCGATATAGAATAATAGAAGTATTACTAATAGTTGTTAGAATATACAGTCCAGTTGGTAACCTGGCAACGGATGCCAAGGCAGACTGGATTACATGATAATGGTCATGTGACTAGTCCAAGCTGACACCTTTCAGGTTCAGCTCCAACCTGTAGATAACAACAACACACTTGCTGTTCCTACTTTGGCCCCTACTACTCCTTGTAGCTTCTGTTGCACTTTATGATCCATTTATACCTGTCGGCCCTCCTCAGCTCGACAGGTTATGAGCCCGGGTTTGCAACTACAAGGTAGAAGACTAAAGCAGTACAGGTTACTCCTAAACCTATAAGTCCAGTCCTAGAAGGAAGAGGCAAAACAGGAGAGGGAGACTCGAGGTAGACCCACACACATTACACAAAGAAGCTCTGTGTATATAAGCTGTGAAAGAACCTAGTGAGGCACACTTGCTTGAAGCGTGTTGGATCGCTTAGAGTGTAAAGGGAACAGATAAGCCTGGGTCTTGAGCACCATTGGATAAGCCTCAGATTCAGCACTCAGTACTGCCAATACCCTGACCTGTAGGTTGTGACAGTTAGGAAGGACTTGAGGAAGTCATTGGCCCTACAGAGCAGGAATCTGTACCAAGTTTTCAGTAACCTTCAAAACTGAGAGGCTTAGCAGAGCCAGGGATCTGCAACCAAGGAAGACAGCTATCCAGAAACTGTCATTTTCAGACTGAAGAAAGAGCTTGTTTCTGGAGTTTGTTTGGATTTGATTTACAGAAGAAATCATGGATCAAGAAGGAGGAATTGGCAAAAGAAGGGCTGCACCAATCTTGACAAGAGAGAATCATGAATTATGGTTCAAGATAATCAGGATGCACCTGATAAAGCTGAAGGTTGAATGGGTACTGGATGAAACAGTCCTTAGCACCCTAGCATCTACACCATCTGAGCATGTCTCAACAACATCATCAGAATCACTGGACTGGTCAATCAGAAGAGCAAGTTACAAGGTTCACAATGCAACAGCATTGTATGAAATGTTCATCTGCATTTCAGAAGATGACCAGGGTGAATGTCAAGAGCTTGAACATGCAAGGCATCTGTGGATGTGGGCAAAAGGAAAATATGAGAGGAAGCTTCAGGCAACAGGAAGAAGCTTGCTCCAACAGTACACCAATTTCAGCATGGAAGAAGGCCAAACAGTTGATGAAGCATGGCAAAGCCTGAGCAGCATAGCTAGGAAGGCAGTGTCAATCTCTCCACAGTTTAAGGAAATCAAGACTGAGGAGAGAAGGATTCAACAGCTTCTGGCAGCCCTTCCAGAATCATTCAGCACCATCAGGGATGGAATAGATCTGAGACAGGACCTAAGCCCACAAGATATTCTTGGTGTCCTGAGAGAAAAACAGGAACAGATGACAAGACAGGAGACAGCTATGTTTGCCAAGAAAAGAAATCAGGCAGGTGGGGATTCATTATGTTTCCTGTGTGAAGGAAAGCACTGGATCAGAGAATGCCCCAACCTGGACAAGGCAAAAGCAGCTGTCAAGCCAAAGCAGAGCTACAGGGTAGCAAAGAAACAATCCCCATCTAGAGCTAGGAGGGGATCTTCACCAGACAAAGAGCAACTCAAAGAAATGGTGAAGAAACTGAGCCTGAGAATACAATCCCTGGAAAAGAGGACCAGGAAACCATCTTCCAAAAAGGCCTATGCAGCACAAGATGCAGAGGCACCCTCTGAACCATCTTCTCCCTCTGAGGAGGAAGATGTGGATGAGGTAGCTCATTCAACTGTTGAAGCAAAAGGCAAGTACAGGCCATCTGAATGGCTGCTTGACTCTTGTGCTTCTGCCCATATGACTGACCAGGAATCACTCTTCAGAGACATGAAACCTCTTGAAAGGAAGAAGTGGATCAAGGTTGGAGGTGGCTATCTGATAGCTACACATGTTGGGAGTGCAGTTATGGGTGGGAGGAGAGGAAAACAGATTGTATTGAAAGGTGTTCTCTTTGTACCTGGGCTTGGAGTCAATCTCGTCTCTTGGAACCAATTCAGCAAGCAGTTTGGTGTTCAACCACCAAAATTCACACTTCATTCACCTGATGGGAAGCCAGTTGTCCAGACAAGGCTTTCAGGAGGAGTACCATTCATTGAAGAAATCAGCCAAGACCTGGATGAATTTGCATACCAGTGCATTTCCCAGGATTTAATGAAAAATGACACCTGTGCCTTTGCAGCCCAGACTGATCAGGATCAGTGGGAGCTGTGGCACAGAAGAGTTGGACACTTTGGAGAAGGACTTCTAAGAGACCTTCACAAAGTTACTGACCTGAAGGAAAAAATTCCTGTCCCTGCAAGACACCAGCCCTGCAGAGTATGTTCTTTGGCCAAAATGAAGAAACACAGAGGAAAGGAAACAGAGAGAAAGCCAGCCAGACTTTCCCTTGTTTCAGTTGATATCTGTGGACCTTTGCCTGTCTCAAGGCTAGGTTTCAAATGGTGGCTTGAGATTGTTGACAACTTCTCAAGAAAGAAGTGGGTGTTCCCATTAAAGACAAGAGAAGATGCAGCAGATACACTGCAGGAATGGAAAAGAAAAGCTGAACTACAATCAGGGAATCCGCTTCAGGCAGTAAGAAGTGATGGGGCAAGAGAATTGCTTGCATTACTCAAGCAGTGGGAGAAGGAATCTGGAATCTCCTACCACACAACTGAAGCATACAACTCAATCCAAAATGGAGTTGTGGAAAGGTCAATCCAGACATCTGAGGAACATGTTAGGGCAATGCTTGAGGAATCAAACATGCCAGTTGAATTCTGGCCAGAAGCATTGGATGCCTGCACTGTTATGAGAAATGCCCTTCCAAATGGGCAGATGTAGATGGACTCAAGGTTTCACCTGATGAAGCCTTTACTGGAAAGAAACCTTCTGCATCACACTTCAAGGTTTGGGGATGCAGAGCAGTTGTGTACATGGATGCAAATCTCAGCCAGTTGGGAGGAGGTCAGACAAACTAATGAACAGAGGAAAGGATGCTGTGTTCATTGGATATGTACCTGACACATCCAAGATGTGGCTGTTCTGGGAGCCTGACATGAAGGCTGTGAGAGCACACAACAATGCTGTCTGGTTTGAGGATGAGAAAGGAGGGGATATGACTTTGAATGTTCCAGACTCAACCAGCCAAGCCATGCTCCAGCTAGAAACCCAGTTGGCAGACCAGCAAGAAAGGAGAAACTGGACCTGAAACCACTACAAGTTCAGCTACCTCCACCACCAAAGGACAAGGACCAATATCAGGTGATGGATGATCCAGAAGAAGAAAAAGAAAAACATGAACAGCAGGCTCCAAATCAGAGCAAGAGGAACTCAGCAAGACAACCAGAATGTCATGCTCAGGAGGGGAATTCAAAGAGAAGAAGATCAATCTCTGATGAAGGGTCAAGAGAG
>JABCIY010000192.1:0-22482 GCA_014298035.1 Pseudocercospora fuligena
CTCTTACTATATCTTATTAAGCTAGAATATATATTAATTACTTATAATCTAGTAATTAATTCTATATAGTATATCTATAAATAACTATTCTAGAAGCTACTTTAATAGTAATCTAGCTTCTTAAATATAACTAATAGACTAGTCGATATAGAATTAATAGAAGTATACTAATTATTGTTAGAATATACAGTCCAGTTGGTAACCTGGCAACGGATGCCAAGGCAGACTGGATTACATGATAATGGTCATGTGACTAGTCCAAGCTGACACCTTTCAGGTTCAGCTCCAACCTGTAGATAACAACAACACACTTGCTGTTCCTACTTTGGCCCCTACTACTCCTTGTAGCTTCTGTTGCACTTTATGATCCATTTATACCTGTCGGCCCTCCTCAGCTCGACAGGTTATGAGCCCGGGTTTGCAACTACAAGGTAGAAGACTAAAGCAGTACAGGTTACTCCTAAACCTATAAGTCCAGTCCTAGAAGGAAGAGGCAAAACAGGAGAGGGAGACTCGAGGTAGACCCACACACATTACACAAAGAAGCTCTGTGTATATAAGCTGTGAAAGAACCTAGTGAGGCACACTTGCTTGAAGCGTGTTGGATCGCTTAGAGTGTAAAGGGAACAGATAAGCCTGGGTCTTGAGCACCATTGGATAAGCCTCAGATTCAGCACTCAGTACTGCCAATACCCTGACCTGTAGGTTGTGACAGTTAGGAAGGACTTGAGGAAGTCATTGGCCCTACAGAGCAGGAATCTGTACCAAGTTTTCAGTAACCTTCAAAACTGAGAGGCTTAGCAGAGCCAGGGATCTGCAACCAAGGAAGACAGCTATCCAGAAACTGTCATTTTCAGACTGAAGAAAGAGCTTGTTTCTGGAGTTTGTTTGGATTTGATTTACAGAAGAAATCATGGATCAAGAAGGAGGAATTGGCAAAAGAAGGGCTGCACCAATCTTGACAAGAGAGAATCATGAATTATGGTTCAAGATAATCAGGATGCACCTGATAAAGCTGAAGGTTGAATGGGTACTGGATGAAACAGTCCTTAGCACCCTAGCATCTACACCATCTGAGCATGTCTCAACAACATCATCAGAATCACTGGACTGGTCAATCAGAAGAGCAAGTTACAAGGTTCACAATGCAACAGCATTGTATGAAATGTTCATCTGCATTTCAGAAGATGACCAGGATGAATGTCAAGAGCTTGAACATGCAAGGCATCTGTGGATGTGGGCAAAAGGAAAATATGAGAGGAAGCTTCAGGCAACAGGAAGAAGCTTGCTCCAACAGTACACCAATTTCAGCATGGAAGAAGGCCAAACAGTTGATGAAGCATGGCAAAGCCTGAGCAGCATAGCTAGGAAGGCAGTGTCAATCTCTCCACAGTTTAAGGAAATCAAGACTGAGGAGAGAAGGATTCAACAGCTTCTGGCAGCCCTTCCAGAATCATTCAGCACCATCAGGGATGGAATAGATCTGAGACAGGACCTAAGCCCACAAGATATTCTTGGTGTCCTGAGAGAAAAACAGGAACAGATGACAAGACAGGAGACAGCTATGTTTGCCAAGAAAAGAAATCAGGCAGGTGGGGATTCATTATGTTTCCTGTGTGAAGGAAAGCACTGGATCAGAGAATGCCCCAACCTGGACAAGGCAAAAGCAGCTGTCAAGCCAAAGCAGAGCTACAGGGTAGCAAAGAAACAATCCCCATCTAGAGCTAGGAGGGGATCTTCACCAGACAAAGAGCAACTCAAAGAAATGGTGAAGAAACTGAGCCTGAGAATACAATCCCTGGAAAAGAGGACCAGGAAACCATCTTCCAAAAAGGCCTATGCAGCACAAGATGCAGAGGCACCCTCTGAACCATCTTCTCCCTCTGAGGAGGAAGATGTGGATGAGGTAGCTCATTCAACTGTTGAAGCAAAAGGCAAGTACAGGCCATCTGAATGGCTGCTTGACTCTTGTGCTTCTGCCCATATGACTGACCAGGAATCACTCTTCAGAGACATGAAACCTCTTGAAAGGAAGAAGTGGATCAAGGTTGGAGGTGGCTATCTGATAGCTACACATGTTGGGAGTGCAGTTATGGGTGGGAGGAGAGGAAAACAGATTGTATTGAAAGGTGTTCTCTTTGTACCTGGGCTTGGAGTCAATCTCGTCTCTTGGAACCAATTCAGCAAGCAGTTTGGTGTTCAACCACCAAAATTCACACTTCATTCACCTGATGGGAAGCCAGTTGTCCAGACAAGGCTTTCAGGAGGAGTACCATTCATTGAAGAAATCAGCCAAGACCTGGATGAATTTGCATACCAGTGCATTTCCCAGGATTTAATGAAAAATGACACCTGTGCCTTTGCAGCCCAGACTGATCAGGATCAGTGGGAGCTGTGGCACAGAAGAGTTGGACACTTTGGAGAAGGACTTCTAAGAGACCTTCACAAAGTTACTGACCTGAAGGAAAAAATTCCTGTCCCTGCAAGACACCAGCCCTGCAGAGTATGTTCTTTGGCCAAAATGAAGAAACACAGAGGAAAGGAAACAGAGAGAAAGCCAGCCAGACTTTCCCTTGTTTCAGTTGATATCTGTGGACCTTTGCCTGTCTCAAGGCTAGGTTTCAAATGGTGGCTTGAGATTGTTGACAACTTCTCAAGAAAGAAGTGGGTGTTCCCATTAAAGACAAGAGAAGATGCAGCAGATACACTGCAGGAATGGAAAAGAAAAGCTGAACTACAATCAGGGAATCCGCTTCAGGCAGTAAGAAGTGATGGGGCAAGAGAATTGCTTGCATTACTCAAGCAGTGGGAGAAGGAATCTGGAATCTCCTACCACACAACTGAAGCATACAACTCAATCCAAAATGGAGTTGTGGAAAGGTCAATCCAGACATCTGAGGAACATGTTAGGGCAATGCTTGAGGAATCAAACATGCCAGTTGAATTCTGGCCAGAAGCATTGGATGCCTGCACTGTTATGAGAAATGCCCTTCCAAATGGGCCAGATGTAGATGGACTCAAGGTTTCACCTGATGAAGCCTTTACTGGAAAGAAACCTTCTGCATCACACTTCAAGGTTTGGGGATGCAGAGCAGTTGTGTACATGGATGCCAAATCTCAGCCAGTTGGGAGGAGGTCAGACAAACTAATGAACAGAGGAAAGGATGCTGTGTTCATTGGATATGTACCTGACACATCCAAGATGTGGCTGTTCTGGGAGCCTGACATGAAGGCTGTGAGAGCACACAACAATGCTGTCTGGTTTGAGGATGAGAAAGGAGGGGATATGACTTTGAATGTTCCCAGACTCAACCAGCCAAGCCATGCTCCAGCTAGAAACCCAGTTGGCAGACCAGCAAGAAAGGAGAAACTGGACCTGAAACCACTACAAGTTCAGCTACCTCCACCACCAAAGGACAAGGACCAATATCAGGTGATGGATGATCCAGAAGAAGAAAAAGAAAAACATGAACAGCAGGCTCCAAATCAGAGCCAAGAGGAACCTCAGCAAGACAACCAGAATGTCCATGCTCAGGAGGGGAATTCAAAGAGAAGAAGATCAATCTCTGATGAAGGGTCAAGAGAAGAAAGAGTTCACAGTATGATTACAAGATCAACTGTACAGAAGAGACCAAGAGAATCAGAGGATGATGATTTCCCTGAGGCCAAACATCACAGAGCCTTCATCTGCCTGATGAAAGATCTAGATCCAAGCATGGATTGGGCAGATGAACTTCTGGAGTGTGTTTGTGAGGTTGCATTCCCTGCTTTTGCACCAGGGATTGCACAAAGACAGGAGGTTCCAATTCCAAGAACCTACCAAGAGGCAATACAAGATCCAAAATGGGGTCACATGTGGGAAGAGGCAATCCAGAAAGAGCTGATTGCACTTGGAAGCAACCATACCTGGGATCAGGTAGTTCCACCAAAAGGAGCAAACCTGGTTACCTCAAAATGGGTGTTTGATGTGAAGAGACTAATCAGTGGAGCAATTGACAAGTTCAAAGCAAGACTGGTTGCAAGGGGTTTTTCCCAGAAATTTGGGGTAGATTTTCAGGAGACATTTGCACCAACAGTAAGGCATGACACACTCAGGGTGTTTATGGCTGCTGTATGTGAGAAAGACCTGGAATTGCACCAAGTGGATGTGAACAATGCATTCACTGAAAGTACCCTACAGGAAGATATCTTCATGATTCCCCCACCAGGAGTGGAAATCCCACAAGGTATGGCTCTGAAAATCCTGAGGAGCTTGTATGGCCTGAAACAAGCAGCAAGAGACTGGAACAAGCTATGTGTCTCAAAGCTGGAGAAAATGGGGTTTTACCAATCAGAGGTAGACCCATGCTTGCTCATTCACAAGGGCAGGAACCTGATGGTTTTAACCCATGTGGATGACATTCCCATTGCAGCACCAAAACTGGAAGATGTTCTTTGGTTCAAGAAAGAACTGGGCAAGGTGTTCAAAATCAAAGACCTGGGTGAACCAACCAAAATTCTTGGGATGAAGCTCACCAGAGACAGAAAGAATGGTACTCTGAAGCTTGACCAAGAACATTATATCCAGGAAAGCCTTGCAAAGTTTGGAATGACCAAAGAAATGGCCCACCCAACCTTGTCACCTCTTGACAACTATGAGAGTCTGAGGAAATCTGACTTAGATGAAGAGAGATGTGACAAGACAGAGTACCAAAGCCAAAATGGTACATGGATGTGGCCAATGACCATGACAAGACCTGACATTGCTTTTGCCCTTGGAAGACTTGGATCATATGCATCAGATCCATCCAAGAGACACCTAAAAGCACTCAGGAAACTGGCTAGATACCTGAGATCATTCCCAAGCCTGGGTTTGATGTTCAGAAGGGGAGGAGGAAAGCTGATTGGATATTCAGACTCTGATTATGCAATGGACAAAGCTGATAGAGTCTCAATCCTTGGAGCATCTTCTTTCTCTGTGGATCACCAGTTTCTTGGATGAGTAAGAAGCAAAAGTCAGTTGCTACATCAACTATGGAAGCTGAGTACATGGCAATGAATGCATGTGCAAAGCAATCTCAGTTCCTTGCAGCACTCCTAAGGGAGATGGACTGTGCATGGTTAGTGGGAGAATGTTCATTTCAACCACTGATCAAAGGAAATTCTGATACAGTGAATGAAATCAGACCTGTTCAGATTATGGGTGACAACCAGGCAGCTTTGACTCTTGTCAAAGATGCTCATACCCATGAGAGATCAAAACATATTGATATTAGCTTCAACAAGGTCAGAAATCTTTGGTGGCAAAGAAAGATTGCAGTGGAATACACTCCAACAAAAGAGATGGTAGCTGATGGCCTGACTAAGCCAAAGACAGGGCCACAGTTCCAGCAATTCATAAGGCAATTACAACTTGCATAAAAGGCAACAAAAGTGCCTGCTCAAAGGCGATCAACGCCGTTGAGCAAACAAGATACCAGGCCTGAGAATTGAACTCAGCAGATTGGATACACTGTGCCAATCTGGAAGCCATTGCACCTGATTGGCTGACCTGGAATCTTTCCTGAATATGAATGCAAGCAGGATACAGTGGTTCAAAAGGAAAGACAAAAGAATGTGATAGAAACAGATCATTGGGATTTGTTCTACCACATTGATTCCAGATCAAGGAATTGAACCTTGCTGGTTGGATACACTGTGCCAACCAGGAGACCACTGCATCTGATTGGCTGATTGAAATTCTGAATTGCATATGTTTGTTCGGATTGGACTCAGAGACCAACTGTTCTGAGTGGGAGTGTTAGAATATACAGTCCAGTTGGTAACCTGGCAACGGATGCCAAGGCAGACTGGATTACATGATAATGGTCATGTGACTAGTCCAAGCTGACACCTTTCAGGTTCAGCTCCAACCTGTAGATAACAACAACACACTTGCTGTTCCTACTTTGGCCCCTACTACTCCTTGTAGCTTCTGTTGCACTTTATGATCCATTTATACCTGTCGGCCCTCCTCAGCTCGACAATTATAATAATATCGAGCGATTATAGTTAATAGAGATAAGATCTACTACGACGATATTAAGCGATTACGGTTAATAGAGATAAGGTCTACTATAACGATATCGAGCGATTATAGTTAATAAAGGATAATATCTACTATAACGATATCGAGCGATTACGGTTAATAAAGGATAACGTACCCGAGTCTTTATAGTTCGAGGTTATTTATATTACTATAGAGTATAAGAAGTATAATATAGCTTAGTAAGCGTATTCTAATAAGGATATATTCTATTATAGTATATCTACTACGAATCTTAAAGCCGATACCTTCGTAAGTATATATATATACGCCTACTACGAGCTAGTAATAATCGGATTAGTCTACTACTAGGCCTTAATATATAGAGTAGATAGACTAGCTTCCTATACTCTATCGATCGCCGGCCGTATTATTATAAGTATATCTATAGTAAAGAGTCTACCGCTAGAAGTACTTATTATCGTATTAAGTACTTTTACTAGTATAGTTTAGCGGAAACTAGCTTAATCGACTTAACTTAGTAGTCCTTTATCCTTCGCTTCTATCTATAGATTTATTAATTAAGCTATCGTTAGTATACTATAGTAAACTAAGAAGGACTTCTACCTATTTATTAGTACGCTAGCGAGCCGAGGAATAAGAATACTAGAAGTAGAAGTAGAAGATGAATATAGTAATAAGATTAGTAGAGCGAGAAGAGAGTTTATTTATAGTAGTAGCGCTACTATATCTAAACGCTAAATAGAAGATCTACTAAGAGTATAAAAATAAAGTAAAGAATATAGCCTATTATACCTAAAGGCTAGTAAATAGTAAAGCAAAGTAAATAAAGAAATAAATAAAGAAGTAGACTAGCTACTATATCTAAACGCTAAATACCGAATACCGAATACTATTAGTAAGTATCGTATATCTTACTACTATATTTTAGATCTTACTACGCGAAAAAGTAATTAGTCGTAAGTCTAGTTTACGCGGCGATACTAACCGTAACGAGTAGATACTAGAGTACTAATAGTAGTAGTACCTACTACGGAGTAGCGGCGATAATTATCGACCTAACGACGGTCGTTTATAAGCTACGACTTACGGACGTAGCGGTAGTAGATAGGTATACGGAGCTTACTAAGCCTACGAGCCGGATCTTAGATCTAACCGGCGTAGTACTAGTTTCCTAATATACTTATAGGCCTAGATATACGCGCGTTCTCTCTCTACTAGATCTATATACGATAATTAGCTATTCGTTTATTAATCGATTAGTAAATATAAGGATTAAAGTATACTATAGGATTAACCTCTACTAAACTACCTAGTATTAGTATAATATATTAAAGGCCCTATCTAGTAGGGTAGCCGCGGCGGCGAGGAGTTAGCGCGGTAGTAGTAGCCTTATTATCGTTATCGTTATCGTTATTATTATTATCGTTATCTTCTTCTTCGTCGTTATTATTATTATCGCTATCTCTATATAATTATTAGTATACCGCTTAACTACTCGATAGGACTACTAGATAGATATACTACTCTTAGGCGGGCTCGTAGTACTACTCGGTATTATTATTATCGCTATATATATATTAGTATCTAGATTTAAGCTTAGCGATAAGTCGGACTTATATAATAGGTAAGACGCCTATATCCTCGTCCTCGTCCTTATTATCGTCGTTATCGTCGTCGTCGGTAGTAGTAGGGCTATTAAAGTAGTTAGTATATTATTTATCGATATAGATTAAGGAAGAACTTACGCCTATAGTAGCGGCGGAGGCGGTAGTTATACCTACTATCTACTATATAAGTTAGTATCTTAACTCGAAGACCGATTAAGGATTAAGAATTAATATACGCTTACTACTACTATAGTAGAGGAGGCGGCGGAGGTATCCTCGTATAAGTTAGTAAGTTAATCCTATAAATAGAATAATCGAAATACCCTTACTATACTACTACTACTAGCTATACCTATAGCCTAACTACTACTAGTACTATAGTAACTCGTACTACCTTCTCTCGTATAGCGGTAATCTTAGAGCGCTTAATAGTACGGTATATATCGATACGGTAAAAACTAGGAGCTAGTTAGCTATTAACTACCCTTAACTACTATTAAGTACTATCTAAGAATATATATACTCTATTATTTAGCCGGCGTAGCCGGTTCTAACTCTACGTAGAGCGTAGATCTTTACGCTAACGACTAGACTATAAGTATATTAGTATTAATCTTACTAAATACCGCTAGTAGCTAGAATATATAATATTACTTATAGGATCTAAAGGAGGACTAAACTAAGGAGCTATCTTTATTACTTTCTATACCGTTAATATAGTTCTTATATTTAAAGTACTATTATAGACGAGGGTAAGAGGATATATACGATATAGAGAAAGAAGGAAGAAGAAACGAGAGAGTACGGCGGAAGATATATAGTTATAAGAGCCGTAAGGGTAAGGTTTAGGATTATTAAGTAGCCGTACTACTCGATAATAGTAATAAAGTAGAGCGGTAGTAAAGTTAGGATAGTAAAGTCCCCTTCTAAGGTAAACCTATACTATAAAAGTAATAGATAATAACCTATAGTATCTAAATTTAGGTACTATAGATAATTCTAAGTTAGCTACTAGTATAAAGTTTACTCCGGCTAGAGAGTAAAGCGGAATATACGAGAGGCTTCCTAATTAGGCAACGACGGTAAGTATAAGGGTAATACTAAGCGCCTAACTCGGACTAAATACTAGTCGCTAACGAGGTATACTATAGCTAATTCGAGGATTATCGGGCCTAATTCGATGCCTATATTATAGGGCTACCTTCTAAGGCTAGAAGGAAGGAAGCTTATTCTATAATATTAGTAGGGCTTTAGCTATAGTATATAAAGTATATACTATAGTAAAATACTATCGACGTCTCTTAAACTAGAAGGAGTATTATAGCCTTATATCGTATCGCTAATATATATTTACTAGAGATATCGAATATCGACTTATCGTCGAGCTAAGTATTACCGCTATAGAGATCTCCTAAGCTTAAAAATAGTTAGATTAATACGAAAGTTAAATAGGAAGAGAGTACTCGATATATAGAATCTCCGCTATCTACTATATAGGTCGGTACCTTACGTCGTTATAGTATCGTAGTATATAATCTATACTAGTATACTAAAGCCGGATTTAGTAGTTTATTCGAATACTCGATTAGAAGCCGCGCTATATATATATTATATACGGTACCTATTTAATTATATAGGTAGTCTATTATAAGGTATATACTACTTACTATTACGATTATCCGGTTATTCGGCTAGTATACTATACGGTATATACTACTTACTATAGTAGTTACTTAGTTACGCTTACTATATAGATAAGTATATACTTACGGGTAATAGAAGTAAACTTCTAGTCGAAGAGTAGTACTTATTAAGGCTCTATCCTTATCTTTAGCGAGGTATACTATAAGATATTAGTAATATACTATTAACTAAGTCTATATACTATATACTATATACTATATATTAAGTATAATCGCTATAATCGCTACGATAAGCTCTTAGAATAATAGTAAGAAGGCCTCTAAGAAGCTAGCGCCGCTTAACCTATAGTAGCTATTATTTACCGAGCGAGTATAGCGGCTTAATAAGGAAATATAGCGGCAAGTCTACTAGTAATAGGTATAGCCGACGAGTACTAGATCTTAAGGAATAGCCTAAGTAGTAATCGAGCGAGAGGCTACCGGTATAGAACGAGAGAAGTTTAAAGTAGTATAGGGATATTATCTAGGGTAGATACCTCTACTAATATCGCCTAGTTCTATAGGAGGTAAGAGGGATAGTAAGAAGGGCTAAGTATCGAGGGTTAATATAGAATATAGTATTTTCGGTATTAGTCTTATTATTTAAATAGTTCTAGTTTTAACTTAGTTATTTAAATAGTTCTACCTTTAATATTAGTTATTTAAATAGCTTAAGTAGCTCCTAGTTTAAAGTAGCTCCTAGTTTAAAATAGCTTCTAGTTTAATAATTATAATAGCTTTAAATTTAATACGATACGAATAGAATATATATACTTAGTACTTAAAATAAGGCTCCTTCCGGGTATTAGTAATTACTTAGCTAGGCTAATAGTTTAATTCTTATCGTTTGATTCTTATTACTTAAGCTTATTACTTAAGCTCTAACGTATCGGTTAGTATTATATATAGACTATTACCTTATCTATATAAGTTAATAGAGCTTAGTTATCTAATAAAGTAGTATAAGTCTATATAGTATAATAGCTAGTATACTAGGTAGTTATTAAGTAAAATCTTTATCGTAAGATAGGATTAAGCTCCTAGCTAGGACTTAACTAGAGATATAGGTTCGAATCCTATTATAGGTATTATAACTACCTAGTAGTTATATTTTTGCTTTTTTTAATATAGCTAGTACTATATAGGCAATACTATAGATATTTCCTTTTACTTATTAAGCTACCTAAGCTAAGCTAAATAACTTAGTACTTAAACTAATAGTATAGTTATAAACCTATATAGAAAGTAGCTATATATTAAAGATTCTTAGTAGAAAGTAGCTATATATTAAAGATTCTTAGTAGAAAGTAGCTATATATTAAAGATTCTAGCTTCTAGGCTAGCTATATATTAGAGATTCTATATAGAAGCTAGCCGTATATTAAGTATTCTAGCTTCTAGGCTAGCTATATATTAAAGATTCTATATAGAAAATAGCCGTATATTAAGCTCCTAGCTTCTAGGCTCGCTATATAGTAGAGATTCTAAGTAGAAAATAGCCGTATATTATATATTCTAGCCTCTAGGCTAGCTATAATATTAATACCCTATTTTTAGGCTAGTAGTAGTATCTAGATTTTAAGTCGATTAAGATACTTTCTAGTAAACGGCGCTAGTAAAAGTACTTAATACGATAATAAGTATTTCTAGTAGTAGGTATATTAGCGCTAAGTACTTAACGATAGCCTTATATAGATATACTTTATTAGTATTACTCGGTAACGACGCGGTATTACTAAGATTACTTTTAGTAATATCGGCTACTTAGTATATAATATTATATCGTAGAGAAGTTTCTAATAGAGATAATATATATAGGATTTAGCTATAGTACGGTATACTACGTACTATAGCTAAATCCTATATATATCGATCGGATAATAAGACTTATACTATATATAGCTTAGATCTGTTTTTAGTAGAGGCGGTTAATATTCTTATTATACTAGCGTTCTATATATATATATATATATATATCGAAGTAATATCCTAAGACTTTCGAGATAGCGGTATTTACCTATATTATAGTAATTTATATACTATAGATAAATACTACTATCTCGATACTCTTAGACTAATATTATTTCTTCTTCTACTTAGGCTTTAACTTATTTATCTAATATCGACTTCTAGGATAACTTTAGTTAGCTCTTCGGCGCGCTATTATTAGTAGTAATAATATTATTATTAATCTCCTACGCTCTACTAGCTCGATCCTCGTCCTCTTCGATAAAAGTACTATATTCGAATATATTTACTACTACTATTATATTTACTAATCTCGTAGTATCGTTTTAATAATAAAGTAGTTAGAGAATAGGATATCTTTATAGTTAAGGCGGCTATTAGTAGATAGTATATATATATAAGTGTTAGAATATATAGTCTAGTTGGTAACCTGGCAACGGATGCCAAGGCAGACTGGATTACATGATAATGGTCATGTGACTAGTCCAAGCTGACACCTTTCAGGTTCAGCTCCAACCTATAGATAACAATAACACACTTGCTGTTCCTACTTTGGCCCCTACTACTCCTTGTAGCTTCTGTTACACTTTATGATCCATTTATACCTGTCGGCCCTCCTCAGCTCGACAATAAGCGCTATAGGCTCTTAAGTATTATAAATTAGCGCTTCGTTTATTTATTTACTTATTTATTCGTTTATTTATTTACTATCGTTACCGAAGTAGTAGAATATAGACTATTCTATAGAAGTAGGAGCTAAAGAGAACGACTTTTATAAATAATACGGTTACTATAGTAACTAACCTTAGGGTTACTAGGATTATACTAGGGTTATATAACTATTAGAAAGATAGAAGATCTTAAGGAAATAGGCTATTTAGAATAACTTTATATTCGGGCTTAGGATTTATAACCCTAATCCTAATCCTATTAGGGTTACTAACCCTAAGGAGCGATATATATATCGTTAAGATCGTCTCTTCGCGCTCGCTAATATAATATAGATCTCGTTATCTAGAAGTTACTAAATCTACGTCCGTCTACTAGTAGCGGCGATACTCGGCGGCTTAGTAGTAGCTATAAATCCGAGCTTTACTCCTATTATTAGAAGAAAGGAAGAGATAGTTAGTAGATAATAATATCTTATATAGCCGTCCCTCTTATACTACTTAGTATATCCTCTTTAGTAAAGCTAGCTAATCTATAGATTATATTAGTAGTCTACCGATATACTTAAATTATCGATATTATTCTATAAGACTATTAGGATATCGATATTTAGCTATAGTACGTAGTATACTATACTATAAGTAAATATTAGTATTTTAATAGTTTCGCTAGTCTATTATAATACTAATACTAGACTAAGCGAGAAGGTTCTTCTATATCCGAGATACTTACGTCTACTATTAATAGAGTAGATAATAGAGTATCTATCTATTAGCCTAGGGCTCTTAGTTTATCTCGGTACTATACTAGGTCTAAACGTTAAGATAATAGTATACCGCGATTTAGCTATAGTACCGGATTTAGTATACTATAGATAAATTCTAGTATTTATCCTACTATTACTAGTCTTATTCGTAGTACGTCTTATACTTAGTAGATATAATCTAAGGTATAGTAGATTCTTCTATAGTAGACTCGGTCTTATCGGCCTTATTCTCGTATCTTATCCCTAGTAAATACGGAATAAATATTAGTATATTCTTCTATAGCGGACTTAATCTCTTAATATTATATTTAGTCTATATATTATTCTTAGTAGATATATATATAGACTAAAGTATAATAAATTCTTCTATAGTAGTCTTAGTAGTATATATATATATATAGATATATACTATTATTCGCGACCGTTACTACTTATAATAATATCTTATAAAGGTCGGTTTAAGTCTATATAATAATAGCGGTACTATATCTAAAACGGAGACTTTCCCTTTAAGTAAGTTAGTTAGTACTTCTTTATATAAAAGAATAAAATAATTTTCCCTTTTCTTCTCCTTTTCTTCCTTCTATATAGTATTTTACTAAACCGGTAAAAAAAGAGTAAAAAAAAAGTAGTTAGATTTATACTATATAAGAGAGAGTCTTATTATATATCCCGACTATCCTAAAGGATATCGTTATATAATCCGGACTATATATATACTTTTATATAAGGTCCCTTTTATAGGAACTATTAGCTTCTCTTAATAGTTACTATATAAACTAGCTCTTCTATATATCTATAATATTACGGCTATAGGTTTAATTCTTAAACTAAGCCTATTATATTATACTATCGTTTACGGATATATATCGCTAAGGTAGCGTCTCGTTAAAATATACTAAGGATTAAGTAAATATATATTAATTAAAGACGTCTAACTAATTAAGATTAAGTAACTTTTAAAGGGACGCTATCTCTAAGAAAGACTACTATACTATTATAGATATTAGTTAATATTCGCCGCGGGCTTTATATTAGTTACTAAAAGTAAGATATAAAGTAATAATATAGGTAGTAGTAAGGTTACTATATAGTCTAGTAGTAAAGTAATATTATCGTTTTATTATAGAAGACTTAGTATAAGTAAGGTCGAAATATTACCTTACGTTCTTATTAGCCGTCGTTCTCGTATTAGATACTTTTACTAGCGCCGTTTACTAGAAAGTATCCTAATCGACTCGGTTTATCGAGCCTAGTTATTTAGTTATCCGCTTAGGTAATTAGTTATTCTATAGACTAGCTAGGCTTAGGTAGACGTCTCGACCGCTTATAGTATTTATATTAACCTATAATATTAGACCGATCGTTAACTACGCTCTCTTCGCCGCTATCGCGTTTCTCGAGTTAGGTATAGAGCTTCTTATAATCTTTTAGCGCCTTAGAACTAGCTAGTATAGTATTAGTATATTCTTATAAAGCGGATTAGTATACCTTATAGAGCTTCTTATAATCTTTTAGCGCCTTAGAATTAGCTAGTATAGTATTAGTATATTCTTATAAAGTAGATTAGTATACCTCGTAGAGCTTCTTATAATCTTTTAGCGTCTTAGAATTAGCTAGTATAGTATTAGTATATTCTTACGAAGCGTATTAGTATTCCGATAAAGATCTATAGAAGGAAGAGCGTCGATAAGGCGATTAATATACTTAAGAAGTAGCCCTTATACTATCTATAAAGTAGGCGGCTCTATAATTCGAAGAGACGAAGTATTAATATTTCCCTATAGTATAGTAATTCGTATACTATAGGGAAATCGGAGTATCCGGGTAGCCTAGGTCGACGATTTCTATACTAGTATCGGTCTTCGCTACGTAATATTAGTAGTCCGGGTATTTAATATACTACTCCGCCGCTTAGTAGCGGCTATAGACCCGAGCTTTACTCCTACTATAGAGGATAAAGGAGGAGATATTAGTATATAGAAGTTACTTATATAGTCTATAGTCGTATTACTAGCGATAGTCTTAGGTACTTGTAATTATAGGATTCGCGGCGGTCTACTAGTAGATAAGTAGAATTATCTATAGTATACGAATTTACGTACTATAGGTAATTATATCTATCCGGATTAATATAAGTCCCGATTTAGTCTATTATTAGTTACCCGTATACTCGATATCGTCTACTAGTAGTAGCGGTAAGATAAAGTAGCGATACCGTACTAGTATAATATATTAGCTATAAAGGATTACTATTAAAGAAGAAGAGAAGGTTACTAGGGAAGAAATATACTTATATATAGTATATTCTAGCCTAGTCGCTCGTAATTATAGGATTTACGGCGGTCTATCGCTAGGTAAATAAAAGTAATTACCTATAGTATACTAAATTATATACTATAGGTAATAGTACTTATTCTAGTATATAATATATATATAACGACTACGCGAAGATAGAAAAAAATATAACTCTATTAACGCCTATCTACCTACTATTAGATTAGTCGTTCTTATATATTATTCTTATCGTATTCCTTACTACTATAGTACTACTTAGACCCGACGACCTTCTTATTATCTACCCGTAGCCGAAGCCTTCTTAGTAACGAAGACGTTACCTCGGCGATAGTAATTAGGTCTCTACGAGAGAGGCTAGGCCTTAAATACGGTCGTACCTTATCGACCGTAGTACCTTAATTAGCTATAGTACTTCCTTCTTACTAGTACTATAGGTTAGATAGTTATTCCTAGTTCTCGTTCTAGTCCTAGAACTATTCTTAAAGCTACTACTAGAGTTAATTATCTTAATTAACTATCTATTTACGCTCTTCTTCTTCCTATATAGTCGTTAAAATCGGCTTAGACTACGTTTCGTTATATCTATTAGTAGTCGACTAGGAACGAATAGATATAGTTATCTCCGCTATCGGCGTAGCTAGTTAAGTAGATATCTCCGGAACTAGCGTAAATAGTTAAGTAGATATTACTAGGAGTAGCGAGGTCTCCCGGAGTAGCGAGAACCGCTTAAATATAAGCGGTACGCGATAGAGCGGATATAATTCGCCGTTATTTCGTAACTTAGTAATATAATTCTCGTAGAAATAATATACGGCTTTAGGATACGCTATATAGATACGTCGGCGTCTACTAAAGTTAAATAAGTTAAAATAGATATAATACGTATTATCTAGAGTAGACGATAGGGGTAGTAAGGTACTACCTACCTATTCTATATTCTATTCTATAGCCTAGGTCGACTATTACTTTATCGACTATTACTTAGACTATAACTAAGACTAATCCTTACGAAGCTTTAAGGGCTAGAAGATAGGCGTTTTCTTCTATATATAACTATTAGTAGCTCCTATAGAGTTACTACCTATCGCCGGAGATATATTATTGTCGCTAACTGTCGAGCTGAGGAGGGCCGACAGGTATAAATGGATCATAAAGTGCAACAGAAGCTACAAGGAGTAGTAGGGGCCAAAGTAGGAACAGCAAGTGTGTTGTTGTTATCTACAGGTTGGAGCTGAACCTGAAAGGTGTCAGCTTGGACTAGTCACATGACCATTATCATGTAATCCAGTCTGCCTTGGCATCCGTTGCCAGGTTACCAACTGGACTGTATATTCTAACACTCCCACTCAGAACAGTTGGTCTCTGAGTCCAATCCGAACAAACATATGCAATTCAGAATTTCAATCAGCCAATCAGATGCAGTGG
Source organism: Pseudocercospora fuligena (assembly GCA_014298035.1). Lineage (NCBI taxonomy): Eukaryota > Fungi > Ascomycota > Dothideomycetes > Mycosphaerellales > Mycosphaerellaceae > Pseudocercospora > Pseudocercospora fuligena. Next base: position 16,444 of record JABCIY010000192.1, read on the forward strand.
TCTCCTGGTTGGCACAGTGTATCCAACCAGCAAGGTTCAATTCCTTGATCTGGAATCAATGTGGTAGAACAAATCCCAATGATCTGTTTCTATCACATTCTTTTGTCTTTCCTTTTGAACCACTGTATCCTGCTTGCATTCATATTCAGGAAAGATTCCAGGTCAGCCAATCAGGTGCAATGGCTTCCAGATTGGCACAGTGTATCCAATCTGCTGAGTTCAATTCTCAGGCCTGGTATCTTGTTTGCTCAACGGCGTTGATCGCCTTTGAGCAGGCACTTTTGTTGCCTTTTATGCAAGTTGTAATTGCCTTATGAATTGCTGGAACTGTGGCCCTGTCTTTGGCTTAGTCAGGCCATCAGCTACCATCTCTTTTGTTGGAGTGTATTCCACTGCAATCTTTCTTTGCCACCAAAGATTTCTGACCTTGTTGAAGCTAATATCAATATGTTTTGATCTCTCATGGGTATGAGCATCTTTGACAAGAGTCAAAGCTGCCTGGTTGTCACCCATAATCTGAACAGGTCTGATTTCATTCACTGTATCAGAATTTCCTTTGATCAGTGGTTGAAATGAACATTCTCCCACTAACCATGCACAGTCCATCTCCCTTAGGAGTGCTGCAAGGAACTGAGATTGCTTTGCACATGCATTCATTGCCATGTACTCAGCTTCCATAGTTGATGTAGCAACTGACTTTTGCTTCTTACTCATCCAAGAAACTGGTGATCCACAGAGAAAGAAGATGCTTCCAAGGATTGAGACTCTATCAGCTTTGTCCATTGCATAATCAGAGTCTGAATATCCAATCAGCTTTCCTCCTCCCCTTCTGAACATCAAACCCAGGCTTGGGAATGATCTCAGGTATCTAGCCAGTTTCCTGAGTGCTTTTAGGTGTCTCTTGGATGGATCTGATGCATATGATCCAAGTCTTCCAAGGGCAAAAGCAATGTCAGGTCTTGTCATGGTCATTGGCCACATCCATGTACCATTTTGGCTTTGGTACTCTGTCTTGTCACATCTCTCTTCATCTAAGTCAGATTTCCTCAGACTCTCATAGTTGTCAAGAGGTGACAAGGTTGGGTGGGCCATTTCTTTGGTCATTCCAAACTTTGCAAGGCTTTCCTGGATATAATGTTCTTGGTCAAGCTTCAGAGTACCATTCTTTCTGTCTCTGGTAAGCTTCATCCCAAGAATTTTGGTTGGTTCACCCAGGTCTTTGATTTTGAACACCTTGCCCAGTTCTTTCTTGAACCAGAGAACATCTTCCAGTTTTGGTGCTGCAATGGGAATGTCATCCACATGGGTTAAAACCATCAGGTTCCTGCCCTTGTGAATGAGCAAGCATGGGTCTACCTCTGATTGGTAAAACCCCATTTTCTCCAGCTTTGAGACACATAGCTTGTTCCAGTCTCTTGCTGCTTGTTTCAGGCCATACAAGCTCCTCAGGATTTTCAGAGCCATACCTTGTGGGATTTCCACTCCTGGTGGGGGAATCATGAAGATATCTTCCTGTAGGGTACTTTCAGTGAATGCATTGTTCACATCCACTTGGTGCAATTCCAGGTCTTTCTCACATACAGCAGCCATAAACACCCTGAGTGTGTCATGCCTTACTGTTGGTGCAAATGTCTCCTGAAAATCTACCCCAAATTTCTGGGAAAAACCCCTTGCAACCAGTCTTGCTTTGAACTTGTCAATTGCTCCACTGATTAGTCTCTTCACATCAAACACCCATTTTGAGGTAACCAGGTTTGCTCCTTTTGGTGGAACTACCTGATCCCAGGTATGGTTGCTTCCAAGTGCAATCAGCTCTTTCTGGATTGCCTCTTCCCACATGTGACCCCATTTTGGATCTTGTATTGCCTCTTGGTAGGTTCTTGGAATTGGAACCTCCTGTCTTTGTGCAATCCCTGGTGCAAAAGCAGGGAATGCAACCTCATAGACACACCCTAGAAGTTCTTCTGTCCAGTTCATACTTGGATCCAGGTCTTTCATCATACAGATAAAGGCTCTGTGATGTTTTGCTTCAGGGAGTTCTTCATCCTCTGATTCTCTTGGTCTTTTCTGCATAGTTGATCTTGTGGTCATACTATGAACTCTTTCTTCTCTTAACCCTTCATCAGAAATTGATCTTCTTCTCTTTGAATTCCCCTCCTGAGCCTGGACATTCTGGTTGTCTTGCTGAGGTTTCTCTTGGCTCTGATTAGGAGCCTGCTGTTTTTCATTCTTGTTTTCTTCTTCTGGATCAGCTATCACCTGATATTGCTTAATGTCCTTTGGTGGTGGAGGCAGTTGAACATGTAATGGTTTCAGATCCAGTTTCTCCTTTCTTGGTCTGCCAACTGGGTTTCTTGCTGGGGCTTGGCTTGGCTGGTTGAGTCTGGGAACATTCAAGGTCATATCCCCTCCTTTCTCATTCTCAAACCAGACAGCATTGTTGTGAGCCCTTATAGCCTTCATGTCAGGCTCCCAGAACAGCCACATCTTGGATGTATCAGGCACATATCCAATGAACACAGCATTCTTTCCCCTGTTCATTAGCTTGTCTGATCTCATCCCAATTGGCTGAGATTTGGCATCCATATACACAACTGCTTTGCATCCCCAAACCCTGAAGTGTGATACAGAAGGTCTCTTTCCAGTGAAAGCTTCATCAGGTGAAACTTTGAATCCATCAAAATCTGGCCCATTTGGTAGGGCATTTCTTATAACAGTACAGGCATCCAATGCTTCTGGCCAGAATTCAACTGGCATATTTGAATCTTCAAGCATGGCCCTAACATGTTCTTCAGATGTCTGGATTGACCTTTCTACAACTCCATTTTGGATTGAGTTGTATGCCTCAGTTGTGTGGTAGGAGATTCCAGATTCTTTCTCCCACTGCTTAAGTAACGAAAGCAATTCCCTTGCTCCATCACTTCTTACTGCCTGAAGCTGATTCCCTGATTGCAGTTCAGCTTTTCTTTTCCATTCCTGCAGGGTGTCTGCTGCATCTTCTCTTGATTTTAGTGGACTGGTCCACTTCTTTCTTGAGAAGTTGTCAACAATCTCAAGCCACCATTTGAAACCAAGCCTTGAAACAGGCAATGGTCCACAGATATCAATTGAAACAAGGGAGAGCCTGGCAGGCTTCCTCTCAGTCTCCTTGCCTCTGTGTTTCTTCATCTTGGCTAGAGAACACACTCTACAAGGCTGATGCTTTGCAGGGACAGGAATTTTGTCCTTCAGGTCAGTTACTTTGTGAAGGTCTCTTACTAGTCCTTCTCCAAAGTGTCCAACTCTTCTATGCCACAGCTCCCACTGATCCTGGTCAGTCTGAGCTGCAAATGCACAGGCATTTTCATTCACTGAATCCTGGGGAATGCATATGTATGCAAGTTCATCCAGGTCTTGGCTGATTTCTTCAATGAATGGTACTCCTCCTGAAAGCCTTGTCTGGACAACTGGCCTTCCATCAGGTGAATGAAGTGTGAATTTTGGTGGTTGAACACCGAACTGCTTGCTGAATTGGTTCCAAGAAACAAGATTGACTCCAAGCCCAGGTACAAAGAGAACACCTTTCAATACAATCTGTTTGCCTTTCCTTCCACCCATTACTGCATTCCCAACATGTGTAGCTGTCAAGTAGCCACCCCCAACCTTGATCCACTTTTTCCTCTCGAGAGGCTTCAGGTCTCTGAAGAGTGATTCTTGGTCAGTCATGTGGGCAGAAGCACAAGAGTCAAGCAGCCATTCAGATAGCTTGTACTTGCCTTTTGCCTCCACAGTTGAATGAGCTACCTCATCAATATCTTCTTCCTCAGGTGGAGGAGATGATTCAGAGGATGCCTCTGCATCTTGTGCTGCATAGGCTTTCTTGGAAGATGGCTTCCTAGATCTCTTTTCTAGGGATTGTATCTTCAGGCTCAGTTTCTTCACCATCTCTTTCAGTTGCTCTTTGTCAGGTGAAGATCCCCTCCTGGCCCTGGATGGGGATTGTTTCTTTGCTATCCTGTAGCTCTGCTTTGGTCTGACAGCTGCTTTTGCCTTGTCTAGGCTGGGGCATTCCTTGACCCAATGCTTCCCTTCACACAGGAAGCATAATAGGTCTTTACTGCTTCCTGCTTGATAACCTCTCTTGGCAAACATAGCTGTCCCACTGTCTTCTTGCAATCTTGCTTCATGTGACTCTAGGAGCATAAGCACCTGGTCAGGTGTCATAAATGCTTGGGCCAGGATAGTATCTTTTGTACTCTGGTACTCAGATGGGAGAGCATCCAGGAGGTGTTTTATCTTCCTCTCTGGTTCTTTGTAGTGACTCTCCTTTGGGTCTATCTCAGCAATCCTTCTGCCAAGATTCCCAAGATGTACCCAAGCCTTCCTGATTGTCCATTCATCTGACATCTTGAAGGTAATGTACTCCCTCACAACTGCCATAGCGTGTGCAGTATACACCTTGCTGTATTTGGACCTCATCTTTGTCCAAACATCTGTAGCATTCTTGTCCTCAAGGATTTCCTCTTGATCATCTTCAGAAAGACAGATAAACAGCTCATACCTGGCTGTTGCATTTGCCTTCCTCCACTCTGGGCTGTGCCTAGAGTGCCTGAGTCCCTGAAGAGTAGGAGTACTCTCTTCTGATGCTTGTGGTGTCCATGAGTCAGAGATGACCCAATATACATCTTTTCCTTCAAGGTTGTTCTCCTGGAGACTGAACCATATTCTCCAATTGTCTCTTGTCAAGATTGGTGCAGCCCTTCTCTTGCCAATTCCACCTTCTTGATCCATGATTTCTTCTGCAAATCAAACCCAAACAAACTCCAGAACCAAGCTCTTTCTTTACTCTGAAAATGACAGTTTCTGGATGGCTGTCTTCCTTGGTTGGCAGATCCCTGGCTCTGCTAGGCCTATCAGTTTTTTTGAGGTTACTGAAAACTTGGTACAGATTCCTGCTCTGTAGGGCAAATGACTTCCTCAAGTCCTTCCTGACTGTTACAAACAGGTCAGGGTATTGGCTGTACTGAGTGCTGAATCTGAGGCTTATCCAAAGGTGCTCAAAACTCAGGCTTATCTGTTCCCTTTACACTCTAGCAATCCAACATGCATTAATGAGTGTGCCTCACTAGGTTCTTTCACAACTTATATGCACAGGGCTTCTTTGTACAATGTGTGTGGGTCTACCTCGAGTCTCCCTCTCCTGTTTTGCCTCTTCCTTCTAGGACTGGACTTATAGGTTTAGGAGTAACCTGTACTGCTTTGGTCTTCTACCTTGTAGTTGCAAACCCGGGCTCATAACCTGTCGAGCTGAGGAGGGCCGACAGGTATAAATGGATCATAAAGTGCAACAGAAGCTACAAGGAGTAGTAGGGGCCAAAGTAGGAACAGCAAGTGTGTTGTTGTTATCTACAGGTTGGAGCTGAACCTGAAAGGTGTCAGCTTGGACTAGTCACATGACCATTATCATGTAATCCAGTCTGCCTTGGCATCCGTTGCCAGGTTACCAACTGGACTGTATATTCTAACAGGTAAAATAGTATATAAGTACGACTTATTATATAGATACGCTCTAGTTTCGAGGTATAGTATTAAGCGGCTAGTCTCTAGTAGGTATCGGGTCTCTCTAGCGATCTTAGTACTATTTTAGCTAGTACTAATATACTATATATAGCTAAATCCGGTATATACTTAATAAAGAATATTTATACTAACCTACCGAATAAAATAGTTCTTCCTCTATAGATTCTCGTAATAGCTCGATAACTCCTCTATTATACTTAACGCTAGAGTAATTACGGTCTTAAGAATACGTTTTAAATCGCTTTATTAAGTACTCTTTTATTTCTAGGCGCTATCCTTATATATAAATCTATTCTCTACTATAGGTACTAGTACTACTATATCGTTATTTTAAAAGCCTTTAGTATATAGTATATCTACTATCTTCTTATCGCCTAGACTATAGTATTACTAGAAAAGTTAATTTAAATATATATAGAGATCCCGTCTCTATAACTAGTCTACTATAAGAGAAAACTCTATTCTAAGTAACGCTCTTTT